>JARFXV010001125.1:347500-956364 GCA_031761425.1 Cosmopolites sordidus | reverse complement strand
ATCGGGCCAGTCACTTTTTTAAGTAGATTATGAGATATTTCAAAATTTGAGAATTTCATTGCCAGGGGACTGACGAGAGTGACATAGAACTGATAAAATACACAACTTCATAAGATTTATAATGGAATTTAATAAAACTTTATACAAATCTCTTAGTATTTAATAATGATACATGTCTTTTAAATATTAAAATCACTTAGTAAGAATTAAAAATAATTATTAATACGTAATACTGTAGAAAATACTATCTCAGTCTTCAAAACAGTCTTTTGACATTTAACGTAACGTTATTCTCACTTCACTTGTACCACTTTGAGTTAGTTTTACTTAACAGTATACATTTTCTAAGTAATCAACAAACATTAGAAACAAAAATCTAAAAATATTTACCTTAAAAGTACTAATTAACATGCAATTAAAAACAATTACAATATATTACTATGAAAATCAACTATCTCAGTCTTCATAACAGCCTTTTGACATTTTTATATATGGATCTTATAAATCAAGTAAATATAATGAACTTTGCCTTAAAGGCATCAACAAGAAATAGTAATAATTAAAATAAAATGAGATATTTTTCTCCATAAAAAACTAAAAATTATGCAACAATAAAATATTAATTTTCGAAAACATCATTTTTTTCCTTAAATTGATAAAAAAACTCTATTCCCTTTTTAATAAGGTTTGGTACGGGTAGTTTTTTTATTATTTGGTCTACCAGAACATCTGACACATCTCTTTCATCCAATTTAAACAGAGTGCCATTCTGGTTACAAGTCTTGTGTAGACAGTAGTCAACACAGTAGTATGATAGTAGCAAACTCATGAGTATGAGTTTGACAATCTTATGAGTATGAATATGACATTATCAAACTCATTCAAGTTAGTTATATCTCCACCTGCAGCAATCACTTGATCTGCAGTTCGTTTACAAGTGGCTCCTACACCATCGGATGCCCCCTTCCCATGTACAGCTTCATGAAAGTTCCAGGTATATTTTATAATATTAGGGAGCATGTCTTGCCTCTTTCTCATCACTGAGAAAGTGAATGTTTTCAATATTTAATGGTAGTGATGCCAGTACAGGTTTCAGATGGGCCCAAATTGCTCCAGCGTTGTGAGACAAATTAGATGAGATAATGCAGTGTGAAACAACGAAGTTTTTTAGATAAACGACAAAGTATGTAATTAAATTTGGGCTCGCGAACCTCCAAAATGGAAGGATTGGATTGCCTGGTTGTATTTAGTACAACAATTTTAGGAAAAATACATATGTACCATGGCATCGGTTTCAGATAAAGACTCTTTCAATTGCTTAATGGCATTATACTGGTGTACTATGTGAAAAGAATGCCGGAAAAATTTAGCCATATCGTTTTCAAGCTTTGTAATGACATTTCTAGGTAACATTACTTGTGTTTCCTTTTTACACTTCATCACAAATCGTTCTTTCTTCGTTTTCAGATCTGTTATGGATTCTTTCTTATTCATCCACTGTTTTATTAAGATCGGTTTTGAGTTATTAAATTCTGTATAAGTTAAAGTTTTGGAGCAACAGTTATAACATGTTCTCTCATACATAGCATATTTTGATGATTACGCACTGTTGTAAGTATATTTGCTTTCTTTAGAGCAGCAAGTTGAAGGTCCATGTTTCGTGGATCATGCAACTACATGTATCACGGTTTGACAATGTAGGGAGTATCACCCAAAATGACCGAAAATTAATGTTTCTTCAGGTAATTTCCAATATCAACAAGCTATATTTTGACAAATCATAGTTTACTAAGTATAAATCAAAATAAATCTCAGGTTAACAAAAAAATAACGACTCACCAAGGGACTGAAATTTTGACTGGATCAGCACGTGTATACAAGGTAAACACAACTGTAGCACTGGTACAGCAATGCCGGCCATTAAATGGCGCGGTCCGCAGCTAACTTCATTACCAACTTTAAAATTCAACCAGGGATTTGACCTTGAGTCGGTGATATTTGGCGCGAATTTCAAATTTAAACAACACACGACGGACTGACAAATGAAACTAAACACAAAGTTTCTTTTTTTTTTTAATAAAGTGGAGCATATTACATTATGAAAGTTATCATATACATTACTATGTACGTCACAGATTGTAGTGAATTAATTAATTGATTGTATTAATTAATGTAGTGAAGTTTTCTTAAATCGATGATAATGTTTCATAGACAGTCAATTGATTGCTGGTTTTCGGGATTGTGACATACCAAAGGACTGACGTCTTAAGCATTTATTGTGTTTTATTACTAACTTGTATTTAAAATAAAATGCTGAAATTGGGTGGCCAAATAAAGGACTTTTAATTAGTCAGTCTTAAAGAATGTTATGATTGATTTTCTTTTACTGCGCCTTAAAAATGGATTAACTATGGTCAATTTTAATTATTTTCAAAAAATTTAATTTATTTTGTTACCTTATTGTGCGCTAAACGTTTGTGTCACCAATACATATATGTCACACCAACACAGTGTACTCTTACATAAATATTGTTTTGTATACTCTTACTTAAATATAAAACTTTCGTAAATTTGACCAACGATTTTTTACATCATTTGAAAGAAAAATACTTTCTTTCAAATATGGATCAAAAATGCAAATGTTAATAGGTGCTTCGGTTAATAATATTGATTATTTCGCAAAATTTGAGCGTTTATTTCCTTAACAAAATAAATTATTGTAATAATCAAATTATTCTCATTTCTCTGTCAAATAATACATTTCGCGCCAAAAGTAGTTTTGGTTTTTTAAAGCCAGCCATTCATCAAGCCAAATTTTCACTTTTCCGTTCCACATGGAACGAAATAATTGGTATTCTAAAGGGTTAAGTCCAGGGAATACGGTGGGTGGAGTAGGATGTCCCATTTAACGTTTTCCAAATAGATTTTACATATTTTGCAACATGGGGACGAGTATTATCATGTCGAAAAATGATGTTATCGTGTATTTGGGCGTATTCTGGTCATTTTTACTTTCATGCTCGGTTCAGTTCTTTAATTGTTGTCAGTATCGATTGCCAATAACCATTTAAGCAGTTCGTAATAAACAGGTCCCCAACTATCCCATCAAATACACACCAAAGCCATGTATATTATGCACTGGTTGTGATGTTGAAGGCTAGCCTGGGTCTACTCATGAGCCGCTCGCGTTGGTGCGGACGGTAAGAGCAGCAGCCTGCCGCTGCTGTGCCGAAACCGCACTGGAGCGGTAGTTGGTTCGATTCCAGCGCTCGGATGGTTGTTTTTCTTTCTTTCTTCTGTCTGTTCAAGCTTCAACCAATAATCGATAATTTTCAGCAGCTGTTTTTTTTTTGAATGAAAGACGGGTATTAAACTTCCCAGCAAAACGTAATTTTCTGGTATATAATTTAATATATTCAAAGCTATAAAAAAACTGAGTTTTTTTGCACAATGACAATTAAAAACGAACTAATAAAACGCCATAGACGTCATTACTCTCCATCAATAAATGTATTAATAACACCACCTCTTAACAAACATTATTAAATTACAAAACAACATTATTAAGCTACGATAATAATTATCATTTTAAGCGAATATGTCTTAAAGCATATTTGGCAATTAATTATTTGTTATTATTTAATGAATGACCATTAAAAACAATAAAAGTCAAACAAATAAACTCCATAAATCAGGAATTTACTTGAGTGTGGGTCGTGTCCAAAAAGTCTATGTCCAAAAGTCTACATAAAAAAAGGTATACTAAACAATAAAATAATTCTCATTATGCTAACCATTTAATGTTAAAAATCATACTTTCAATGATAATTTTAAAATGTTACATAATGAAAACAAATTTAAAAAAATAAGTCTTTTAGAGAGCCTAGAAATTAACAAATTAAATTTGAATAATTTGCTAAATGACCAGCTAGATTTGAATGATTCACAGTTATTAAACTTATATTGCCCTCCTAGACGTTGGAAAAATGGGTTTCCCCACTATCATCTTTTATGGTGTTATGAGGTCTATGGATAGTTTAGGTTGTAATTATTTTTCCCACTGTTAGTTTAACATAGTTTGACTTTGAAAAAGACTCTGTGTGTCGAGACAATTGTTATACATACATTTTTAAATATAGTGGAAATTTTAAATATTAATATTTGATTTATTAAAAAAAAAACGTAATAATTTGCAACGTTGCCAAAAATATTACAGACTAACCTGTTTTCTCGGTATTGGTTATATTTTGTATATATGTTTTAAGGAAACTTTTTGTTCAAAATAATGTAAAGAATCGTTGATTAGATTTATGAAAGTTATTATATTAAAAACATCGGAAATAAAATATTTAAACAGTTTTTTACGCTTTTGTACTTGCCAGCGCAAGTAAAAATCAAAATCATTTGCATATAAATACAAAAAATCCAATTTGGCATACCGTTAGGAACTAATAAGAAAAAAAAATGAGCCAGAGACAAAGACCTTTTCGCCTTAAAAAACATGACTTTCACGTTAGCAATTCTAGGAAAAAAAACTCAAGTACATTAGTTCAAATACCTTGAACCTGTACCACGAAAGGTCAAATGTTAAGAGGCGTAACCTTTCTTTTCCCTTATTATAATTTAGAAGTTTTTTTACCTTGGTTTTTTTTTCAGTTAATAGGACTTGCGTGTAGGAGAGAGAAAGATAGACTGAGGTGAAGGGTTGGATAAAATATCAGATAATTAAGATCCATGTTTCGATAAAATAATGCAAATGTGATCTAAAAATACATTTTAGTTAAAGGTTTCAATTTGACAAATCTATTTTTTAGGAAAAAAAAGAAATCTCGATTTTTATCGTTTGTTCTAGATATTAGAATGTCAAAGGAATCAGCTGACAGAAGAAATAGGTGATTTTGAGGAAATGTTACAGGAATTTAAAGAATCCTGTGATCCCAGTGAGAATCAACAACAAATTCTACAAAATTTGGAAAAACAGATTGAGGAACAGAAGAGAGAATGGGATATTCAGAAAGGGATAATGGGTGAGATACTAATTAAGTTTTACATCTCACGGTATGAGAAATTATTATAAAAATGAATCGATTATTAAAATTGTTAATGCTGGTTTATAAAATATAATTTAACAAGAGTCGTCTGAAAACCTACCCGTACCGAAAACCAAACTTAAACATTTTCATAAAGTTGTTTTTTTATTCGAAATAAACTTCCTCCGGGGCAAGACGATATTCAAAGCAATTACTTTGAATTCCAAAAAAAACTACATATTTGGTATTTAACAAGGATAGAATGAAAAATTAGATGCTTTGTCGATGGATGGCGGTGCGATCGCATGTGTGATTTCTATAGAGAAGCTTCCTTTCTAGTCCACGTATTTCAAGCTGATGTAATTAAATTCGACTCATCACCTTGCAATTGTAAATTGACTTCATCTTGTCATATTTGAATTTCTATATGACATTCTCTAATATTTGAATTAGATTTTCGGGCAGTTTTTCATCACTGTTTTTAAGGAAGTCCGGTACTGAGTTAGATAGATTGAAAAAACAATTCAGGCAAATACCTTTTGGGAGCTAACGAACTTATATGTGCTGCAACAAGCCATTTCATCGATTCTTCTTTCCACTGAATTATTACTCAAATTAATTTTTCTGATGATATCTGATGGAGTCTTATAATGAAGATTGAATTGAATGATTTTATTATCTCTTTGACTGCCGGCAAGATGAATGCCTCGCCAATTTTGTGTGGTTTTCTCGCTTTTGCGATTAACAATGTAATATTATATGAAGCTCGTAGTCCACCATCTTCTTGTTTAGAAGACGATGCGAAACGGTTCGATGTAGTTGGCTGTTCTAAATATTTTCCAGTCCTTGAAAACAGGACAAAACTTTGTCCTTTTTATAAGAATACATTTTATTCAAATGGTTTATAGTTTAGAAGGCTCCATGGCTTCATTAGAAAAAACTATTTGGCACATTAAACAAATAGGTAATGATCGGTTCGTGGAAGTGTTCGTAAACCCACATTTTAAATAATCAATACTGTAATGCCGGCATTTCTTCTTATAATCAGACATTTTAAAATAGAAAATTTGCCACGATTTCAATAAATTAACTTTTTAACAGATTTATAGATAGTAATGGAAATAATGGCTATAATGACTTATCACTCACGAATATGGCTTTTGACGAAGCCCTCAAAACTAATAAGGCATTCCAAGAGTTATCCCTGCCTTTTATAGATTTGATTTCATACAGGTTATTACAAGGTCTCATATTTTTATCGAAACATGCTTGATTGCGTGAATAAATCGCGTCTTTGTTTACCAACTTGTAAATACATCACCGACAATACTAAACCGAATTAGATATACCTAACCTAATTTTTCAATGCTTATTTATGCGATATATATATATATATATATATATATATATATATATATATATATATATATATATATATATATATATATATATATATATATATATATATATATATATATTTATGTATGTATGTATGTATGTATGTATGTATGTATGTATGTATGTATGTATGTATGTATGCATGTATGTATGTATGCATGTATGTATGTATGTATGTATGCATGTATGTATGTATGTATGCATGTATGTATGTATGTATAGATATGTCGTATGAAACACCACATTATAACATTTGATATAAGAAAAGAAATAAAAGAAGAATTAGATACATTACACACACAGAATACATTACATTTTAGACACTTGAATATATCAATTCTTCTATTGGAACCTTTGGTGTGAAACACTGAACTTGAAGAGATTTACCACTAAACACTTTTTTGAACTGCTCGACGCACGTTTCGGTAACCATGTTAGCATCATCAGGAGATGATTTAATCTAATTCTAAAACTAAACTATGTTCTATTTATATGAAAACCATACCTAACGAAGCGTGTAAAAATCATGAACCGTGAAGTGTACTAAGCCTTACATTAATAATTGAAAAAGTTGACTGAAAGGAATCGGTCCTTTATCTCGGTTCATAATTTTCTTACATTTTTCTATTTGAATGCTTTCATATGCATCCAAAGCCCTATTATTAACACTTTTAATTAGTCTTAAATTACTAATATCTATACTGTGGTCATGTTCGATTGCATGTTGGGCAACACAAGATTTTTCATTTCTCCCATATCTAATGTGGGCAATATGTTCTTTATATCTTGTCAATATGGATCTTTTTGTTTGCCCAATATACCTTCAATCACAGTCTTCACAACTAATTTCGTAAATCCCCGACTTTTCATGCTGCTCTACTTTATCCTTTGGATTACCCAGAACTTCTCTTAATTTATTATATGGTTTGTACACAACCTTAATGTCCACTTTTTTCAAAATTTTGTCTAGTCCTCTTGTCAACTGGGTATCAAATGGTATTACCATGAATTTCTTTGTGTTCTGATCCTTTTGAAAAGTCGAAGATTCTTTCAATAATTTTCTGAACTTATGTTTTCTAATTAGTTTATCTACAATGTTCTTATTATAACCATTCACTTCAGATACCTCCCTAATTAATTTTAATTCTTTGTTATAATTATCTTTATTTAAAGGAAAATTAATTAATCTATTTACCATAAAGTTTAAACTAGCTATCTTATTTTGGAAGCTATGATTTGAATCGTTAGGAATATATCTCGAAGTGGTGGTGGTTTTTCTGAAAATATCAAAATCTAACCTATTTTTATTATTTCTACTGACTAACCCATCCAGAAATGGTAAACTATCGTTGTTTTCGAGTTCATGCGTGAATATTATATTTTCTGATTTACTATTTAAGTTCTTAATAAAATCATCTAAATTTTAATTTTTCGAATCGAAAATGGCAAAAATGTCATCCACATATCTTAACCATACCTTCGGAAAGTAACTGAATTCATCTTTTGCCTCGGTTTCAAATTTACTCATAAATAAGTTGGCTAAGAACGGTGACAGAGGATTGCCCATTGCCGTTCCTTCTTATTGTTCATAAAACCTGTTATTAAGCTGAAAACAATTTTGCTTCATACATAATCTTGTTAAGGAAATGTACTCAGAAACAATCTTGTTATTAAAACCGTTTAACTCGAGTAACTCCCTTAGATATTTCTAGGTATGTGGAATCGGGAACTTGAATATAAGCAAAAGAAAAAAAGAAAGAAGTAAAATAGATAAAAACAAACATAAAGCAAGTATTAGTAAAAACAAGTATAAATGTAAATATCCTAAAAAATCACACATATACCGCGTAAACACAGAGATCCAACGAGAGATGATGTACCTAGACGATTATACGAGGCGTGGCTATTAAATAACCAGACTGACACTGTAAAACATTTTATTTTGATTTCATACATATTTACTTATTATCACCTTCAATACACACCTCTCCTCTATCCCTGCAACGCTCCATGTAAATCTTCCGTTGTTCGAAACAGTGCTGGAAATCTACTTCTGTCAGCTCCTTAAGAATGCGTGCCGCTTTCTTTTTCACAGCTTCGACGGGCTCAAATCTTATTTCTTTTAATGCAGATTTTACCCTAGGAAACAAATAGAATGGATTCTCTAACGCTCTATATATAACACAAATATTTGTGTTGTGCGCGTTGTATGCCCCGCTCCGTCTGTATGTGTAGTGGAATGTTTTTAGGTTATGCTTGATTGGGTTATTCCATTCCCATATTAACAAGCGTCAAAAACATAGATAACTTTATATTTTGTCGCGTCTATGCTTATTTTCTGTAATCTATAATTTTCTGTTTTGTACAAATACTTCATCCAATAACGCTTTTTCTTGCTATATTTGTTCTTTTTCTTATTAATTTGTTCATTATTATGAATGCAGCACACTTCTTCAGTTGTCCCAGCAATAATTTTCTGGGACATGTTTTGACTGTGATCAGTTACTCAATAATAAATTACTAAATAATAAATTTTAATTTAACCACGTCATGTAGGTATCTTTTTGAAACTAAAAATATTAATTTCACTTCAACAACACTTCACACACAGATCTTGTGCACCGCGAATTCTTTTGATATTCGCGAAAAAACAGATGGTTTGTGTGCGTGCCGTACAACGAAAATATGTGTGTATGATCTTCAGTCTCAGAGCGTCTACATTACTACGCATACATATGACATTCAACACATACAACAGTCCGCATACAACACGCATTTTAATTGGTGTGGATTAAAGCTGGGTCCACACCAATAAAATTTTGCGTGTGTGTTGAATTTACCAGAAAAAATTGTTTGAATTATTTGGTGGTCAACTGATGGTTCGTGCGAGTGCTGTGTGGCGGCAATATTTGTGTGTGACTTTGTATGTCAGAGCGTCTACATTACCACGCAGGTACTCAACATACAACACATATAGCCCGCATAATACAAACTTGTATTGAAGTGGATCCATTTGGTTCGTGTGCGTGCAGTACGGCGGAAAATATTTGTGTGTCAGAGCGTGTAGACACTCTGACACACAAATATTATTTGCACGCACGCTCACCGCATACAACACATACAACCGACACGACCCAAATTTTTATTGATATGGACCCAGCTTAACAGTACGACGTAAACACAACGATAAAGCTAAAATTAGAATTAATTCATTTTTCTATAGAACGAGTTAGTAATGTACGGCTATAACTAATCCTGACCCCGAGTTCGGGCCAAAAATTCGCTCCCCAAAGCTGGATCCACACCAATAAAATTTTGCGTGTGTGTTGAATTTACCGAAACAATTTGTTTGAATTATCTGGTGGACAACTGATGGTTCGTGTGAGTGCTGTGTGGCGACAATATTTGTGTGTGACTTTGTGTGTCAGAGTGTGTACATTACCACGCAGGTACACGACATACAACACTTACAGCCCGCACAATGCAAATTTGTATTGAAGTGGACCCAGTTGGTTCGTGTGCGTGCGGTACGGCGAAAAATATTTGTGTGTCAGAGCGTGTAGACACTCTGACACACAAATATTATTTGCACGTACGCTCACCGCATATAACACATACAACCGACACGACCCAAATTTTTATTGATATGGACCCAGCTTAACAGTATGACTTAAACACAACGATAACGCTAAAATTAGAATGAATTCATTTTTCTGTAGAACGAGTTAGTAATGTACGGCTATAACTAATCCTGACCCCGAGTTCGGGTCAAAAATTCGCTCCCCAAAGCTGGATCCCCACCAATAAAATTTTGTGTGTGTGTTGAATTATCTAGTGGACAACTGATGGTTCGTGTGAGTGCTGTGTGGCGACAATATTTGTGTGTGACTTTGTGTGTCAGAGCGTCTACATTACCACGCAGGTACACGACATACAACACATACAGTCCGCACAATGCAAATTTGTATTGAAGTGGGCTCAGTTAGTTCGTGTGCGTGCGGTACGGCGAAAAATATTTGAGCGTCAGAGCGTGTAGACACTCTGACACGCAAATAATATTTGCACGCACGCTCACCGCATACAACACATACAACCGACACGACCCAAGTTTTTATTGATATGGGCCCAGCTTAACAGTACGAAGTAAACACAACGATAAACCTAAAATTAGAATTAATTCATTTTTCTATAGAATGAGTTAGTAATGTACGGCTATAACTAAAGACCAGATTTTATGCATTTTACATATATATGAAAATTCCGCATATTTTGTGATTTAAAGGAAAAATGCATATTTTAGGAACTATTGCATATCTAAGCATGTTTTGGGATTTCTGTATTCTTTTCTTACGTTTTATGGTCGCACGGCGCCGTGTCTGGGCGGTCCCGGTCTGCAGATTGGGTTTTCCCTAATGGGGCAATAAAATAAAATAAGTACAAAAACTTCTATTTTTATTTATTTTCTCATATTTGTTACTGTTTGCAAAGTTTACAGACTGGTGCCAGTCTAAATTCGTTGCTCGAAGTACCGACGCCTAGTGACTTAACTTATATTTATTCTGTAAACTTTGCTGTTTGTCAGTATTATTCAGGTTGTCGTTTGTTGTAGTCGCAGTTATTGTGCAGTTAGTAAGTGCAAACAAAGTGAAAGTGAAAGCAGTGATTATGTCGAAAATACTATGTACTTCTTGGATTAAGCCTTACCCAGAACTTGCTTTGGACGGCGACCAGGTTTTACGCAAATCTTGTTCAAAAATTGTTTCCTGCTCAAAGAAATTTCAAATAGACCAACATATTAAGACGCCGTCTCACGTAGCTAAGGTTAGAAACATGAAGAAGTCTGGGCCCATACAGTCAACGCTGAAGCAATCATTTAAGATTTTTAAAAACGGAAACCATGACCAGTCAGAATTTAACGTAGATCTATGTAAAACGTTCTTGGCTGCTAATATTCCTTTAAACAAGTTAACCAACCCGCAAGTTAAGGCCTTTCTGCAAAAATATACAAAATTTAATGCTCCAGATGAATCAACATTAAGAAAAAACGTCGTTTGAAAGGTATTTGGTACCGTGATAGATGAAATAAAAAAAGAAATTGGAGGTAACTACATGTATATTGTTGTCGACGAAACAACTGATTGACATTTTTCTAGTTCAGAACCTCGAAGCACACATTATAACTAGTGCGTTTTATAATTTTTCGAGTTAATATTAATATTTAGTATAAGTTTCATATAAAACATTGTATTAGGTGTTAACTGAATTAATAAAGTATATTATATTATAACTTGAATTTATCTTTATTCAATACTCAATCACCTAATTAAATGAAAATGTAATTTAGGAAATCAAAATTTAGTTGCATACTCACTGCATATTTACGGATTTTTTGCATATATCCTGCATAAATTAAAAAAAATATGTGCAAATATATGCACATATTCTTAAGGTTTTTGGTTGCATATAATCCGGTCTTTAGCTATAACTAATCCTGACCCTGAGTTCTGGCCAAAAATTCGCTCTCCAAAGCTGGATCCACACCAATAAAATTTTGCGTGCGTGTTGAATTCGAACAATTTGTTTGAATTATCTGGTGGACAACTGATGGTTCGTGTGAGTGCTATGTGGCGACAATATTTGTGTGTGACTTTGTGTGTCAGAGCGTCTACATTATCACGCAGGTACACGACATACAACACAAATTTTTATTGATGTCGACCCAGTTTAATAATAAAGATTTATTTACTAAATGTCAACAAAATATAATATATTATGGGAAATTTATGAATCATCTAAATTAGATAGAAAATAGATAGAATAGATCTTGTTCTAAATGAAAATAATATTGAAAAGTTAACTTGACCCTTTTAGCGACGTATAAATAATAACGCAACAAGGTCGGTGTAATGAATAAAATCCACTGAGTTGTAACATGTTATTACTATGGAAAACACTACTACTAAAGTAAAAATTTTATTACAGGAAAACTGTTGCTTAACGCATATGATAATGAAAATGATTGATTCTAAAGTAATAATCGAATAATACATGAACATGCAAATAGTGGCTAAGTTTGATGTTAGTGAATTAGATCAATATGCTAAAGCTAAATCGGCCCTATTATACAGTGTGTCTATTTAATTTTGGAACTAGTAAAGTTCATTGAAGTTATTTGAAAAGCTGCTCCTACGTCTCAAACCCATCATTGAGAAGAAGCATCTTATTCCAACGAGTCAATTTTGATTCCGCAATAAGCACTCGACAATACATCAAGTATATCAAATCACTGAAGTATTCGAGAGAGCACTAGAAGAGAAACATATCTGTACAACGATATTTCTCGATGTGGTCCAAGCATTCGATCGAATGTGGCCTGAAATACAAGCTAGAAAATAATCTACCACAACAAATGAGCTAAATTCTTCAATTCAGGTTATAAAAAGATTTTGTGATTCTCGGACCTGTCTTTTACTTGCTATGCACTAGCGATATCCCGCAGAGCGATGGAGTAGTGACTGTAACAGTCGTCCATGATACTGTTTTACTCGCTACTGGAATAGAAATTCAGTCAGCTACCAACAAACCCCAAACAGCCGTCAAGAATGTCGATCCATGTCAATTTCACCAACAGCAAATATAACTATATACTGGTGACAGTCAACCAGAAAAGAATCCGACATGCCAACGAAGCAAACTGGGAAGCTTATCTGGGCATTACTCTGGATGTCAAGCTAAGATGGAAAACGTTGGTGAAGAAGAAACGTGAATAACTGGGTCTGAAATTTAGAAAAATGTATTGCTACTAGGGTGCCACTTTATGTTGTCAATACACCAACTGCTTCTTTATAAATAAATCCTGAAGCCCATATGGACTTATGGTATCCAACTTTAGGGACGCACCAAGAAATTCAATGTTAAATAGTTTGCAATATTGTCAATGCCCCGTGGTACATCTGAAATGAAGACATCCATCGAGACCTGAAAGTACCTATGATCGAAAATGAGATCAAGAGGTTTGCAAGTAAATACCAGAAGAGGTCGGGAAGCCATGAATTGTGCAGTGATTTTTTTTTGTAAAAAAAAAACGTTTAAAGGCAATGAACATTCATAGTGAAATGGTAAATTTATTAGAGTCTGCTCCCTCAAAAATAATGGTTTGTAAGTGGGGAGTGAGTTTGAACGTAGTCGTACACACATGAATTATGATCCTCGTTCTGTACGTCCAATAAGTGCAACTACCGAACAAATAATGAATTCTATAAATGATATGGTTATGGATGACAGACAATTGACTTTGAGTAAAATTACTAACGCCATGGACATCTGCACTGAACAGATGTTTTGTATTTTGAAAAAGGAATTGGGCTTGAGAAAGCTATGTGCAAGAGGGGTGTCGTATTTATTAAATTCTGGTAAAAAACGACTTCGAGTAAAACTTGCTAACCAAGATTCGGATCTTTTCGACATAATAAAACAGATTTTAAACGTCGTTTTGTAACCATGGATGGGTTGGGCTGGTCACTATGATCCTGAACTGCTACAACAAACCGCAAGCAAGAATTTATTATTTTATTTGTCTTTCAATTATATCAACACTAACATCAACTAACATAAATCACTATTAAACAACAACTGAGTATCTGATATGACTGAAGTTTTCAAGGTTATGTGTGGGTAGGTCGATATGGCTTTACTCCAGGATGGGCAATAAGCCAGCTCCACTAATTAACTTTCTCACCGAATTATGAAATAGTTATCAGTTGACTTCGGTTATCGCTGAAAGTTAGGTCCACTGGAAGTATCCGGCTTCATTCGGCCTGGTTACCGGCGTGACAATGAGTCAAATACTGTTCGATAAAATTAAAGACACAATCCCAGTTACTAATATAAAACTTCTCAAAATATGAAAGGGCAATTAAAATACTACTTCGATGACTTGCACCACTACTTTCTCTCGATAAAACTCCGTTCTAACAAAATAAAACTATTAAGATGATTCAAATGCACGTGGATAATACCCGGCAATGATACCCGCCTCGCTTCACACGATGTGGACACCATGAGAAGCTATGCGGAAGTGTTTTCAAGGTTATCTTTCAACGCATGTGCAATTATATTACCAGACGAGTAACGCCATCTTAATGTTGAGGTTGGAAACTTTTCAGACTAGTTCAACTTCAGAAAAGTCAACTTTTGCTATGTAGTAAATATATTCGTGTCGCTTTTAAAATATTTAAATTTCGAGTAAAATAAACAAATAACCTGGGTTTTTAAGAACTATTTAGTTAGTGATAAGGTTGTATTCTGAACAGCCTCAACACACGGGGCTGTTCACACGGTACAAAAAAGCAACAAATACGGGCGTAGCCGGGGGGGGGGGCTTGTTCGGGGAAACCCCCCCGAAATCAGCCAAATATTACCTAATATTATACCGAAAAAATACGAGGAGTGAAGAGAGTTAAATTATTACATTTGAATTAAATATATATCCGAACTAGTGGACGTTGCGCACAGTAACGCCATCTCTTGTCGAGTAGTCGAACTATTGTGTATGTGTATTTTGCCCCTCGGTCGGAATGAGCGGAGCTTTGTGGAAGTTTGTGGTAGTTTCTGGACGGCTACTACTGGGCTGCTATATAAGCGGCGCGTGACCGCGCTTACGGCAGTATTGTTCCATGCGAACTCGAAGCGAATATAAGTGAAAAGTGGTGAACGAATAGTGAAGAGAATTAAGTGTACCGCGTAAGTGAGTAATTTTAGTGCAGTGTTATTCGGTGACCTTGTTAAGAATAGATACGTGAATCATTATTACTGTCGAAAAATGGAGGGGAAAAAAAGGAAGGGTGATAAACTTAAAGGTATGGACTACTGGAAAAAGTGGTGTAGTCAAGGAGTTTCTAATAAAGAAACAAATTTGGATTTAGCTATCAAAGCTTCAGCTACCTTGCATGCTGATAAGAAGACTGTGATGACAAGCGGGCCCTCGACCCCGACCTCAATCACAATACCGAATGTCGAAATCGATGCCATGTCGCTGGTGTCCTGTTCGATACCTTCAACTGCCGAATCTACATCTAGTCTGCAACAGGCCAGCTTGCCTGTTACCTTATCTTTTACAACTGTAGCTAAGTTGGATGTTGGTTTTTACGCAAATCAAGAAAAAATCTTGAATGAATATTTTCAAGTCCAAATTTTAAAGACGCCATGGAACCCACCCAGAGATTATAAGTTTCCTATTTCCACAAAACAAAACTTGCGCTTTCAATTGAAATGGTTGGAGAGATTCCCCTGGCTGTCATATTCGTATTTTAAAAGTAGAGCATACTGCAGAGTTTGCGTGGTAATGGGACGTTCGCTTGATGAGGGTAAAGGCGGTCATCAAAGGATCGGCCAGTTGGTAACCGAACCTTTTTGTAAGTGGAAAAATGCCCTAGAAATATTTGAAACTCATGCGAAATCGGGATACCACAAGCGAAATTCAAAACTGGCAGATAACTTTCTAAAAGTTATAGTTCTTTTTCTTCGCAGGCTTTTTCGGTTACTGAACAGCTGTCTTCTGAAAGAAAGAGAACAAGAGGAGAATCGAAAGAAACTAATCCCTATCGTAAAAGCAATAATTTTTTGCGGCAAACAAGGCATCTCCTTGAGAGGTAAAATCGATTCGGGGCGCATACAAATTACACCAGAATCACCAGAACCTGAACAACCACTACATAATGATAATAATTTTAGAGCCCTGTTGCGGTTTGCGGCTGAGTCTGGAGATAAAGATCTGACTGAGCATTTGAATACTTCACAGAAGAATGCTCTGTACACAAGCCCTCAGATCCAAAACGAAATAATTGACATTTGTGGTGAATTAATTCAACATAAAATAATTGAAGAAGTAAAGAAAGCCAAACTATTTGCGATTCTGGCTGATGAAACCACCGACATCGGACGTGTAGAACAAGTCTCGTTATGTCTTCGATATGTTGATTTTACAGATAATAAACACCATATACTTAAAGCGATGTTCCTTGAGTACATTCCAACGGTCGATGTTTCAGGTTCCGGTCTCGCAAATCTTATTATTACAGCTCTGAAAAAGCATAGACTTGAATGTTCTTATGTGGTTGGTCAAGGTTACGATGGGACTGCAGCTATGAGTGGGTATTTGCACGGTGCCCAAGCTTATGTTCGCCAAGAATGTCCTCTTGCTCTTTATGTACACTGTAGTGCACACTCTCTCAACCTTGCTATTGCTGATTCATGTTCATTAGCAAATGTCCGAAATTGCATTGGGATTGTGCAGTCTGTTGGTTCCTACTTTCGACATTCTGCTCAACGCACTGCTTTGTTGGAAGAAAAAATTCAAGAGCTACTACCCGTCGGTAACCAAAAAAGCTTGCTCTCAATGTGTGAAATACGGTGGGTCCACAAACATGAAGCTATTATAAGATCCAGGGAAATTTATTCAGCGATTGTGAATGCTCTCGAAGAACTCCAATTTAATCACAATAAGGAAACATCGCAACAAGCCGTCCAATTGCTAAGTACGCTTCGATCTTCGGATTTTGTGATGTGTTTAGTGATTCTTCAAAAAGTTATGAGCTATACATTGTCGCTATCAAAACAATTACAGACAATTGACATCGATCTTACACGACATTCAAACATGTAGATGATGTTATTAATGTCTTACAACTCCTGAGAAACAACACTGACGTCGAATATCTTCATCTCGCAAAGGTTTGACTGGAAAAAAATGGTAGAAAATTCGTATACTGCGAATGCCACGCGTCGTCGGAAGACAATTAAATAGACCGAACATTCCTGCATTGGATGTATGCACGTATTACAAAATTAATTTGTTCATTCCATTTCTTGATCATACAATTCAACAATTGGTTGAAAGGTTTACCAAACATCGTAAAGTAGTATCAGCATTATCTGGTGGGCTACCTTCAAATTTTACTGCCAGTTCTGAAATTGAAGAAGCAATTTCCATGTACTCGTCACTGCTTGCCGAAAGCAATATATCAGTGGTTAAAGCAGAACTTGAAGTATGGAAAACAGTGATGACAAGTACCTCGCATACCCCGAAATCTAGTTTGGAATGCCTAGATATGTGCGATAAAAACCTTTATCCTAATATTTACACATTACTACAAATCTTGGCTACCATTCCTGTATCCACTGCTACCCCAGAAAGGTCTTTCTCGAGCCTAAGGAGACTGAAAAACTATTTACGAAACACTACAAGTGAAAACAGACTTGTTTTGAACAGACAGGTTTGAACAGACAGGTGAAACAGACAGGTTTGGCTCTCATGAACATTCACTATGGAACAGAAATTCATGCAGATGAAGTAGTGGATATATTTGAAAGAAAAAGCCGAAGATTTTTTCTTTAATGGTTTTAGATTTAGCACAGAGAAACGAAATTAATTTTACCATTTCATTTAAAGTTAAGAACTTTATAAATATGTCGTAATTTTTCCGATGAATATATAGATATTAAATTTCATGTAAGTATATTTTTGTTGTTTTATTTACTTCAAACTAAACCCCTCCCAAAACTAAATCCTGGCTACGCCCGTGGCAACAAACGTTTTAGTTTTGAAATTAGCCAAATTAAAATCCATGAAATACGAGGATTGATCAAAAAGTACCCGTGTCTGATAACACATATTGTGACGAGTTCAATTGACATAACCATCGTGTACTGCAGACTGTTAAACGACTTCATACTGAATTTCAGATAAATTCATAGGTTAGTTTTTTTTTGACAGAGAGTGTTTTGTAGTTTTCGATAAATTGGAAAAAGAGCAATATCGATCCATAATTTGTTTTTTATTTTTGGATGAAAAAACATGCGAATAAATAAAAGTGAAGTTGGATGCTGTCTATGGAGACCCTTCACCATCTATGACAACTGTGAGATATTGGTTTAACGAGTTTAAGCGTGGTCGTACAACTGTTTTCGATGAAGAACGACACCAGGACACCCGTCAGGCGAGGTTACCGAGGAAATCGTCAAAAAGGTCCATGATATGATTCTCGCTGATCGCCGAAGGTGTCTCGTACAGAAAGGCAATGAAAATTTTAAATCATAAGATAGGTGTGAGGAAACCTGAATACATTATTGCACGCCAGAGACTAGTAGACAGTCAAAACAATGGATTTTCCGGGTGAATCTGCTCCGAAGAAGGAAAAAACGGTTCCATCAGCCGGAAAGTTTATGGCCATGATTTTTTTGGATTCCAAAGGAATAATCCTCATGGATGCCTCAGATCAGTTCTACAGTGAGTTGTTGGGCAGATTCGATAAGAAATTGCGGGAGACACGACCCCATTTGACTAAGAAAAAGTGTTCTTCCATCACGATTACGCACCGGCATATTTATCTTTAATTGTCGCGGCTAAATTGCACGAACTGCCCTATATATATATATATATATATATATATATATATATATATATATATATATATATATATATATATATATATATATATACAATACAGAAGTGTATTTTGGAGAGTTTGAAAAATCGTATTTTTTAGACGGTTTAAAAAAGTTGGAGAAACGCTTGGAAAAGTGTATAGACCTAAAAGGAGACTTTATTTCAAACACGAGTACTTATTGATTAACCCTCGTATATTGAGTTAATGTAAAATTTCGTCCAATTTTTTTTAGAGTTTTATATACAGAAAATTACAATTGAATTAATATAGTACGTTCCGTTCGATTACCTTTCTTCACTCTCCCGTGGCTACATAATCTCTCTTGCGCTCTTAGTTCTGTTCGTTTCTGTCGTTGTCTGTCGTTCTAACGTTACCATCCAAGCTGTTTTAAAGCAATCTAAATAAATGGTAGTCGGCAGGTGCAAGGTCGGGGGAGTACGGTGAACGGACCAAAACATCCCAGTTAGGTTCTAAAAGTTTGTATTTGGTCGCCAAAGACACATGTGATCCAGCATTGTTTCAATGGAACGCAATGTCCTTTCTGTTGCCTAATTCAGTCGGCTTCCGGTCGATTGTTCACTTTAATTCACTTGGTTGTGGACAACATTTTGAACACTTTATTGTGTGTTTTTAGGTAACAACTCAAAATAAATGATTCAACTCAAGTCCTACCAATGCATAGTATAATCTTTTTCGGATGTGAACTGCTTTTTACGCTAGTTGAACAGATATCTCCCTGCTTACATCATAATCTTTAAGCTTAACATTATACACAATCCGCTCTTTATAACCTTTAACTATTCGCTTTAAAATTTACCTGAGGAACTATCTAACCTTTTTGTCATTTTATAATAGTAAAAGAAAAACAACAGGCTGTCTGTGCTGCCAAGTTTGCCACCCAGAAATTGCTGGATACCGTGGTGGATTTCCAACGTCAAGTTGATGCCCAAAAGAAAGTCCAAGTATTACTTACAAAAATGTTACACGATAAAGATGAACAACTTAAAATAGTTACATCAAAAGTATTTGAGATATAATAAGTATTTTGGTTTATTTTCACTCATTCGTTTCTTTTTTTAGATTGCAAATATAAATAATATTTCACGAGACGTTTCAATCATAGACCTGCCAATGAAACAGCTCTTCTTTAGGAAACCTCCAACATCAGCAGTTCCATCAAATGCAAACACCAACACGTCGGTCTACTCATCTTGCTCAAGCTGTTGTAAGAAGATCGAGTATCCCACACACAAATATGATAAGGCGAAATTAAAGATGGAAGATAAAATTTGTCTTGAAGCTTGCAATGAAATGAATCAAATCTTGGACAATTTAAGCAGAAATGCATTTAAAGTTAAAGAAGAAGCCGTTACAATGTTGAATTATTAATTGTTTGTATTGGTTATATGTTATTAGTCGATTAAATATTTTGGAGTATTTCAATAATATTTCGATTCACTAGAATAGATCACATTATTTTTTATGTAACAATTACTAAGCAATATTTGCCCCTATTCGTTTTACAGAACCTTCATTTAGTTCTGTAACCCACATGACTAGTGATTTATTTAAATCTAGGAACATTCATTATTTTATGTTGAACTATTTAAAAGTAATATCATTTGTGACCTTTGAATATAAAACTAACAGGAACTATATATTGCATATATTTATGCACATGTAAATGGGGATGGAAACGGCCATATTGAAGCACAAAAAATGACACCTTGCTTTGGAATTTTGGTAGTTGGTATCAACAACTTAGAAGTTTAATAGTAGATTTGAACAGTTTTAGTTTACTTTAATCAATAATAAGTGCCGAATAAATATACTGCAATACTCTTTTTGTGTGTTCTAGTGTAAATACCCAGTGTATTTTCACTGGAAATAACAACATGTATTAACACTAAAAAATTTATTACGTAAATACTTACTATATTGACAATAGAAACAATAATACAAAGATGGGTACACACCAATAAAATTTTGCGTGTGTGTTGAATTTACTGGAACAATTTGTTTGAATTATCTGGTGGACAACAGAGCGTCTACCGCGCAGGCACACTACACACAACACATACAGCCCGTACAACGCAAATTTGTAGCTTAGAGTTGGGTCCATGTCTATAAAATTTTGCGTTGTGCGTGTGTTCCGTGTTGTGCCTGTGCAGTAGTCTAGACGCTCTGACACACAAATATTGTCGTCGCACAGCATGCACACGAATCATCTGTTGTCCACCAGATAATTCATATAAATTGTTCCAGTAAATTCAGCACACACACACAATTTTATTGGTGTGGACCGAGCTTAAAGCAGGGTACATACAGCCCGCACAACGCAAATTTGTATTGATGTGGACTCAGCTTACGAAGTAATGCAAACGCACAAAAATATGGTTGTGCGTCTTGTGGTTGTTCTCTGATACGGAAAATAAAAATTCGGGAGTAACATTACATACGTAATGCTTTTAATACTAAATTTGTCAATTATTTAGAGATAAAAACGTCCTGGGAAAAAATAAAATACGTAGATCTACTTAGATGTTACAGAGTATAGCATATTTTTGTTAAAATTCTTTTTGGAAGAAATACTATTAACTAATTCAATACCTTATGGATAAAGCATTCCTAGAGAAATTTTATCATGCTTTTAATCATTAAAATATAAGAAGGTACTGCAACATTCCTAACTATTGGACTAAATACACATTGAAGTAAAAATAAAACAATTAACAATAAAAATCTTCATTTTAATACCAAAGAATGTTACAATAATAAAAGATAATAAATTAACAACACCGCTATCATTAAAATATTGCTGTTTTCTTTAATTTCATCTTCTTCCAAAATAACCTTCAAATTGTCCATTTCTCAAAAATCATAGCGGAAACAATAAATAAATGATTTGAAAAGACTATTGGGATACTTTCTGAAATTATTAGTTAAGATTTAGTATTGCTCATAAGATTAAGATCATCACTTGTATCCCTCTATATTGTAATTGTAAAAAAAAATTGCTTAAAAAACATATTTTTATGGAGTAAAAAAACAATTACATTTGATTTCACATACTTAATAGTTTAAATGGAATGTTGACTTAAACTCATAATATATGTCATATTTTTAAAGCATATTTAGAAGCACAAGTTTTAAGTATTTGTCAAGAAAACACTACTGTTTTCTTAAACTTATAATATATTAACAAATCTTTACCATACTACTATCCTTGCAACCATCACAAAACCATTTTACATTATCTTTATTGCTTTCTAGAAATTCCAATTCACTCGTGTTGTATGAACTACAGGTGTAATGTATACCCTTGTTACAAGAGTCAGCATTGCACCTAAGTGTTTTGTTTCTAGTATCATTACCTATTGTCTCATCACATTTCACACAAAAATTTCTATTTTCGCCAGCCATTTTATTTTTTTATTTTGGCTTGTTTGACAGTGTGAAAAAAAATTCTCTGGTAACCAAGGATTTCTATAAGTAGGTAACTGAGATGTTCTTACTTATGTCATTATATTAAATTGATACTAGACATATTTCAAATATATAATTCTTCATATATATTAAATTACTTATATATATATATATACAATAAATATTAACAATAAAATGGCAGAAGGAAATAAGTACAAAAATAATTTCCTAATCAGTAATAACAAAATGTCTATATAACACTTAACTTCACTTTCTCAACACAAACTTTAACAGCCAAAAATAGAAGGGCAAAATTTTTGGAGTACCATTCAAAATTGTATCTTACATGGCTTTCCCAATTCTTGTCCAAAAATTTTTTGTAAAATTCACTCATCTCATCTGCATTTAGTTGTGGTTTATCTTTAGAACAGTGTAGTTTAATATAACCTTCTTTTTGCTAAAATAAACAAATAAATAAACTTTTATTGCCAATAGATAGCGTTATTTTTACTGTTAAAAACTTAGTATTATGTGCAGCCCAAAATTCTTGATTCCACTTTTGAGTTGCATCAGAAAGTTCTCTAAACTGTTGTTGTAATAGTGTTTCATTTTTATGTATTTTACGTATTATTGGTCTTAAATGTGATACTGGATCGGGTGGTCCGATTATGTCAACATTATCTTCCTCTCTTAAAACAATTACTGGTTCCTCAAGAGTTTTCTCTATAAATACTGCTTCTGGCGCTTGATTGGACGCTATTCTAATTGGCAACTGCAATATCAATGCAAATTAATATATTACTAATGTACCAATAGTTACATAATTATTTCTATAGGTTATGTAACTGAATAGATACCTTCAAAATATATCTTGCTTTTTGCAATTTGTATAAAGTACATGACACTGAAAGCGCCATAATATAGTGACTATTTGACTGAAAAACTATCAACTTCCTTTAAACATTTGGGTAAATTACATATCAATAAATTGAAAAGTTTAGGGCTTAATAGGTTAGTTGAAAGAGTAGGGTTAATTCCTATTCTTCCTTTAATATGATGGCATCAGTTATAAATAAAATAATTTCAACTGTGTCGTCAAGAAATCTATAAATTAGCTACACTTTTGTTCATAAATATTAGCAATAATTATAAAATCAATTTATTTTATAGAGGGGTTTATAGTTTAAACCTAGGTATTTCTCCAATTGTTATAGATAGAAAAATATTTGCAATAGAACAATTAAGTCAGACGAATTTGTAGATATTTAGAATGCTTTATTATATTATAGTTATATGCAAAAAATATATTTTTACTATTTTATAGCAAGTAAGTTATCCAGATTAGTTTTAATTTTGGCAAGAGGCCATATCAATTAAGAAGAAGATGGCTTTCTTGCTCCAGTAGAAAATAAACCAGTAATGAAATAATGAAGGATAAATAAATAGAACAATATATTTATTAAGTAAAACAATATACATTTGTAAAAACGGGAAACAGAATTTTAATCTTTTCGAAACATGTTAAACTGTAGATTTGGCAGCATAGGTTTGTATATAACTTTCTTCCATCTCTTCCTTCTCTTTGGTTTATCAACATTATCATCAGCAAACCATCTTACTTTCTCACTTGGCAGTTTTAAAATGTTATCAACTTTCTTTTCATGTGTCTGTTTACTAGGACCTGCACTACTGGATGGAAAGGTGTTATTATGATTACTATTGCTACTTGGTGAATCAGGTATTATTATAATATTGTTTTTTTGATCCTTTGTGTCATTTTTAATTGAATCTTCAGATTGTACTAGCTTTCTTTTTCGTCCATTTGATGGGAAGCTGTTATTAATATTATTGTTAGTTGGTGACTCAGGTATTATTATAATACTGTTTTCTTGATCTTTTGTTTCATTAACAGAACATTCAGATTTTATTTGCTTTTTTTTCTTTTCATTTGACAGACAGCTGTTATTATTACTACTTGTTGCATCAGCTATTATTATAACACTGTTTTCTTGATCCTTTGGTTCATCTTTAATTGAACATTCAGATTTAATTTTCTTTTTTTTTCTTTTTTTATTGTTAGTTTGATTTTCTAAGGAAACAATGCTTTTATTTTCTTCTAATTTTACATTGGGCCTAAGAATAGATTTATCTTGTTCCTCACTACCAGTAAAGTCGATTGCCTTACTATTGGTAACATCAATAATTTCCTCACCTAAAAAATAAAAAATTAAAATGCATAAATTATCTTTATACTTTTTATCTTTGAAATTTGTATTTGTTTAAATATATTTTTAATAGTATTTGTCTAGAGTTCTTTAACTAGATCAATTAATTCAATATTAACATGGAATTAAACTTACCTATATCATCTTCATTTATGCTGAAGCCTCTCATTCTATTTCTACCAAAGGAATTTTTGATGGCTTTGATACCGAACTCATTAAACATTTTTACATCACTATCTGCCTCATTAATTAAGATATACTCATCAGATATTTCAACATCATCATCCTCATCATCTATTAAATTAAATATTTCAATCACATCACTTATACTTGGTTGAGCTGTTAAATCAACGTAATCTTCTTCATAAACCTGGAATAAACATGTATTATGAACTAATATATTTCATTAAAAAAGACTGTATTTTACAAACTCACCCAAGGTACACCTAGCCATTCTCTTAAGTCTGAAGGCAAAATGTAATTCTTTGGTAACCAATCATTTCCATTATTTTGTAATTTTTGGACATAAGGAAACAGTCTTCCATATGACTCACACAGCAACTTTGTATTGTGTTTAGTTAAAACACATATTCGTGAAACTACAGAAAAAACAAGGAAATAGATTTTCCAAAAATGTCCAGTGGACAGTTTTTGGTTAATTTGATAAGCTGCTATTTGGCTTGTGTCATAAATTCTCTCCATCAGTTTCACCAAACCTATAACCAGTATAATTGTTAGGAATAATGAAAAAAGGAAAAATGCATGAATACAAGTACCTTGGAATCTCACCAATATGTATGTTACCATATTTTTTGTTGGTAAATATGTATCTATACAATAAAATGCTGGAATAATATCCAAAAGAATCTGTAAATGTCTATTTAAATCATTATTGAGAAATATATTTAAAGAATGTTTTAGCTTCTCAATAGTCTTAAAATCTTTAGAAGTACGAAATTTGGTTTTTAATCTATATATCATTCTAAATAAAACTGCAGTTTCTCGTACTAAAAAATCCTGATCCTTAAGATTTTTAATGGCTTGTTGAACATTATTTCTAAATTTTGTGTAATCTAAAAGTTCTAATATCATAGTTATTATTACTTTTAAATTTGATAAAAGCTATTTAATATGTATTTACCTATATCAATGCCTGTAGCTTTGTATGAGTTTACAGGGGGCGGTGGTAAATGTTTTTTGTTCCATAGATTCATAATGGAAATTAATCAAGTAATTACAAAGTCTCAATAATATATTTAAATATTAATAACACGAACATACTGATATTATCTATAATTATCTAGATTAATAATCTAGAACAATTACTGAAAATTTAATTCAAGAACGTATACTATCAATAGATTAATCTTGATACATTCAGGTTAGTGGCTCATATTCTTCTTAAATTTTTGTGGGCATTGGTTAGAAAGTTACTAGTTTCTGTAGTATATTTATTATTAAATGCTATATGTATTGTTAATGTCCCCAACAATCTAATATCTTAATTAATATAGTTTGATAAATGTCATATTTTTGAACCCGGGCCGAAAGGATATTTTAAGTTAGGGATTTAGGATTAAAGGCCCACCAAAGATGGATACTGGGATTGCCATTGATCAGAAACTAAATAAGAACTTATATTATTATTAAAATGATTTAAGTATAGGGATTGGATTTTGTTTTTGGTAGGGTTAAGATCACTTAAACATTTTTATAAGTTAAACATTTTCGGAAGATTCATATATTTGGATTTCATATATTAGGTATATATATTTTGATAAATAGAACATGCTGTTTTTGAAGTTTGTTGTTTTTGTTCTTTTCTGTTATTAAAAATAGAGAAATAAAAATATAGAAATCATATAAAGATCGTTGAAATATAGAGATCACTAAAATACTATCACGAACATTTAACAGGTTTAATAAGGATAAATACTATATTAAATGGAATAGAATTCTGAAATTTATATAAAATATGTTAATTGAACTCTCGACTTCTCACGGGTGGACACAGGGCTCTATGGCTTCACTGGTCGGCTTTAACTCTTTCTTTGTACTGTTTCGCTGGTGGTCATCGACTCTCTACTCAGTACTCTTTCGCTAGTTAACTTCGATTTTTTCTCTAGTGGTCTTTGGCTCTCTCCTCTTGTCTCTCCTATGTAAATTCTCCGGGCGACGTAGACTTCCCTCTTTTCGTGTCATTTCCGTTTCCTCATTCTAATTGATGGTTGATGTATATATATATATATATATATATATATATATATATATATATATATATATATATATATATATATATATATATATATATATATATATATATATATATATATATATATATATATATATATTACATTACATATATTACATTACACTACTCTAAGATTATCGTTATGAAGTTTTCAAAGAATTAATATATTTTTGTGATATTTACTTTGATAGTAAATAATCTTTATATGATTTTTTAAGTCCCTAATATGGGTGGTATAGGCAACCAACAATCAACACGAATAATTAATTTCGAAAAAGAAAGAATGGGGAAAGAGTTGAGAAGACTCGAAGTAGTCTTTAATAGTAGAGTTCAAATATAAATTGCTAAGTATTAAAACTATATAATTTAAGAAAACTGTGTTCAAACGCTTTTCTGTTATAGTCAGATTCAATTTTTGAACTCAGGCGAATATAGAATATGGTCCAGTATCATAACCTTTTGTTAACCAATAAATCGCATATAATAAATATAGAAATGGCAGTGCGCTTTGTGATGCGTTTTCTGATAATCTGGCAAATACAATTCGAAATTATCATTTCGAAGAATTTTAGCCACTTTTTGGACTCAATTTGAATGATTATTGGTGGACCCAAATTCTAATTGAGATATTTCTGCATTATTTCTCCAAGAACTCGATTCAGATCATTTTCGAGTTCTGCTAGAACTGGGAGATTAACACTTTTTAGTTTCCCTTTTAAGTTGACTAAGTTGGTCAGAAGATTTGATGAAATATGAAGCAATTCCGCCGATATAGGCAGCTTGTTCTCACTGTAGATAAGTTGTCAGAAGATATTTAGTAGACTTAGACTGGTCATCAAGGCCAGGCTTACAACAAAATCTTCTCCGGGCGCAAAATAGTTTCGTGAGAAGAGCTAGATTATTCTTCCACTCCAAGGACAAACGCCGGGCAAATAAAGACAGTCAGTCAATAAATCTCGGAGGCGATGTTCTATAAATAGGGAGGAAAAGAGGTTGTTCTGGACACGTACAATTATCAGTAAATTTGCCGGTCAACCAGATCAAAGGAAAGTCCATTAAGAACATGTTATCTCTAATGTAGGAGGATGGTCATGTAATCACTATTACCGATAAAGTGAATATATGATATATATATATATATATATATATATATATATATATATATATATATATATATATATATATATATATATATATATATATATATATGCAGGTCTTTATAAAACGCCGCATATCAGTTTTTTTTGTAGAATCTCATCGCTACTCCGAAGTTAATCGTAACTCTCATTATGAACTTCAGATGAACTATCTCCAGAAAAGCTCTAGGACACGACGGCATCATTGCTCTGTAATTCCAAAAGCTTAGAAAACACACATCTGCAGCATTTAGTTATGTTACGTCCAAGTTTATGGAAGTATACCCTAATAACCATGGTTCCCAAGAAGAGACGCAACAGTTGTCTTTTAGACTGCAGGCCAATAAGTCGAAATGACATAAGATATTAGACTGGTGAACCGACCCTTGTTTCGAACCCCGTCCCTTAAAAAAAAATTAAAATGTAATAAAACCAACAATTTCAATTACAAATATTTTATTTTTACTGATTTCGTGTGGTAACTTACAATATTGTACTTGTACATAAATATCAGTTGACTCAGTTGTATTTCGATTAGTCGAAAGCAATATCTATATATTACTTTACGATTAATGGAATATAAAATCTATGAGATAAACGGAAAACAAATCAATAACAAAAAGTGCAATCTTGAAAATATTTTTGCGATAATTATCCTGTCTTACTTCAACCAAGTATGCTTGATATGTTCCACACATTACATTCCAAAGTATATGAAAACCTATAGAAAACTCTAAATCAAGGGGAATGTTAATACCACCAGTGACAAACATATTTTAAGTTACTCGTGAGACTGGTTAATACATGTCAACATATTTTAGTATGCAATTAATAGATCCGAATCACCAAAAGGTTTATAACAAGCACAGGTATAACTATGTAGGGAGACATCTTTAATGTGTAGCTGGAAACATAAAGCGATCAATTACACGTCAAAAATGCGCTCCGTAAAGCTTTAATTTATCAAGCACAATATCTGTTTGGTAGAGAGTTTTCTAAATATATTAACAATTAACATTTTCTTATATACATTCACAAGCATCTTACTATACTGATTTATTCTGTTTTTTTTTAATATTTTTTTTTCGGATAGGTTGAAATATCATAAGTGTCATAGGAGTATATTAGCGGATTTTCAATTGTAAGAATTAATATAATAAAGGGTCTCTGGCCATATTGAATTATTTATAATAGTGGAACAACTGAAATATTGATGGCATCATTCTTATTTAAATGCTTTTGAAAAGTACCATCAACTTATGAGTATGTTTTATTTTAAAGGTGTGGCGGGGCAAAAAGACTGATTCGATTTTGAAATGTCATTGCTCGGATGAAGGGAGGGTGGGCGTGTTCGTGAGGTAATAAGGAGCGTGGTCGCGTCGAGCGAGGAATTCGGCGAATTCGGCGAGTGATTCGAGAGTGGTTTCGGATCCTGATGCCTGACATTGTAGATTGGAGACGTTGTTATCGGAGTAGAATTGCCCCGGGACGAGGGCAGGGAGTTTGATAAGTTGGACAGCAATTGATTGTTGCTTCGCAAAGCCGAGATAATGAACTTCGCTAGGGAAGGGTGGTAGAAGTGATAGAAGAACAATTTGTTTTGAAAAGTTTGTAATTTCTTAGCCGAAGTGGGTCGAGGAAATCCATAGTATGCGGGAAATCCGTATCGAATTATGTATCTTATCAGTACTTAGAAGATAGTCATTTTGAGAGTGATCGGTCGAAATGGAGACCTAAACTGGACCCTAACAATGGTGGAATATGTCATTGTATTAAGAGCATCAGTACTGCAGTCCTCCAGGCATTAATAAACAGAGTAATTTTACACACGTCTCTTTTAAGCAGTTAAGTGAGAGATATTTTGAATCCATTAAAACTTTGTGTTGGGATATTTTCTTGAGCATTCATTTTTTGGATGGTACCTAAAGGTACAAGTGTACTAATATTGGTCACGGAATTTGGAAAGTCTCACAACAGCAGTGAGAACTAACGCCTAAAAACTAAAGGAAATAACGGCCATGATTTTTAACCAATAAATTTCAAAATGCAATGAATTCTCCTTTTAAAGGTAGACGTTTTTTTCCTATATCTATCTGGTTTCGTTTGTTTTTATTGACTTTCAAAATCGGGGCACCCTTATTGCTGCACTCTGTATTTGAGAGACCCTTTCAATGCCTAAAACTGTTCATTGAAGTATTTAAAAAAAAAGCTTCGTAGAATTATGGGTGTTTAAATAACATAAAAGCCGGAAGACTGTAATATAAATATTTTTCGAACATGCTAATAATATTTAAAATACTGTGAAGGAGACTTGCTGAAAGTTAAAAACAAAAATATCGAATGTTAGTAAAGACCCGTAAAAGTTTGGAGCACAATTATTTCATGGAAATACCTAACAGCTTATAAAGCCCTAAACATTTATGTGTTTTACATACACTTGTTCAAAAACCACGTTTTCTTCTTAAGCTAAATGGAGACTAGAAAGAAGGATCTTATTTTGTTTTACCTTAAAATTATCTTGTAGACAATTGCTTATATTTTAATTGAAGCAGTCTATTGGTACTTATATGTACAAATTTTGTTTTAATTTAAATTAATTTGGATGCAACTGTAATAGTGCTTAAAAGCCTGCTAAGAGTAAGTATACTGTGTTAATAATTTTTACATTAAAAATAAAAAATATTTTCAACTAAACAGATTCAGTCAGACAAAATACACATTGATTTCTATACTATATACATAATTAATTTACAAAAATTTACATAAATTATTAATTTTTTACAAATACTTCTGCAAAAGATAACGATAGGTTCGATATGACACACACAGAACAGGAATAAAATGTAAAATATCTGCAATTTTAGTTTCGTTAGTAGAACACACGTGTTTTAGGAGTACTTCTTTTAGAGTTACCTTTTGTAGAGTTCAAACAAAAATATCAAAATAATATACTCTTTTTAAGTCCATAACGAATAGCTCTGAAGCAAACATTAGAGTCAGGAACCTTAAACTTGTGCAAATACTCATACGGATAACTAAAATTGACAAACCATTAAGAATTTGTAAAAAAATTATAATCACTAGGGTGTAACAAAGTACAGTTTTCGGAAATCTTGATGGTAAAGGTGACTGTATACCGAGCTGTGATCGTAGGTTTGTCTACTTATGGTTGTGAATCATGGGTACTACACAGGAAACACTTACGGGTTCTCAAAGCACACAGTACAAATAGATAGGCAAGAGGATAGTAGGTTCACGTATCCATGGGAAAACACTGCCTCCAAGTATAGCTCAAAGGAGACAACTAGTTCATCAGCATCAAGGATCGAGGTCAGTTCGAATATCCAGAATGTGGTTTGGTCCGACAAATAAACATTACTTCTACAGAGACATTTACGAAGCAGTGTGGGGGATGCCGTATCATTCCGCTAAGCACAGCTATGGTTCTTGCAGATAGGGAAATATTGGGTCGAAAGAGCAGCAGTGACGTTTAGGGGTTTGGTAAAGAAATATGAAGAACGAGAAAAATAATTTCTTTGTTTTTTCAATATTTTTATTTTTTTATATATTTGCTTACGCTTATATATTGCTTTTTATATATTCGCTACGATTTCACTTGTAACTTTTTATGCAAGTACCTTTGTTACCCCCTGTACTATAAGATAGGTTAGCAATAGATCACTTTTTAATTTGGCTAATTTGTTTAAGACGTTATTTGGTTCAGTTTGGATATAAGAAAAAGGAAATTTAAAAAGCGAACGAAGTGTAATAATTTGCCAATTTTAAACGTGACTTTTCCATTACTTCATTACAAACAAATTACATATATTCATAAAAATACATCATATAAATTTAATTTAAATAAAGCTTAGTTAGATCTTGACTAGATAGTTTTTTTTCAGTTTCAAGTTGGATCACTGCAAAAATCCTGAACAGATGGCATTTTTTATATACATCAGTTGGTATACCCGGTTTGTTGAACTTTTTTTTCCTATATTTAATTGTACACTTAGTCTAAGTAAGATTTAGAATAAATACTGCTCTAATTATAAGATACAAATACGTATTTCACATAGCAGAACCGGTGATCGATATTTTTTTTTGCTATATTTTTATACAACACTATATTTCAAAAGCAATACGAATTTTACCAACTTAAAAATATATTCAATATATGTGAATGGCTAACTGCGAAAAGGGGACAACAAATTTTGAGAAATTCACTATTTCACAATTTTTGTAGTTTTATGGCATAGATGCGCCTTTTTCCAGAAGAACGAGGCATCTATCAATCTTACTTGCACAAAATATGATGAAGGAAATACTTTCGGAAGTACATCTCGGAAGTACAACACACCTCTTCCTACCCTATTAAAATTGTTCACTATTCTACTCAAAAAAATCATTACCTTGATACCATATTTACGGTCAAGAAGATGTATGAAATGTATAAAGTAAAATGTTGCAATCACACAATAAGTTACGAATCTTTTTCTGGCGTTATTTCAATGAACATTTTGTGAAGAGTTAGTACTGAAAATTAAAAGTAAAACTTTGAATGACTAGGTAGCTGCTGCAGAGTTGATTCACACAAAACAGAGCAGGAAATTTTAAAATTCTCTATAAGAAATAATCCAGAATAGGGACGAAAGTACTGCAGCAATTATGATTGATTTTATGGGTAACGTTTCTTTGCCGATTATACCATTTCCATATGTATTTTGGAATTTATAATTAGAAAACCAGAACTATGGTAAGTTAATATACCACGAACGCGAGGGTGGTAAAGGTTCGACCGAAATCTGCTAAGCAGTTATGCTGTCTTCTAAGCAGTTATGCTGTCTTCTAAGCAGTTATTTTGACCTTAAGAAAGTGAAAATTTTAGACAACTTTGCTGATCAAAGGAAAAATCACTCTAATATCTTACGAAGGGCTTTAATATCGTACGAAGGCGGTAACACTCATGAGATCAGAAGAAGATGCGAAATGACCAGAAATATAACGCGAAATTTGCAGATCTTGATGGATAGATGGAGACGGATGGACAAAAAATCGAACTTGTCAAGCATCCGAAAAAGCTACAACGTAGCGAAACGGGTAATGTTTTAGAGAAAAATATAAGTGAAAATTAGACAATTTTTTTTTATTTATACAATTTAGTATGAATTTCTATCAAGCAAATGCTGCAACCATTCTCACATAATACAGAACACAAAGAAGCAGATAATGAAAACCTTAGTTTTTCCAATATTGCTATATTCTGCTGAAACATGGACCATTAAAAAACAAGACCTCAAGAGCATTTAGTTCTTTTCATTGGCTGGTCTTTCGCATTCCTTCGACTGCCAGATGAACAAACGTATCGTTATTAAATAAATTAACGAACATACAAAGCTATCCCAAATTAATCATGAACGAATATAAAGATTCTTCGGACACATTGAACGCACGTACAGATGGAGGGTTCTAGATCACGTGGCCGATCTCCAAATAGCTGGATAGACCAAATTAAAGGCAGGTTCATCTTTCCAAGGAAGCCAGACATAGAGAACGTTGGCGAGAAGTAGTCCGAAAAAGCCGCAAATGGAATGTCGATATGTCGCGATTCTTCCGTAAAGAAGAATATGAAGAAGAACTTGTCACTTGTTGAGGTTGGCAAATTTGAAGCAGTTGAGTCAATTTATCCCATGCGAGGCCACTTGGTTATGCCTTGCGATCGGAATTTCTCTTTGATAAATAGAAATAAGCTTAGACGAATAGATATATTGTGCCTCATCGAAGAATTTTTAATTAAATTCTCAATACTTCTTTTTTTATGACTTCACAGCTTGGTGGAAACCATTCTTTAAATAATAAATTTGCTTAAATAGTTCGTCTTACAGACTGAGAGTTCCATATTGCTGAATGAAGCTGGAACCATCGAATGTCTCCATTTTGTTGAAGGGTTACTGTCAGGGAAAACCAGTTACGTTTCCTTCAACTCAAGCATGTTCTAGGATAAAGCTACTGATGGCAGCCAAAGGTGACGATATCAAGAACATAATGAGATACACCAATGAGTTTTGGAAGGCGATTATCATTTGGCCGACCATCAACAGGGAAGAAGCGGAATTATTTTGATATTGTACACAATTTTGTTTTAAACTTTGTTAAGTAATGTCTGAATGATTGTGGGGTGTTTATATATATTTTTTTCTTTATTTGGATTTTTCGCCACGATCTAAAACTCAAAAAATATCAAAAATATCTGTTCTTATGTAAATAAAGAATCACTGGATAAATACAAAAAACCAAACGGAGACAAATTTCTCAGTGATTCTTTTTTATAATAAATTCGCCTAATGAATAAAATTATAAAAATAGAAAAATGTTCTAAAAAATATACAAACTTTTAACGTTAACGTTTTGGGAAGTATTCTCCTCCCGTTTTCAAAATGAATTTAAAAATAAATTATATTAATTTCTATAAATTATGATAAGATAGGAAGTAAATAAGTTTTTTTGTTTATGTCAATGACACTTACATTGACAATTAGTTTTTAATGACAGTGACATACTACCAAAAAAATATATATAGGTGAGGTTTACCGTGTGATTGTGATTGTTTATTGAAATTCTTAAATGTTTTTAATTGTATTCTTTAGTATCGGGAACCATATTGAGTTTAAATCTACTGAAGGCATAGCAATACAGTTATTTTTATTTAAATTAATTATACCGGTTTCTTTTAATCTTCTGTGTTTTATTACTGTTTTTTTTTATTTGGTATTAAAAGAATCGGTAACAAAATACAGAAGATTAAAAGAAAACGGCTATAATTAATTTAAATAAAAATAACTGTATTGCTATGCCTTCGGTAGATTTAAATTCAATACGGTTCCTGATTCTAAAGAATACAATTAAAAACATTTAAGAATTTTAATAGTCAATCACAATCACACGGTAAACCTCACCTATTACTTTCATCTTTTCATAATTTATAGAAATAAATATAATTTATTTTTAGATTCGTTTTGAAAACGAGAGGAGAATACTTCCCGAAACGTTAAGGTTAAAAATTTGTATATTTTTTTAGAACATTTTTACGTTTTTAAAATCTTGTTCGATAGGCTAATTTATTACAAAAAAGAATCACTGAGAAATTTGTCTCCGTTTGGTTTTTTGTTTTTACCCAGTGATTGTTTATTTACATAAGAACAGATATTTTTGATATTTTTTGAGTTTTAGATTGTGGTGAAAAACCCAAATAAAGAAAAAAAATCAACTTTGTTCTACGAAAAGATTATTAAATTGATTAGTGGTGTTTTTAATGGTGTGGTGATTAAAAAAATCAGAATTTTATGTTCAATATAATATAGTTTTTTTTTATTGTTCCTTACTGGACAAAAATTTATCTGCAACAAGGGGACGTCTGTAGTACGTCCCCCTAGTGTATTTTGTAGAATGACCTAGTAAACATTTATGAAACATTCTGTGATCGTAAGATTGTTTGTATAGGAATTAGTTTAATTTTGTGTTTCTTCTGTAAAATTTGATTTTGTATAGATGTTACCTTTTGCGCAGTTAGCTATTCCTGTGTATATCAAAATTCACACCACCTAATCCCGGTTCTACTATAACTATGCGAATAAATATAACGATACGGCACAAAATAAACAGCAGTACATACATTCAGTCTTGCGCATTGCGGTATCATGGGATCCTTCATATGGGTATACACGATGAAATGTACATTTTGTAATATTAAAGGCTAAGAGACGACAGAACTGTTTGAAACAAGTTAGGTAGAAAGATTTACGAAAAAAAATTAGATTTTTTTCTTGAAATGTCTACACATCATTTAATTATCTTACTGCGTTGTTAGATTGATGATTCTTGTTTTAGTTACAACGTTTCTTAGTCGCACAAAATGTACACCTGGTTTTGGCGAAAGCCTGCCATTGTCGGACGCTGTTCCCTTATCTTCAGTCTAAGCATAAGACTCGCTGACATGATCAAAAAAGTAGTCGAAGCGATGATGTATGTCGGCAACAGGATCAGGACTGGGCAAAACGCCATTTAGAGCGCTGGCCCGATATTGTTCACTGAACGACAATAATATGTCGCGGATATTTGCAATGATCTCTTCTACTCAGGCGTTTGATTCCTGGAAGAAAAATATACATTGTCATTTACCAATATAATATAAAATAGGTGTAATATTAAGACAAAAAAAAACACAAGCAATATGTGGATATATATTGTCCATATATTTTTTTTTCTTTATTTGGGTTTTTCACCACGATCTAAAGCTCAAAAAATATCAAAAATATCTGTTCTTATGTAAATAAAGAATCACTGGGTAAAAACCAAAAACCAAACGGAGACAAATTTCTCAGTGATTCTTTTTTGTAATAAATTTGCCTAACGAACAAAATTTTAAAAATATAAAAATGTTCTAAAAAATTATACAAACTTTTAACGTTAACGTTTCGGGAGGTATTCTCCTCCCGTTTTCAAAACGAATCTAAAAATAAAGTATATTCATTTCTATAAATTATGAAAAGATAGAAAGTAAATATATTTTTTGTGTATGTCAATGATACTTACACTGATAATTAGTTTTAGTTTTTAATGACAGTAATAAACTACCACAATATATATATATATATATATATATATATATATATATATATATATATATATATATATATATATATATATATATATATATATATATATATATAATACGAACAAAATTTTAAAAATATAAAAACGTTCTGAAAAAATATACAAACTTTTAACGCATGGGAATCGAGTCATAAAATCAATTGGAATAATTCAAAAACGGTATTAAAACAATCGGTAACAAAATAGAGAAGATTAAAAGAAACCGCTATAATTAATTTCAATAAAAATAACTGCATTGTATGCCTTCGGTAGATTACAATTAAAAACATATATATATATATATATATATATATATATATATATATATATATATATATATATATATATATATATATATATATAATAACGAACAAAATTTTAAAAATATAAAAACGTTCTGAAAAAATATACAAACTTTTAACGCATGGGAATCGAGTCATAAAATCAATTGGAATAATTCAAAAACGGTATTAAAACAATCGGTAACAAAATAGAGAAGATTAAAAGAAACCGCTATAATTAATTTCAATAAAAATAACTGCATTGTATGCCTTCGGTAGATTACAATTAAAAACATTATATATATATATATACATACACATATATATATATATATATATATATATATATATATATATATATATATATATATATATATATATATATATATATATATATATATATATATATATATATATATATATATGTGTATGTATATATATATATATATATAATGTTTTTAATTGTAATCTACCGAAGGCATACAATGCAGTTATTTTTATTGAAATTAATTATAGCGGTTTCTTTTAATCTTCTCTATTTTGTTACCGATTGTTTTAATACCGTTTTTGAATTATTCCAATTGATTTTATGACTCGATTCCCATGCGTTAAAAGTTTGTATATTTTTTCAGAACGTTTTTATATTTTTAAAATTTTGTTCGTTAGGTCAATTTATTCCAAAAAAAATCAGTGAGAAATTTGTCTCCGTTTGGTTTTTTGTTTTCACCCAGTGATTCTTTATTTATATTCTTTATTTACAAAAAAATCTATGAAATTATAAGCAGTAAATAATTAGATTTAAATCATTAATTCACTTGTTCGTTACTTTGTGACCGTACATTTTAACTATGCCAAAGAAAGCATTTCTACTTTGTTTTAGATCACTTTATTTAATTTTTGGTGGGGCGGCCGTTTCGTAGTAACAACTACATCATCGAGGCGCTTGAAAGTGAATACAAACTAAAATTCGGTTTACTTAAATATTCTTGGATTTGGTTTGTTAAACAAGAAATCTTTCAATTATTGGATATATGTATGAAAGGGACTTATTTTAAGTTTAATGAACAAATTTACCAACAAACAGATGATCTAGCCATAGATTCCCCGGTAAGCCCATTATTGACCGAAATATTCATATCAGATTTTGAACAATCTTTTATAAAAACAACCCAATAGAAAAATATTTTCCCCTCGTATAGATATGTAGACGATATTCTGGTATGCTGTGAGGGGAAAAACGAACTCCAGATGCTGTACTCAATATATTCTTGAATCAAATTCAATGAAATAAAAAACTTGAAGTAGAAAACAACAGTTCAATAAACTACCTAGACGTAAAAATAATGAAATCAGGTTATAAAAAATTACAATTCGATACATATACACTGTGTCGCATTTAAAATGAAAACACCCCCATATTTTCGATATTTGAAGAAATACAGATGTGAATTTTTAAGTTTTTACCATGACCTACTAATTATCAAATTAAAAAATCAACTTGTAATAATTTTATGTATAGACCGATTGCGAATTTTGCTATGAAACTCGGTATATGGGGTTAAAATAATATTCTGAACAACTGTTTTTAATATATTTTTGTTCGATATCTCTAACGCGAAGCATACTATCAAGAATTGACCCTGTTTGTGAATTCGTAGTAAGCTGAGTTTACAATTCAATTTTCAGTTGAGTATCTTGAAAAATGTGACCCAGCAATCTAATGACTGTGCAAAAATTCAAATCTGTATTTCTTCAAATAGCGAAGATATGGCGGTGTCTTTACGTTAAATGCGATACATACCCACATCATCAGCCCGTGTCGATCCACTGCAGGAGAAAGGCCCTTTCAGCATGCTTCTAACTTTCTCGGTCCTGGGTTCTCCTCAGCCACTCGGGTCCAATATACTTAACGATGTCATCAGTCCATCGTGTTTTCGGTTTTCTTCGTTGGCATTTGCGATTCAGCGGTATCCACTCCAGGATTACTTTGGTCCATCTATCGTCCCATCGCCTCGCTATATGGCCTGCCCGTCTCCATTTCAATTGCTTTACTCTTCCAATTATATCGCACACTTTTTTTTGTTCCCTGATCTAATGCCAAGAATACATCTTTCCATTCCTCTCTGTTCTACACAAAGTTTTTAACTGACGGCGATGTGAGTGTCCAGGTTTCACTTCCGTATGTCATAAAGGGCGCACTGATCGAAGACTTTCCTTTTCAAGCAAAGTGGGAGTTTGCTCTTAAACACTATGTTGAACCTGCCAAATGTCTACCAGCCACATTTAACACGCCATTCCAACTCTCAGGCGGCATTACCTTGAATTGAAATCCACTGCCCAAGATATATAAAGTAGTCCATAATATCCAAATCCTTTCCTAAAACTGAGATTCTTCTATCCTCAGCAACTTTATTGAACATAACCTGACTGTTTTTCAGGTTTATTTTTAAGCCAAATGGTTCACCAGCCCTTCACAGGTCTTGTATAGGTCTTTGCAGCTCTTGTGGGTCTTGTGAAAGGAGAACAAAATCATTTGCAAATCTAAGATGGTTTTAGTTTGCACCATTTATCTTTATACCATCCTGTTTCCAATCGAGATTACAGAATACTTCTTCAAGACAGGCAGAGAAAAGAATAGGCGATATTGCCGTACACATCGTTCTACATTAATTCCAACTTCAAGATCATCAAGGTGAATTGTCACTGTAGCTCCATCAAATATCGATCCTAATAGGTTTACATATGCTTTGTCTAGCCCCTGGCTAAGCAATGCATCCATTATAGTCTGCTTCGAGATTGAGTCAAATACTTTTTCGTATTCGATAAAAGCCAGGCACAGTGGCATGGTGTATTCGTTGTGCTTCTGTATGGCCTGCTGTGAAATCTGAATGTGATCCATTATACTGAATCCACTTCTGAATCCTGCTTGTTCTCTTGGTTGTGCGTCATTTAGTTTTCTTAATATCCATTTCCTTTTAAATATTATCTTGGAGAAAATCGTGTACATCACTGATAGGAGGCTTATTGGCCGGTAGTTCCTTAAATCTTCCTGTGTTCCTTTTTGGTGTGCTTCGACTGAAAGATTTCTGTAATAAGTATTTCTCTCCACGGTCCCGCTACGCTAAATGTGGTCATATATATATATATATATATATATATATATATATATATATATATATATATATATATATATATATATATATATATATATATATATATATATATAATAAACATAGAAAAAGGATTATAACGATGAAGATGCAAGTTCAAATGCAAAATACGCCATAATGTGCTGTAAGACTAGTCCACAGACAGTGAACGCCGACGAATCGATAAATTTTAGTCTTCAGTCACATTTTCCCCAACAGTAGCAATATCATCCATCGAGCGAGTGTTACAATGATGCTGATGTCTTATCACATTCGTAACAGACCCAGTATTTTCAAATTTATTGACTGTTTTGGAAAATGTGCGCTCAGAAGGACGATTATGGCGACCACATTCTGCTCGTAAGATGCGAAATGTGTCTACGGCAGAATCACCATTTTTGCAAAAACTTTTAACAATTCTAATGCGTTGTTCGGTGATTAAACGATCCATATTGTAAAATGGCAAACCTTAAGCCAAATAAATCACTCTTTGGATAATATTTAAGTTTGACAGTTGTCAAAATACAGGGCTGTATATTCCGAACCACAAAATGGATAACTTGTATATATAAAAAAAGAAAAGTAATATTTCAAATCAAATATACCCTAAAACAACGGAACACAATCATAAAAATTCAAACTATCATATTTCGCAGAAATCTCCGATCAGATTGCAACTATTCTAACCAAAGATGGTACATTATGAAACCTAATTTTTAACGCCTAAGAAAAACAGAATAAATATAAAAATCAGGAGTTTATAAGTATACTATATACGTAGACAGGCAGACATTTGGAAACTAGGTTCGATGAACATAAAACTGCATTTAACCCGGCAGTGTGAACATTGGGTCAATCTGACTCAGCGATATCTATTGAATGAATCTAAATGAAGTTAGTTCTCAACTTGTCCTCCAGTCTACCTTCCAACTTAATCCTTTTGAATATCTGACAAACATTAGGTTATGTTTCTTATAGAAACGTGGTGTGTTTTTCTTCCTCAAAGTTCTTGATGGCTCAATCTGAACGACCGTTAACGTGACTTTTTTGCAAGAGTTTTAGTTTGTATTCATTTTCAAGCGTCTTGATGATGAAGTTACTACGAAACGACCGTCACGCTAAATATTCTATTAAATATAGTGATCTAAAACAAGGATGATGTGCTTTTTTCACATAATTAGATTTAAATTTTTAAACCAAACTCAAACTTATCTTATTTCACAAATTTCTAACTAATGATATTGACAAAATGTCCCTCTCTTTCCATGAAAGTGTGGGTTGGTTTAGTCGATGCCCTCAGAGTAGGAGAGGTGATTCTGCCCTCCTCGCATTGTTAGTTGAATGAAAGGGATTATTAACAATGCCCCAAATTTGTTCAAACAATGCTTGACATGTTTGAAGAAAACGAAGATTTGACTATCATTATGAGCAATGAGCTTCATTCCCAATCACCGATTTTGAGTCGCATAAAATACCCGAGAATTGCATCATAGACTAGTACACAGTCTATGTAAAATAACCATGTGATGTGGTATTGGCAAATGCGGAATTTTCAGCTTATATTCTTCGAAATCTGCGCCATAATAGCCGTTAATTCAGCTTGCTACGTAAGTATAAACTTATTTCAAACTAGAACTTCGGGGACGACCAATCAACAGGAGAAGAGATGAGTGGTTTCATCAAGATTGGGCCACTGCTCGTACAACTAGAGTTTCCGTGAATGTTGTTTGAGTTGCATTGATTCACAGTCATCGGTCCCCCTCAGTCATCGGTCTTTTTCCCTTATAATTTTTATGTTTGGGAGTACTTAACTTACATAACATAACATTACATTACTTAATACATTTGGTTTGGGTGTAAATTACGCGTGAATGAGGTAAGCCTCACACTCTGGAATAATTAAATACTGCTATACATAATCGAATTGAAGAAATTAATGAAGAAACGTTAAGAGTCCAGATCAGCTTTCGAGAACAGTTCTAAACGAGTGTTCGTAAATATGACCATCTCTTGCATGGTATTATTTTCAGATTATACTGGTTATTTTTAGTTAATAAATATTATTTAAAAAAAACGTTTATGGAGTTATACTCCTTTAAAAACTGGCCATCTCCTGCGGATCATCTTCTATAAATAAGACCCTAAGGGACACTTAAGGGAGGCAAAATAATTGCCGCAAGGGTCACGGGTGGTGGATAGTGAAAGTTCTATTAGATATTAATAGATTGCTGCGAATATCTCAAAATAAGCAGCCTCGAACCAAGGCAAAAATCTAAATCCACTTAGCGTCTGATTTGTATCAAGCGGTTGAGTGGTCAACGTCTGTTCACCAGTGGTGCGGCTGATATTTTAATTCTGGAACTAACCCCTCCAGTCTTAACTTCTGAACCGTCATGGTTCAAACCTCTAATTCAAAGTACAAGATGAAGCGTTCTAGTAATTACAAAATTACCTCAGGAGGTAGACAATCCTCTGCCAGCTTTGCTGGTACAAACGGACTTTCGAATTCTGGGGCGGTCGGGGTTAAACGCAAAATCTTTCAGAGGGAGTCGGAGACCTCTGGCCAACGTCTGAAACCGAAAACAAAAACTTTCTTTGGAACGGTAAATATCAATTCTCTCCTACGCCCAGGAAAACTACTCGAATTGGGGCGAACATTGAATCAGCAAAAAATCCAAATTTTAGCTTTGCAAGAAACCAGATTGACAGATGATAACACCTTGGAATTCGGCAACTACAGACTTTTTAAAAGTAAAACGGACAAAAGAATACTCAAAAATACACCACATCTCGGTGTTGCTTTCGCTATCTCAAGAAACATTCTTGGTTCTATAACTAATATCCAGTCAGTAAATAATCGACTTATGACACTATCCTCCAAGTGTGCTAACAAAAACTATACATTAATCAATACACACCTCTCAGTTAACGAAGAAAATAAATCGAATCCTGATGAAGTAAATACGTCCTGGGAAATTCTGGAAAAGACTATCTCTAAAATTCCTCTAACCATGTAAAAATCCTATTGGGTGATTTTAACGCCCAGTTAGGGAAAGAAAAAAAGTACAGGAAAACAGTCGGCAGTTTTCCCGCTCATAAATGGACTAACCATAATGGTAGAAGATTGGTTGAACTATGTTCGCAGTTTCACCTAAAAATAATGTCAACCCATTTTAAGAAGAAAATAACAAAACAAAAGACCTGGAGGTGCTCAAACACGTACATGGGTGAATTTTAAATTGACCTTGCCATTTCGTACCCCAATTATAAAGAGATTTTGAATGTTCAAGTCAGGAAAGGAGCTAACATACACACGGATTACTACTGGACTAAAAACAAACTTAGCTTAACACTTATTCCAGAGATACTGCTAATACCAAAGTTCGACCGTACGAAAATAAAACCAACTGTAGCTTGATAAACAACCAGCACAGAACTGGCAAGAATTGAAACAAAAAATTATTAAAACAGCCTTAAAATTGGTCCCTTTACAAAAACGCAGAAAACATCCGTGGAGGGATAAAATCACTGCTGAACTGTTGAAATCCGCTAGTCTAGGTACAATCAAGGAAATAAAGAAAATTTTACAAGAATTTTGGCGAACCGAACGGATTCCGGAAGATTGGAAAGATGCTCTAATCCATCCACTACACAAGAAAGGAGATGGATGTAAACAACTACAGAGGGATACCTCTTCTCCCAGTTTGTCACAAGATTCTACCTCAATGTCTACAAGACAGAGCACAGGCACAGTTAGAACCTAAAATTGGTGAATATCAAGCAGGTTTTCGACCGGGCAGATCCTGCCCTAAACAGATTCTGAATCTAAAGTTGATCCTAAGACATTAAAAACTGTACAATAAAAATCTGATGTGTACATTTGTGGATTTCAAAAAAGCATATGATTTTATTGACTGCGAATCTTTATTCCAAATCTTGAAAGAACAAGGATTTAGATCCGAAAATGCTGGCAATTATTAAAGCAACATTAATTCACAGAAGGTTGAAAGTTAAATTCATGGGTACCATCTCAGAGCCCTTCGAAGTTAAAACTGGAGTGAGATAAGGGGATGGACTCTCGCCACTCTTATTTAATTGTGTTTTAGAAAAAGTAATACAGGAGTGGCGTGAAAAAAAGTCGGCCCTGAATATTGACCAGCCCATTAAACTACGGAGAACCAACATCAACATTGATTGTCTGGCGTTTGCTGATGATCTAGCAAGTTTGGCTCAAGATATATTAACGGCACAAAAACAGATTGAAATCCTAAAAGAAACAGCAGAAAAGGTAGGACTCCAAATTTTCTTTGAAAAGGCACAATACATGACCTACAAAAGACTAAGAACACCATTTCTAAAAACAAAATATGGTAACATTAAAGTCTCTCAATTCAAATATTTGGGTGAAGTAATCATGGAAAATGGATTGGAAAAATCGCCCAATAAGGGTTGATGTCAAAAAATGTAAACGGCATTGAGACTTATACAAAATATTTACAACAAAAAATGCATATCAAAAAACACAAAACTGAGACATTACAACACAGTTATTAAGCCAGAATGTCTATATGGGGCAGAAACCCTCATTTTGAATGTAAAGAGAGATATCGAGGACATTGAAAAGAAGGAAAGAAAAATCATAAGAAAAATCTTAGGCCCCAAACAAATAAATAGCACAACATACTGACTTGGAGAAAACCAAGAAATCAAACAATACACACAATTATACATAGCGATATGAGAAAAAGAAGACTTAAGTTTTACGGACACATAAAACGGATGAATCCGAGTAGGCTAACTGGACAAATAGTAGAATTTTATGAAAATAGGAGTAGAGTTAAAGTAGAAATAATTAAATTGATTGCTGTAATTAAAGAGGACTTAAGATCAGCAAATATTATACAAAGTGAAGTTCAGTATAGAGGCTGTTTCACAGACACAAGGTTAACGTTTGGAAGGTTGGCCAGAGAGAAAAATGTAGGAAGACTGGAACAACTTGGTCTGACGAAAGGAAAAAAGCAAAGGAATGGAATTAATATAGGCGCAAAGGAAGGCTAACAATAACAAACGCCTCTAACTGTACTTTTCGTGGTCCTCCAGGTCCCCTACGTGAATAATAATAATAATAATAATAACTACTTCTATACATAAGCGAATTGAACAAATTAATGAAGAAACGTTAGGAAGAGTCCAGATCAGTTTTCGAGAACAGCTCTAAACGTGTGTTCGTAAAAATGACCATTACTTGTATGTTATTATTTTCAGATTATACTGGTTATTTTTTAGTTAATAAATATTATTAAAAAAAAACATTTATGGAGTTATACTTCTTTAAAAACTGGCCATCTCCTGCGGATTATCTTGTATAAATAAGACTCTAAGAGAATGGCGGCAAAATAATTGCCGCAAAGCCTTATACAATAAGTAATTATACAATAAGAACATCGAATGTTTGTTAATAGTACAACAAATAACAGAAAATCGTTTGTATCGACAATATGATCGATATATGGAGTTCTATACATTGTAATCAGATGAGAATTTGCAGATTGAATATGTCGAGATTGAACATTCAGTTTTTTGAACATTCTTTTAGATTGAGGCAGAACTATTTGGATGATATTAAAAAATAGCACACATACAGATTTATGATTTGTTGAACAAAATATTTACCTTTACCTTTAGATTTTCAAAGTAATGCATAATCTGGTCGTAATCCATATCTAATTGCAAATCATCAAGTCCCGGTAAATCAGCAGGAGTTTCTCCTGTACCACTACCTCTTTTACCGTCCACTGTTTCGTTAGCAGAACACATGGGGTTACCCACAATTGCGGCTCGTTTTACTTCTGCACTATTTCTATTGGCTGAAACAAAATTTGAAATTCATCAATATTTTATATTACATAACATATATTTAATAATATTTTATGTGTTAACATTTAAATACTAGCTCCTCAACTTAAAGATTTAAGTTGAGGAGCGACCCCCACGACTGCACAACCTATTCGAATCAGAAATTTTGAACTCTGTATAATTATTTTAAAGCGCTATATTTCATCTTGAAAACAAGGTATAATATTCGAGTCTACGGTGAATATAACCTGAAAAAAAATCACTTCAGTCTAGTTTCTCATGGTGTATATATACACGTGTGAAACGAGCTGGATGTGAATCACCGGGTTATACGTGTATCCTGAAATCTCTTGATATTTTTGATTTGCTTGGTCGGGATTTGTCGAGAAATTAGTGGTGCAAGTCAGTGAAGTAACAGGTCTTTAACATTGAGCGGTGTTTTTAATTTCTGAATAAAACACAGATGGCGTTGTAAATTTGCTTAGGTCTAGTCTCATTTCGGAAGTGTAATATATGAGATTTATAAAAATGGAGTCGTACACAATATAACAATGCGTTAAAATTTTTGAATTATTTTATGAAAATGGGCGTTCAATGAAACATGTTTTTACAAAATTCTGTGATACTAGCTAAACACTTTGCTATTAGAAAGTTAATAAAGATATAGATCACTGAGGAAACACATCATTCAATTTAATAACATGCTTTCTATTGCAGCTTTTATGCTGTGGAATGAAAGGGAACTGATAAAAAAGATGTTTCTCACAGAAAATCGTTTTTTATTGTAAAGCTAGTGGATGGACTACATTTGTTATTTGTCTGCTTTCTGCATAAACATAAACGTTTTTACTCTTATATGTAAGTGAAAAAAATTGATAATTCGGTTCTGTTCGGTTTTTCTTTAAAAAATTACGGTTGCTTGAAAACCTGTTTTTGAAAACGATTTTACTATTACTTTTATTGGTGAGTTGTTCAAATATTGTATATAATAAAAATAGTGTTTCATGTCCTTTTAGACGGTACCTAGATGGAACCGCTTGGAATATGCCGCAATTACACTCGGCGGGCGCTCGGGATCTGACAGGTTTAATTTTACAATAAAAAATCCGCGCATGTTGAAATTGTGCCAAAATTTCAAGTCAATCGATCCACTACTTTTCGAGTTTTGTATTTCGCCTTTCTCGCCTTTCAGCTGTCAGCTAGGAGAGACGATCGAGGCCAGTCCATGTCAACTGGTCATCTCCTAGCTGCTTTCCTTGCGTTCTTCTGGAGGTTGGCTGATAACGGCTGAAAGGCTAGAAACCGGTCCCGAGAGATACATGACGACGCGTGGGGACAGTTGGGCGAAGGCGATCGGTAGCACCACGTGGAGAAAGGATGGAAGATTTCTATAATATTTCCAGAGTTAATCAGAGTTCCAAGATAATCAGAGTTAATTAAATTAGAACCAACTGGTCACGTACTCTACACCCGAGGTACGGAGAATGGACGATGTGGTGGAATTGGATTTCTCATCAATCGAAAACTGAAAGACAGTGTAGTCAAATTTGAAAGTATATCCGACAGATTAGCTCAATGCGTCATTCAGCTGAATAAAGAGTTTAAGCTTCAAATCGTCCAAGGTTATGCACCAACTATAAGCCATAGAGATGAGGAAATTGAGGAATTTTATGATGATGTGGCCCAACGTTTAGACAAAGAGAAGTGTAGGTATAAAATCCTGATGGGCGACTTTAATGAGAAATCGTGATCGGGACAATAGAGGTGACAGGCTGGTTGACTTTGCTGAATTCGTTTTACAAGAAAAAAAATCAACAGAAAATTAATATGGACAAGTCCATCTGGACTCACAAGTGAAACTGATTACACCATGTCATACGATAAAGCAATATATTGTAATTGTACTGTCCTTAACCATTTTAATGTGGGAAGTGACCACCGAATGGTAGGAGCAAAGATTAGGATAAACTGCCGAAAAGAGCGCGAAAAAATGACAAGATCAAAAAGGGGCAAAGTGGATTCTGGGAAGTTGTTGGAGAGAGGCAGAGCAGACAGTTTGAAATTGCTTTGTCGAATCGCTTTATTGTATTAGAAGACCCGGAGGAGATGGAAATTACAGACTAATATGAAAAAATCGCTAACAATGCGACTAAAACGCCGGCTTCTATAACCAGAAGAAAAATGTCTCAAAGAGACAAAAATCTCCAGTGAGACCATTGATTTAATGAAGAAATGGCGGGCAATAGAAATGCAGGTAGTCCTTTTGGCAGGGTCGAGTACGTTGAGCTTTGCAAAACTATAAGAAAACGTATTCGAGAGGAAACGCGCCGATTCAACATGCAGCTTGTGCAAAAGACTCCGGACAAAAACAGGGGAATTAACAAAGCTAAGCAGAAGCTGAGAAAGAAAAGGACACAAATGTTTTCCTTAATGCGTGAGGATGGTACAATATGCAGGGAACGGAGGGAAATGTTAGATGTTGTCCGAAGATTTTATTCAAAGTTATACGAGGACTAGAATCAAGCAAGATCAGCAATGCTCATGAAGAACAAGTGCCGGATATCCTAGTGGAGGAAGTGACAAAGGCTATAGACTGAATGAAAAATGGCAAGGCTCCAGGAAAGGATAGTATAACTGTGGAGATGTTAAAAGCTGGTGGTCGGACTTTACATAAAACACTAGCAAAATTATACACAAAATGTCTCAAACAACAAGAAGTACCCAGCTTATAGAAAAATGCAGAAGTGATTCTTTTACATAAGGAAGGAGCACGGAAAGATTTAAAGAACTACCGTCTAATAAGCCTCCTATCAGTGGTGTACAACGTTTTCACCAAGATAATATCCAAAAGAATATTAAGAAAACTTAATGACGCTCAACCAAGGGAGCAAGCAGGATTCAGAAGTGGATTCAGTACAATGGATCACATCCAGGTCCTACTGCAGGTCATAGAAAGACACAACGAATACACTGTGCTTGGCTTTTATCTATTATGAAAAAGCATTTGATTCAATCTCAAAGCGGGCCATAATGGATGCATTGCTCAATCAAGGTGCAGAAAAAGTCTATGTAGATCTACTAGGATCGATGTATATTAAGCTATAGCGTCAGTCCACCTTAACGATTTTAAGGTTGAAATAAATGTAGAGCGGGACGTACGGCAGGGTGACACAATATTGCCTCTTTTTTTTCAGCCTGCCTGGAAGAAGTGTTCCGTAATCTGGGTTGGGAATATGATGGAATAAGGATTAATAGTTTATACTTAAATTATCTTAGATTCACAGATGATATCGTTCTTCTTTCGCAAGACCCAAAGGAGCTGCAAAGACACGTACAAGAGCTGTAATGGGCTGGGGAACCATTTGGTTTGAAAATAAACCAGAAGAAGAGTCAGGTCATGTTCAATAAATTTGCTGAGGACAAAAGGATTTCTATTTTAAGAACAGATTTGGAAGTTGTGGATCACTATATATATATATATATATATATATATATATATATATATATATATATATATATATATATATATATATATATATATATATATATATATATATATATATATGTATCTTGGACAGAGGGTTTCAGTGGAAGGGGATACCGCGCGGGAGGTGGAACGACGCGTTAAATGTGGCTGGCAGGCATTTGGCAGGCTCAACATTGTGTTTAAGAGCAAACTACCACTTTGCCTGAAAAGAACAATCTTTGATCAGTGTGTCCTGCCCGTTATGATACGGAAGTGAGACCTAGACACTCACATCACAGTCAGATCAAAAACTTCGAGCAGCAAAGAGGGGAATGGAAAGATGTATTCTTGGCGTTATTAGACGGGATAAAAAGACCTGCACATCGATCAGAGAACAAACGAAAGTGAGTGACATCATTGGAAGAATAAAGCAATTGAAGTGGGCAGGTCATGTATCGAGGCGATGGGACGAAAGATGGACCAGGGCGGTCCTGGACTGGATACTGCTTGATCGCAAACATCCACGGTGAAGATCGAAAACCCGATGGACTGATGACATTATTAAGTATATTGGACCCGAACGGCAGAGGAGAGCTCAGGACCGCGAGAGTTGGAAGCATGCTGAAGAGGCCTTCATCCTGCAGCAGATTGATGATGATTATATATATATATATATATATATATATATATATATATATATATAGATTTACGTTTGCACAATCGTTTATCTGAAAACACTATTAATCAAATTGTTCAAACCTTTCAAGAAACTGGTTCAGTAGAAGATAAAAGAAGAACAATATATAGTCGTAGTGGTCGTTCACAAGAGCTTATTGATTTGGTATGTGAATGTGTTGGTGGCTGAAAGTGTTGCTGAAGACATGAAAATTTCTTTTAGTCGACGTTCATAACAATTTGGATTCAGTGAATTCACAACATGTCATATTTTACGAAAGGATTTAGCTCTGAAGACATATAAGGTTCAAATAATACAGGAACAAAGAACAAATAGATGATTTTTCTCAAAACATTATCTTTTCAGATGAAGTACATTTCGAATTTGGGGGCTATGTAAATAAACAAAATGGCCGCTTTTGGGATGAGGAAAATCCACAATTGATTCATGAGAAACTTTTACATCTTAAACGAATTACTCTTTGGTGTGCATAATGGCCAGGAGTTGTAGCTGGGCCGTATTTCTTTCAAAATGAATGAAATAATATTGATCTGGAGGATGTGCAGTTACAACAGGATGGCGCTTCACTTCACTCTGCTATTGAAACAATTAGCAGATTTATTGAGAGAAAAATTTCCTGGACGAGTTATTGCAAGAAACAGTGATGTTAACTGGTCACTAAGATCATGTGATTTAATACCGTTCGACTATTTGCTTTAGTGTTATGTGAAAAGCCAGGTCTATAAGAATAATCCACAGTCGATTCCTGAACTAAAGGATGAAATTATTCGAATCATATGGTGAGATAGAGCGACGGTTAAGCCAAAATATTATCCAAAATTTTGACAAAAAATTGGACGTCTGGAAAAACCCTTTAGCATTTCAGTATTCCGTCCGTAGATTTCCTGTTCATTTCTATATTCTAATTTATATTATATATTTGTGACTTTGAGCATTATCAAACAATTTTCGACCCATTGTCACGCCGATATTAAGGCAGCATGAAGGTGGATGATTCCAGTGGTGATCGAAAGCAATATTTTTTCGAACCGCCATTTATGGGGTGGTCGACTCTTTTGAGTTTGAAAACAATAATACGTTCTAAAGTATATAAACAGTGACAATGTTATGGCTTTAAGCCAGCCTAACCTTCATCACATCTAATGAACTGGTGAATTGTCGGTAACGGATAGAAGCCAACAAGAAGAAATAATCCTTTTTGCAATATACAATCTATAATCTGAAAAAGCAGTTGAAGGCGCGATATAAAACTAAAACAAATTTGTGTAAGATTGTGTGATGTGGTGATTTGTGTGACTGGGTGTCGTACAGCACTTGTAAGAAGTGGTTCAGGCAATTTCGTCACTGCTTGAGTTCAGAACTAAAAGAGTAAAATTCTAGAGAAAATTCAAAAGTTATTTTCTTTTTTTCTCTAAAAGTTTGAATCTCCTATGAACTCATAGCTGAGACTAAGTGGCATTGCTATCCCGATTCAAGAAAACTAACTTCTTCAATTCGACTAAACGGTTACCGCTGACCGTTATCAGTATCAACTGATTTCTATTTGTAAAGCTTTGGAGCAAAGAACCCTTTTACCGTCAAGGGAAAAAGTGAAGTCATTTTGCTTCCACGCACGGCCACCTATAGCAAAAATTACCCTGGAAAGGTGCGAGTTGAGCTGGGAGATTTTATCGCATCCGGCGTATTCTCCACACTTGGCCCCTTCCGGTTTTCATCTCTACCTATTCCTGTAACGTCACCTGATCGATAACCGTTTGACATTTCTTGAGGTAGTCGAAAAAGCCTATATGGCTTTATCATATTAAAACCATCAAGTTTTTTACGATTTGAGATTCGAAATTTGCTTGAAAGGACGCGAAAGTGTATAGAACATGAGAGAGATTACATCGACGATTAAATTAGTATTACTTTCTTCATAAATAATTGTCAAAGGTCGTAAAAAACCGATAATCAAGCTGAGCATCGTAATAAATGTATTTCTCTTTTGTCAATACTTACATTTTGAACTTGGAGATCTTGGATATTGCACAAACTCCATTTTTTCACCCATTTCCTTTTTCACTTGTGGTTCATCGTCAAATTCGAATACATGTTGGTTTCTCTCACTTACGTCATCCAATTCTCTATCTTGCAGTCCACTTGCGTTTCGTACCCCATCTACTGATGATTCCAATGCTTGTTGAAGTATTTTTTCGCTAACTTTACTTCCATTTCTATATGAAACACGAGACTATTAAATAATATGAACTTCCTGATATATTTATTCACTACCTTTGGTGATAATGGTTCCTTTTTGGGGTAGAAGGACCAGGAGGTACTGGAGATTCTGCGTTAGAGTTAGATCCAAGATTTCTGTGTGGTGGTACAGGAGGTCGGTAATCTTCATTAGAACAAGGTTTTTTTGTTTGAAGAGGTACAGCGTGAGGAGGAAGAGGTGGAGGTGGAATTGGTTTGTTCCTAAAACAAATTCAAATACATAATATATTATTTATGCTGACTATATTAATCCTATGTGACGGCTACTTTTAAAATAAATAGCGACTAGAGTCGTTGCTTTGTGGAGAATTAGACCGCCGGTAGTGACAGCGACCATCTAAGTCACCGGTATAAAAATATCCCCCATCACTATCTCTTAACCAATTTTTAAATCTATTAAAAAAAATCATACCATATTTACATCGTCGAGTTCAGAAAAAATGCCCTTTCTTTCCAACGATGCCAAATTTGACTACTGTTATCGTTAAAAAAAAATAAGTTTTGATTTTTTGGATTTCAAATACGCGGCAAGAAAAAAATATATACCCAAAATGTGGCAAACATTTCTTGACGTTTGTGTACAAAATTGCATTTACGAAATCTCAATTACAACATAAAAAATGGTATGAACTGTTGTATCAACTAAATAAAAAAAATATATCCGTACCATCCTACTACGTCTCCATTATCAGCTTCAACGTTGCTCATTCGACTACGCGCACTAATAATTCCATCTCTTTTGCTTCTACAGTATGTAGTGCTATCAATTGACTTTCCACTTGAATTGACGTCATTACTTCCAGTTGTACCAGGTACTGGTGATCTACTTGGCAATTCAATATGATTGGGATTAGTGAAACTCGTAGTTAAGGAATCATCAGGTTCTACATAGTTTATGTTGAGAGGGTTGGTAATGATGCGCATATCTTGACCATTGTTGTTAGTCAACACCTAGAGAATACAATTGTTAGTGAAAAGTTGAGTGTGGAACATTAAACTAAAAAAGATTTGCCACCAAAAACCAATCGCTTTTTTTAATGATTTAATTTTATCAGATAATAATCTCCTGCTGACGCTAATATCGTTAGCGAAGCGCACGTCGAGAAAAATTAGATAAGTGATTTGGTGTTTAAAGGTAAATATTTTAGTTTAATATTCTAATTACATGCCAGGGTGTAACAAAAGAATTTACATTTTTTCCTTTGTTGTGGTACTACTGTGTAACATTTAGTCGACGGTTACAGTTAACCAAATTCAGGTAATTTTAAGACATTATTTAAACTAGTGAGTATATAAACAAGTCGAGGGGTAGCAATGGGGCCAAAGTACTAACCAAAGAACTGGAAAACTAAGTAAGTTGAAAACGAAAAGACTTTTGTTACATCCTAGTATAACAATGCGCGTGTTAAGATATTGCAGGAAATTACCGTTGAGTTCCTATTGGATGACAAATCCATGGTGGCGCGGCCTAACCATACCCAGTCGTGTGCATTCTGAGTTGATTCTCGTGGTTTGCGTGGTTCTCTGTGAATAACAAAGTTACTAGAATTTATCGGCGACGCATGAACTCCAGAAGTTATGCCAGGTTCCATTGGTTTGAATTTCGATGCGTAAACTACACAGGAGACTACAAACACCTGCAAAAGTTGCAAGAACAAAAAATGATAGTGGTTAGTTTATATATTTTGTAACTTACTACAATTGCGCAACAGAATGCAGCCAACAGTACATACATACTAATTTCTAGTGGGGTCATATGAATGTTTTGACGTTTTCGTGGAATACCCTTATTTCCTTGGTACTGCCTTGCCTGAACATTTGGTTCGTGGGAGTCATCTGGAAAATAGAGCAGATTTTAGTTAGTTGCAATACAATAGAAATATTTATCAGTTTTTAATTCAGTATAAAATGGAGAACGAACAATGTTTTCTTAGTAATATGAGAGTAGAGTTAAAAGTCAGATAATTTCTACATAAAATTATGTTTTTTTTTAATCGAAAATAGATTTATTTTTCAATGCAGTCTTGTTTTAGTTCGATACAGTTTTCTCAACGATTTTCCAATCTTTTGACCATCAAAAAGAACGATTTGTCGTATTTGCAAAAATAATCCTCTGTTTCGCCGATTATTTTTTCGTTTGATGTGTATTTCTTTCCATTTGGTAATTTCTTCATCAATTTTTCTATAGGAACCTTTGGTGTGAAACACTAGACTCGAAGAGACCACTAAACACTAAATCACTTTTTTTAACTTCCCGACGCACGCTTCGCTAACCATGTTAACATAATCAGGAGATTATTTAATCTAATTCTAAAACTAAACTATGTCGTATTTATATGATAAACCTACTTAATGAAGCATGTAAAAATCATGAACCGTGAAGTTTACTGAGCGTTATATTTATAATTGAAAAAGTTGACTGAACGAAATAGGTCCTTCATCCCGGTTCATGGTTTTCTTACATTTTTCTATTTAAATATTTTCATACGCATGCAAAGCCCTATTGTTATTTACACTTTTAACCAGTCTTAAATTACTACTATCTATATTGTGGTCATGCTCGATTGCATGTTGGGCAAAACAAGATTTTTCATTTCTCCCATCTAATGTGGGTAATATACCTTCGGTCACAATCTTCGCAACTAATTTTGTAAATCCCCGACTTTTCATGTTGATCTTATCATTGACTTTATCATTTGGATTACCCAGGACTTCTCTTAATTTATTATATGGTTTGTACACAACCTTAATGTGCACTTTTTTCAAAATTTTGTCAAAAAAATGGTATTACCATGAATTTATTCTTGTTCTGATCCTTTTGAAAAGTTGAAGATTCTTTCAATAAGTTTCTAAATTTATGTTTTCTAATTAATTTATCTACAATGTTCTTATTATAACCATTCATTTTGAATACCTCCCTAATTAATTTTAATTCTTTGTTATAATTATATTAGTTTAAAGGAAAATAAAATTTAAACTAGCCAACTTATTTTGGAAGCTTCACGTGATGCGATCAACTGGATCGTTCGAAAGGTTCTTGGTCTGACGTAGAAATGGCGCAAGAGTAACTAAATGACAATGATATTTGTCAAGTATATCCCGTTATATATATGTGTTTAGTTATTTGTTTGTGAACATCGCGTAAAACACATACATTTTTATGTTTTCTGAAAAATGGATTAAATTGAAGTTCGAACTGGTTGAAATAGTTGATCAAGACGAATGAACACTTCTCAAGAGTGTTTAGACTTATTTAAATGCGAACTACTAAGATTCTTCAACGTTTTATAACAGTTGATGATGATAAACATGGATTCACCGTTATACACCAGATACGAAGCAGAAATCCAAATAGTGTTAGGCAATATTTGGCCTCAAAATCGCTTTACTTCTTATTGAATTTCTGAATCCCTAAAGTTTGCTGATCCAAACATAGAAGTTTGCTTCCTAGCTCCCAACACTACATCACTGATACAACCATTAGATCATGGAATGATAGCAGCGTTTAAAAGGTATTATGTTAAGTGAACTTTCAGTTATTTATTGAATAGCATGGAACAAAATCCTGTTCTCACTATTACTGAGAGTTGGAAAGCTTTTGATATCGCCGATTGCATAACGGTTATCAAAGAAGCAGTGGATGAATATGTTCATCAATACTGAATTCCTGTTGGAGAAAGTTATGGCCAGAGGTTGTGGCCAATACGTCAGCAGTTCCTGATAAAGCAACAGAAATTGAAGACACTGTAAGAATAATAATTGTAACCAAGTGACGTTGAAGAAGTTATAGCTTCTCACGACAATGAAATATCAGAATCAGAAACTGCTTGAGATTCTGGAAAATACATCGGATGTCGAAGGTAATACAGACGATGAGATGCCCGACGAGGCAACGACTAATAAGATTACTACATCCCAAACGTTAAGTAGTTTACAAACGATTTTATTAACAGTTGCAAGATTTGATCTATGAAGAAGAAGTTTTCAAATAGTTTGAGTAGGCTACTATAACCTTCCTAAATCTAAAAGGAGCTCACAAAAAAAAAATGAAACAGCCAAAAATTATTTTCGAAAATAAGTTTTACCTTTATAACAGAATTAATATGTACCTACATATTTATAATATAGAATTCATTCACACACATATATACATTTATATATATATATATATATATATATATATATATATATATATATATATATATATATATATATATATATGTATATATATATATATATATATATATATATATATATATATATATATATATATATATATATGTATGTATATATATATATATACATATATATATATATATATATATATATATATATATATATATATATATATATATATATATATATATATATATATATATATATATATTTTCTATTGTTACCCCCAGAATATCCATCGCCGACCGCGGCCCTCTATCCGGAACCCAACCCCCGCGGTTCACAAGGAATGACTGTATTCACATCCGGTCAAGAAGAAAGTGCTCTGTTACTCCGCTAATGTATCTGCATTCACAACTCACCCACGCTTTGAAGTACTTCTATACGCTCGTTATTCACCGAATTTGGCTTCCATTGATTATTGTCGTATCCGAAACTTGAAGCAATGAATTTAGATTCACTTCAAATGATGAGAAAGCAAGTTGAGAAGAAAGTTGAGAAAGCAGCTTATTTTACAAAGCTGGATAAGTCGCGTTACGTTGAGGATATTAAAAGTTGGATTGTGGTCTCTACATGTATTGAATTGCAAGTTTGAAGAATTGTTAAAATCTCCAAAATCTTGTCTTTTGTTTGTCAGGCCTCAGCTGATTTTTATAAACTCTCGTACTATCCTTTATAGACTTACCTTTCAATATATCCTGTAAATCAATAAAATCTCTCCCGCTCTTTGATCCTCCATAGCTTCCTCCGTCATTTTGCAGAATATCAGGTCGATGGGCAATATCACTACTGCTAAAATCTACTGTAATATGAGCAGCAGCAGTTGCTAAAGGTCCTGCGGTTTTCATTTTTGGCCTTCCCATTACACGACATTCTTCTGATAGTAATAAAGTCACCTAGAAAAGTAAATTTGAATATTATATTTGAAGTATTTCTTTTTGTTGAATACGTACTTGTAACAAATCTCCGCTACCTTCACCAACAGCAATTACTCTAGGATGGTGGGATGCCACCATGGGTGCAAATGCTACTACTTCAGGATCCAGACTTTCAACAACTAGATGGTAATCGGTATCAGCTATATCTCTAAGAGCGGTTTTAGTTCCATCCGAAAATTCCAATTCGATGTCTAATAATCCCTCCTTAAAGCAGATTTGTTAAAGTTTTGTACTAATATACCCAATATATTAATTAGTGCGTACCTGATATTGAGCTGTAAGTTTTCTGGTAACACTGGTCTCTGCGACATAACCATTTTCTATTGAACTATCTGGAGATATATTAAGTTGTAGCCCTGATACTACTTGTACAGACATTTTCGACAATCCAACTCTATCATTTCCAACCCTGATTTCCTTAGAACCATATACTCTACTTGTAATAGGAGAAAGAACCTAAAAATAAATCAAATAACAATCCGTGCTAAATATATTTATTAGGTGTATCCATAAATAATGTCATTATTTTTCAAATTTTTGAAAAATTGCTATATACTGACAATAATTTAACTTAATATAACATAACTTATATTCGAGTTAAATATATGGTGCGGTACTACTACTTCTTTCCTGGTTTTCAAGTTGACTCTGGGGCCCTTACTTTTGTTCCATTGTTGCGACCACATCCGTTTCGGTTAGACGTGATCGGTAAAATTTGTAGACGTCGTCCTTTGGGCGTGGTTAAACGTGTTTCTACGGTGTTAATCGAGATTAATCGTTTACGATGAAAATGAAAAAGGGGATACTGCTCCAAGACCGACACGTGAGGATCGGAAACGGTGGAAGTTTATTCTTGATTAGTGTTCGTGTTCTTCGTGGCTGGCGTGAAGTCGCTTGATGGATGTTGAAACAGATGGCTTGTTTCTCGGTTCTTATTTGATGATGTTGTTGATGCTGTTGTTATGCGATTTTGATAGTATTATTCGATGTTTAATAGCTCGGGATGGATGAATTTGGTGGTACTGCCAATCCCAGTGCATCGATACTTCTCCAGATTCAGGGCTAAGGCTAATTCTCTGGGTTAGGTTCGAAGTGTCATCCGCTCAAGATGAAAACTTCGGGGTGCCCGCTCCTTAGGCCAGATCAGACCTCCACTGCTGGAACTATCAACAGCCACTGATGTCTGTCCCTATGATGACCAGCGGGCTCGCTAACGCGTCCGATCACCTCGGAGTCCACCTCCGGTGCTTACAGCTATTTCACTGTTTATTCTTGGTTGATGAGTTCGGCCTGGATGGATTTGATGGTGCTGCCGGTCCCTGTGCGTCGATACTTCTCCAACGTCGGGGCTAAGACTAATTCTCTGGGTTAGGTTTGAAGCGCCACCCGCTTCGCGGAGTGGACGACTTCGGGGTTGTCTGCTCTGCCAACAGCCACTTTATCTGTCCTCATAATGACCAGGCAAAAACACGTGCGATCACCTCGGAGTCCTGCTCCGAACTGATGTATAGGGTGCGGTCGCCAATCCCGCATATTTAAACAGTTCATATGGCCAGTAAAGTGGGCGGGGCCAATTGTCAAGGTCACGGGTGTGTTCCCTATTTCAAATCATTTCAGTTACCATGAAACACTGGTCGAAACAACAACGAGCGTTCGGCATGAAGGGTTTTTAGCAAACCGGTTCGTATACAGGCGCTCAGCATCACTTTCGTACGCATTTTGGTATTCATCCTAATCGCGCAGTTACGTCAATTAATTCGATTAAGTTGTGGGTTGAAAATTTTGTGAACACTGGAGAAACCCACACAGGAGAGGTGGTAGTGCGAGAAGAGTGCATATTCCCGCGAATATTGATCGTGTGCAGCAGCTATTGGAAGAGGTCTTCGGATATCGGCACGTCGACAAAGCATTGAACCCGGAATTTCAGACAGGACAGTCCGATGGATTTTAAGGTTTGATCTTCACCATCAACCCTATAAAATCCAAGTTATTCAGGCCAATGAAAACGATGTTGCTGCCCGACGGCTTTTTTGTGAAAGGTTCTTGTGTGTGTTCTGTCTGGTTATGTAAATAGGCAAAATTTCAGGTATTGGAGTTGCGACAGCCCTCACCAACTCCATCATAAACCTCTGCATTCGGCCAAGATCACGGTTTTGTGCGCGATTTCCTCATTATGAATCATAGGCCCTTTTTTTAAGATGAGTGTGGACTAGCGGAAACTGTTAATTCTATGCGATTTCGCACGTTGTTCATTCCTCAGCATCAGCATAATGAGATCAATGATGAAACGTTATTTCAACAAGATGGGACCACAAGCTACTCCGCTCGGGTCAGCATGACCATTCTCACCAACATGTTCCCGAACCTGGTGATCTTCTGGTGATTCAAGACCTTATGGTTCTAGAACCACACAAGAAAAAATAAAATAATTATGCTGAGAAACATTTTAAGTATTGTCTGAATGATTGTGGCGTGTTTAAATATTTTTTCTTTTTTTTTTTGATTTTTCGCCACGATCTAAAACTCGAAAAATATCACAAATATCTGTTTTTATGTAAATAAAGAATGACTGGGTAAAGAACAAAAACAAAACATAAACAAATTTCTCAGTGATTCTTTTTCTGTAATAAATTTGCCTAACAAACAAAAATTAAAAAAATACAAACTTTTGAATGTTAACGTTCCGGGAGGTCTTCTCCCGTTTTCAAAACGAATTTAAAAAATTAATTATATTAATTTCTGTATATACTGAAAAGATAGGAAGTAAATATATTATGTCTATATGTCAATGATACTTACATTGACAATAATTTTTCAGTTTGTACTGACAGTGACATACTACCAATATATATATATATATATATATATATATATATATATATATATATATATATATATATATATATATATATATATATATATATATATATATAGGTGAGGTTTACTGTGTGATTATTGTGTATTGAACTACTTACAGAGGTTTTTAATTGTATTCTTTAGAATCGGGAACCATGAATTTAAATCTACCGAAGGAATATATAGCAGTTTATTTTAATCTTCTGTATTTATTTTGTTACCGATTATTTTAATACCGTTTTGGAATTTTCTTATTGACATATACACAAAATATATTTATTTCCAATCTTTTCAGTATATATAGAAGTTAATATAATTTATTTTTTAGATTCGTTTTGAAAACGGCAGGAGAAGACCTCCCGAAACGTTAACGTTCAAAAGTTTGTATTTATCCTAGAACATTTTTGTATTTTTTAAATTTTTGTTCTTTAGGCAAATTTATTACAGAAAAAGAATCACTGAGAAATTTGTCTCCGTTTTGTTTTTGTTTTTTACCAAGTGATTCTCTATTTACTTAAGAATAGATATTTTTGATTTTCGAGTTTTAGATCGTGGCGAAAAACCCAAAAAAAGGAAAAAATATGAGAAATACTTTCTCATCCACTGTGTTCTCTTGATACCGCACCGTCAGATAACCGTCTTTTCAGATCTATGGAACCATTTTCTTTGTGGAAAAAAATCCACTACGACAGGGAATAAAAAATTTATCAGAGAGATTGGTAAAGATTGTCAATAATAATGTCAATTAAAGATTACCGTATGGTATCATAACTCCAAAATACAATATAATTGTTTACAATATCAAAAAACGACATTACTTATGGGTACAATAATCCATACCTGGACTTCCGTCCGTCCCATACTCCTGCCTTGTAAAATTCTACCATGTAAACTTGCAATTCTCGGGTCGCTAACTCTTAACCAAGGTAACACCAGATCTGTTACTCTTAACCAGGTTCTTCGATTGATTAAATAACTCACTCTACCTGATTCATGGTCGGTAGCCATAAAGTGGGCGAACACATCGACAGAAGTTTGTTGGTATCGCAAACGACAAAGAGGTTTATCAACTACGTTTCCAATATCATCCCCATTGTTGTTCCATTGTGCAAGCGATCGTCTTTTGCGACTTGACTTTGTAGTTCTATAAACAAAGCAAATAACATGTAAAATCTTACATTTATGCAACGAAAATTGAAAAGTAATTCATATACAATGTTATTGTTTTATATTAGAGTTGTAAATATGGTTATTCAGTTTATTAAAAAAATTGCCTGTCAATAAAAAACTGTCAAACATTTGTGTTAAACCTATGGAGACTGTTCCTGTAGGCTGCTCCTCCGAAATAACACTATTTTACTATAGGTCGTTTTTAAGGTTTGAAGAATTTCCAAGTTCGCAAGTTTATTGATTGAACTTATTGCTGTGAAGCTTTTTCCATTTTTAAGGGTTAAGAAAATCAGAACATGCTCCAGAATGTAGGAAGTAAACGTATCCCATTGATCATGTTGATCCCCAGTACCTGTTTGTTTGGGAGAATTTTGAGTTGAAGCAGAGAGATACAGTCGTGACCAAGGGCTTTTCATATGGCGAAGCTTTTGATAATACCATGTATTATTTTAGGCGTGGTTAGTTGGCTGATGAAACAGCCAGGTTGCTACGATCCAATTATTTTGGGCGAAAATAATTGGATCGCAGCGACGGCGCATATATTTTTGTGTATGGCACAGATATTTGAATAACTGTTTCGGATATTTATAGCTGTTTGCACCTCCCGAAGAGGCACAAAAGGGCGAAAAGGGTACCTGGACTGTATCTGCTCTTCTCTTCTTTCCAGTCAGTCACTTCAGTATCAGTTTTCAGCCTCAATAGTCACCTCCCGAACAGTTGGAGCAGAGTCCGGAGTCATGTGGGGGTGCACCATCTCCAGTAGGATGATTGGATTCTGGCTCTGATGAAACAATTCGGTCGTTTGTCATTTTCGGCAGTAAATAGGTTAATATATCTACATTGCCTTGAGGGCGACTACTTTGCTGCCCACGGGCCTACCCGGCAAGGTACACCAGTCATCAACCTCCAAACATTATCCGCCAACCGTCAAACCCCATCAGACCGTCCATTCCTTTTGGTGCTATTTATAACTTCACTTAACTTTGATTTCAGTCTGGACAAATAGGCAACCACCAGGGGTCGTCGTATAGAAAGTTGGTGGCGTTCAAAAGGGTAAGTAGGAGGTCAAGACCCTAAATTATATCAAGAATTCACAACAAGCTAGCCGTGTGTTGGCATATACGAATATTAAAGTTATAATATCATCATTATTGGAGATTATTTTCTTTTTTGATTACAAGGCCAGGGGTATTATTCAGGCACAAGGATTTCTTGTCTGAATTGTGCCCTTCTTATTCTCCTTTTCGACTTTGAGTTTTCTATAGGAAATTTGCTCTGATCTTTCCTCCCTGCTACTAAACCTGAGATACTTTTCCGATAGATGGAGGTATAGAATCACTTTCTAGTAACACTCTATGTATTTAAAGCCGGTATGACATTTAGTTTTGCTTGACAGTCTTCGAAAAGAGATAAGTTTGATATTTTTGTTGTCATAGAAAAAGCGAATTTTGTGTGTACTTTTTGCAATGGAAACATCATTGCGATAATTGAAAAAAAAAGTATTATAAAGACTATGCTCCTTCATATTTCATAGTTCATAAGGGTCCATAGTTCATAGGTTGATGAGTTTTAATTTGGTGGAACAGCACGGGTGTCGCTTTATACTAAACGCCCTCGTTGATGTTGTTACTGAGAAAATAGTCAACAACATTCATGTCATCATGTTGGTCCATTACTGAATGAGGGTTAGAGAGACTGTTCATAAGATAAACATCTCGGACGAACACGTACGAAACATCCTATAAGAACATTTGAGCTTGAGAAGCGAAGAATGCTGCGTTTACTTATTGCGAACCAAAAATCAAATAGAGTGACCATTCGACAGTGGTATTCGTACACGTATTCAGGCAATCTGAACCACGGCGATTCGTAATTGGTGATCAAACTCGGGTAAGTCACTATATATCAGAAACGAAGAAATAATTTAAATAGTGGATTTTACCCGGCGATCGTGCTCCGAAGCCGAAGACTCTTCCATGGGCCGGAAAGACCATGACCACTGTTTTCTGAAATCCACAATGTATTATCTTCATCGATTATTACGAAAAGGAATATAGGATGGTGAGAGAATTTTATGCTGCATAATAATACAATTTCATTGAGCGTTAATAAGCATGCGAAGAAGAAAGCATACTGATTCACTAAGTACTGATATCACTTTCACCTTATTCTCCGGATATGGCCCCTTCCGACTTCTTTTTTTTTAAACATACAAATATTGTTGCTTGAAATGTTGCTTGAAACGTGTTTCGCTAACACTGTAGCTTTGTCAGAACTGGCTATTTTCGATGTTGTAAATGCAAAATGTAATGTAAATAAAAAAGTTTAAAAATAAAAAATTGTAAATGTAAATACAAAAAGTGTCTAAAATAAATCATACATTTATTAAGAAATTCACACAGATACTATTTATTGTCTGTACAAATTCAATAAAGGGAGTGATTTGTTCAGGTCTATTTGGTCATTTAGAGTTTTTCGCATCTTTGAGGCGGTTTATTCTTCAATTCTTCTATTGGAACCTTTCTATTGGAACCTTAAACTTGAAGAGATTTACCAATAAACACCAAACGACTTTTTTTGAACTTCTCGACGCACATTTCGCTAACAACGTTAGCATTCTCAGGAGATGATTTAATCTCAATCATCTCCTGATGATGCTAACATGGTTAACGAAACGTGCGTCGAGAAGTTCAAAAAGAGTTATTTGGTGTTTAGTGGTAAATCTCTTCAAGTTTAATGTACATGTAGTATTTTAAATTCACTATTAAAACGATGGTTCTCATTTAACATACGTGAGGCATAGTTCGAATTATGTTTATGACTGAGAAAACTTCTTTCGTGTTCTTTAATTTTTTTTTAAAGGTCTCCCTGTTTGTCCTAAATAAGTTTTTGGACACGACCCACAATACAATTGATATATCCCCGATTTATCTTTTTTCCTTTGTTTTAGCTTTGTAATTTTTGATCTATTTTCCAGGCTGTTATTAGTTTTAAAGACTATTTTTGTATTGTTTTTGTATAAGAATTGTTCAATCTTTTCCGACGATTTTCCAAAGTATATTATTAATTTGAATGAATGGTATTTTTCATTCTTTTGTGGTAATTGGAGGAAAGCGCATATATATAGCATATATATATATATATATATATATATATATATATATATATATATATATATATATATATATATATATATATATATATATATATATATATATATATATATATCTATATATATATATATATATATATATATATATATATATATATATATATATATATATATATATATATATATATATATAGTGTTCGTTAAGAACATTGAATGACGCATAACCAAGAGAGCAGGCAGGATTCAGAAGCGGATTCAATACAATGGATCATATCCAGGTTGTCCAACAAGTCATATAAAGGCACAATGCATACACCAAGCCAAAGGCATTTAATTCAATATCAACGCAAGTCATAATAGATGCATTGCTTAACCAGGGGATAGACAGAGTCTATATGAACCTACTGCGATCCATGTATGAGGAAGCTACAGCTATAGAGCCTCTTACAAGACCCAGATAAGTTACAAAAACACATACAATAACTGCAAAGGGCGGGGAAACCATTTGGTTTGGAAATAAACCTAAAAAAGGATCAGGTTATGTTCAACAAATTTGCTGTCAACAGAAGACTTTCTATTTTAAGAAGCGATTTAGAGGTTGTGAACATCTACGTATATCTTGGGCAAAGGATTTCAATGGAGGGTGATATTGCCTGGGAAGTGGAACGGCTGTATTTGGCTGGCAGGCATTTGGCAAGCTCAATATAGTGTTTAAGAACAAACTCCCACTTAATCTGAAGAGAAAGGTTTTTAATCACTGTGCTGTTTTGACATACGGGAGTGAAACATGGACACTCACATCACAATCAGTTCAAAAGTTTCGAGTAGCACAGAGGGGGATGGAAAAATATGGGTGAAGGAATTGAAATGGAAGTGGGCAGGCCACATAGCGAGGCGATGTGACGACATATGGACCAAAGCAATCCTGGAATGGATAACGCTTGATCATAAATGCCCACGAAGAAGACCGAAAGCACGATAGACGGATGACATCATCAAGTATATTGGACCCGAATGGCAGAGGAAAGCGCAGGACGGCACGAATTGGAAGCATACTTTTATATATGTTACTAATGTTATCATATTGTCTACATGTACATAACAAAGGCAAAAAATTAAACCATCTGGAGAATTTAGAAATAAACCGTGTCAAAGATACAAGAACCTATCTGACTTTTCATCCTACCCTTGCATATTATCTATAAAATATTGTAGGATACCAAGTAGGATTCAATAGGAATATTTTATTTGTTAACTGGTAAATACAAATCCATAAACTATGTCTATAAAATATATATCCTAGCATTGAACTGTTTCAAAAAAACCGAAACAGTTTTCATATTTACAACAAAATCTATTTCTAAAAAACATTATATAAAAATAGAAAACGAAACGGAACTGCATTTAAACTCCATTTCCTCTTCCCAACTTGTTCGAAATAGGCCACAACAACCGCCGGCATCCCGGATTGCCACGTCTCGTATTAACGGTCTTCGGGTGTTCTGCTAAAAATAGCGAGTAAGTCGCTGCTCGCGTATTAGGAAGTGGAAAGTTGAACCGATTAGACAAGTTTTATAAAAGTTATGATAGCACTTTTGCAGAGACGTCACTGATGGTGGAGTGGGACGGGCTCGCGAATGAAATTCTGTTTTAAAGCATGAAAGTTTGAGAAGTCGCACCTCTTGGACGGATATATTGAGAAAGTTTAGAGGACGGTTTGTAGAAACAAAAAATGCACCCAAACTAACAGTTGAATGCTGGAGAACGTGCCAGATAAAAATATAATTTTTCTTTGGACTTATTACGTATAAAGGGTGACCCAAAATTTACGCAAGATTTGAATTAAATAGAAAACAGTTCTTTTTCAGTTGTATTTTTTTATTGAAACATTATGTACATAGGATATGGTTATGCATGGAATAGCACATCGGGCTAATAACCTTCATGGCTTGGCTGACATATACGCACTCTTTTGTCGAAATTTTCCATAATCATTTTGAATAAATGTTGTTTGAATTTCGTTGATGCAACGTTGAATCTCCTACATCAACGCACGAAATCCTCCTCCTTCATTTAAAACGTGCTATGATGTGAAAAATTAGTGCTAATAATTTCAACGTTGATATTAAACGACAATATGCCTAAATCAATTCTTTTATTGGAACCTTCGGTTTGAAACACTACACTAGAAGAGCTTTACCACTAAACATCAAGTCAGTTTTATCTCAACTTCTCGACACACGTTTCGCTAACTATGTTAGTATCATCAGGATGATTTAATCTTATTTAAAACATCTCCTGATTGGATCATCTCCTGATGCTAAAATGGTTATCGAAACGAGCGTCGAGAAGTCAAAAAACTGATTTGGTGTTTAGTGATACATTTCTTCTACTGCAATAATGCGTAAATTATCCCTTTTTTTTGTAAAAATGCAAAATAAATTTATGTTGAAACCTGTGGAATAATTGGCCATAAAAAATTACATTTAATTTTCAAATAAAACCTTAAGAGACCAATGCAACATAAACACAATTCCTTTTATTGAAACAAACACAACAACCGAGCTAAGAAAATTGCTGACATGTTCTAAAGAGTTTTGACGAGTTTACCAAAGTAATGGTTGCGCTTTGGATAATTTTTTTAAGTAAACTTTTTGTTCAAAAAAAAAATGTGAAGAATCGTTGATTAAATTTACAAAATTATTTGTCCTTATACACTGTGTGCTACTCTGTATCTTTTTAAATAACTGCAATATACTGCAATAAACTTATTCCAACGTATTTCCTCGAAGCGGTCGTTTCGAGGGGCTGAATTATGTCTATTTTGAAAGTGACAAAATATATTTGGATAATTAAACCAATATTTGTTATTTTACAAAACAATTTCTGGTATTTATTTGACAGAATATATATCCTGTCAAAATATGAATAAACTTACACGGGATGATAATCTGGAACCCTCCAACTCTTCAACTGTGACAACCTCGTATCGGCTACCATTAACTCCAGAGGAAATTCAGGCATCCACACGGTGAAAGTGGCTCTACCAGTGTACGTTCCATACTTAACAAATACTGATCCATTAATTGAACCTCTTTGTTCACTACCATCAACATAAACTGATCCACATGAAGACGAGACCTGAAACGAGGATAAACATTTTTGTAAATTGAATCCTAATTAAAAAATAATGGATATAAGAAGTACGTACTTTGAGGACATTGTCATCATCTGAGTGACATGAGGCCTGGAACGTGACATCAGCTGCTTTGCCCGCTTGAGATACGATAAATACCTTCATGGCTTGTGATACCTGTTGGCCTGTTAGAACAGCGGTGTTGAGCACTTCCCAATTCTGAAACAAAAAAAATAAATGTCTTTATCAATTTTTCTATTGGAACCTTTGGTGCGAAACACTAAACTTGAAGAGATTTACCACTAAACACCAAATCACTTTTTGTGAACTGCTCGATGTACGTTTCGCTAACCATGTTAGCATCATCAGGAGATGATTTAATCTCCTAAGATTAAGTTAAAAAAAAGTGATTTGTTGTTTAGGTAAATCTCTTCAAAATGTCTTTATGTCTAAATTTGTATACTATCAATTATTTCAGCAAAAAGTCGCGGATATTGTTTTTTACTTTTACAACGATCATCTATATTTTTCGCGAAAACAGCGAATAACCTAAATTTAAAAATCGGTGATTTTTTAATAAAGAAATTTGTAATTTGTAAAAATTTTCGAGGCTTGAGAACTGTTGAAAATCTAAAATTAGTCAATGATACCGCAGAAAGGGCTGTAAAATTGATCGAAGAATATATTAATATTCTCGCTAAACACGAGGATACGTAAGAATATTTCTAAAAACAATATGTAATTCAAGTTGTAAGCGAGTATAAGAAACAAATTTCAAATGTAACTAAAGAAAGTTTAATAAAATAAATGGTATGATATGTTAAGAACTTTTTTTAGTCTGATATATATTTTTGTTAGGACATAAGCTGAAAATTTAAGGAGCTCTGTTGATAAAAATTAACTTAAAAAAAAGGAATAAAACCATTTTTTACTCTGTTATCTATCACTTTATAATAACTTAATAACTTAATAAACTTAATAACTTAATACAATAATAATAAACAAAATAAAAAATAATAACTTAATAAAAGTAATAAGATACTTAAATAAAAAATTGTTTTATTCCTTTTTAAAAAATGAACTATCACAAAGTAACAGTAAAGTAATGAAATCAATCAATAATTTAAAAATTATCTTGGTTAATAAGGAACATCAATAACAACATCAATAGGGTTATTGATGAGAATTATTATTTCTTTAACCAATAATTTCGTAGCAAAAATAAAAACATTATGAAATTAACCATGAACTTAACTTTAACCTTGAATAACTTTTGAAAAAGTGATTTTATCGTAAATTGATAAGAGAGCTTTTTTTTATAGAACGTTCAATTCCAATATGTATAGATATTGCTGTATGTTCAAGAGAAAACAAAAATGTAAAAAGTAAATAAGCTCATGTTATTTAAATGGAAAATGTATTGTATTTTCGGCAAGGTTTAATTGTAATATTATGACCTTTTTTTGGTTAGTTTTTTTTTCTGGGCATAAACTAAAAATTTAGAGGACGATGTTAAAAAAAAACAACTTATAAATAACGGAGCCCTGTATATAATTATGTTTTTATAAATGAATTTATTTTTTTATTTAAGACTGTTTAAATATTAATCTGCTTATGATACAAAACTACTGAAAATTCCCTTACTAAAACGTCATGTTAAAAATTTGCAAAATAATTGCAGTGGTAAAAAAGGGTAAAATGTTAGGGTTAGAGGCGCATCAGCGAACGAGAAGGCTATTTAGCGACTGGACCTACAGCTTAACGGGGGTTCCGAACCACGGTCATCAGCTTCCAACAAACCCAGGCTAGCACCCCCCTCGGACTATAAACCCTTGGTTATGTGCCTACCCATAAGTCTATCAGCAAGCCTACCGACTGGCGAGTGACCAACGTAAAACATTTCTCAGAAGGCATCCGGCTTTACCCAGTCTTTAACTGGCGTGACAGGACTAATTCGTAGTCGGATTTTACACTCTTGCTTAGAAACAATCACAAACATTTAGGAAGTAAACAGACAGAAGAAAGAAAGAAAAACAACCATCCGAGCGCTGGAATCGAACCAACTACCGCTCCAGTGCGGTTTCGGCTGCAATGGCAGGTCCCTGTTCTTACCAACCGCACCAACGCGACCAGCATTGCAGTGGTCTTAACCTCTTGGCCTGGAGTGTAATTGTCAAAATATTTTTCGTTGTTTTTGTTACCGGTTAGAAATTTCCAGATGTATCACTTTAGTTAACGAAGCAACCTTAGAGTTATACTATATGACACTCAAAAATTTAATATGGGAGATGGAGTTACTGAGCCTATATCTCCAGGAGTGTATGACGATCAAATTATGGCACAGCAGAGAATAAGTGTAGACGACTTGATGTTGTGTAATTGCTCTCCAGATTCAAGAAAAAGAACTTTTTACATAAGATTGCGGCCTGTGATGAAAGAGGTTTTTACTTTTCAGTTTGGTATTTAAAAATTTTGTTAGACTCTTTTGATACAAAGCGGAAAAGTCTTTCTTTAACTGCTAATGTTGTTGGTGCCAGTTGTTGTATGTTAGAGTGTGTTGACACGAATAACATTCTGATATCCCTACTAAATGTTTCGACATTCATTTTTATCAAGGAGTTTAATTTTTCTCTAGTTTCTCCATATAGTTTAAGGTCATTCATATATACTAGATGAGAGAGCTTTCTTAGATTCCTCATGTAAAGTTTATATCCAATATTGCTGTTGCTGAGTAGTGTGGACAAAGGGTTCGAAGCAAAGCAGAACCAAATTGGAGAAAGGGAATCTCCCTGAAAAATTCCTTTCTCGATATTTGTAGTAGCAATGTATTGTTGATCGACAAAAAGATTTGTTTTCCACTTCCCCATCAGGCACTTTAATGAGTTAATAATCGTAAGTTAATTATAATAATTATTATTATTATTAGTCTATATATATATATACTATCTGCTAGGCTAATGGGTATTGACTTGTATTCGAAATAGAATTCATATAATTTCTCAATGATTGTCCACAAAAATACACCTACACTAAAAAGCACTCAAATATTTTCCTCTGTGCTGACGCAAAAATGAAAAATGATCGGTCTATCACGTAAAGTTTCTTCCGTTTGGGACAAAATCGGCTACATCAACGATAATGGTTTGTAAACAGGCATATTTTCCCAAGTCTTCCGTCCTAGACGTCGATAAACTGTTCGCTCGATCAACTTCACTGTTTATTCAACGTCGGAGGTAACTTACTTTCGCTGAATGTCCGGACGAACGATATTCGATTTGAACTGAAATTGCGGTAAAAACTCAGAGGTGGAATGAAAACAAAGACATTCAAACACAAATGAACAGAACTAAATTAAAGAAATAAGATTGGAATTGAAGTTAGAAAGTATTCTTTTCGAGAATGGTCTCTCGACGTGAACATTATTTTAAATGGTAACACTCCAATTATTTTCGTAACCAGAATATAACGGTAGGATCTTAATAAACAGACCTTTGTCTCAAAATAACTCAAATCAATAGAAAGATTTTCTTTTACTTATGTAGTTTCCTTTTATCATGTGCTATAATGATCAAAAATTGAGGTGATTTTTATATTTTTCCGAGGTAGCCGATAATTTATGGAAATTTATTTTAAATAAACGAACTAAGGTTTATTTCTAAATTTTATGATTTTTATTTAAAAAATAATATATAGTTATAGTTGTTTTTTATGTTGGTATGGTATTCCTTGAGATCTAACAGAAGATTCATCATTTCGCTTGTTCAGCTACATCATGGAGATGGTTGAAAATCAATAAAAATTACAATTCGGTTAACTTAAATATGGGTGGGTATGATAGAATTTATTTCAAAGGGTTTTTTTCTCAAAGGTATAGTGTCGGTATGGTCTAGTTATCTAATTGTGCTTTTGAATAAAAAATAATTATCGTTTTTTTAATTTTATTTTAAAACTTTATCATAAATAATATTAACAATCGATAGGAAAAACTTTTTAAAAACTGGTTACAATTAATCATAAATAAATTAAAATGTACAAAATTTAAAATAAAATCACGTGACTACGAACGCGCCACGATTGGCTGCTACATTTGTAACGTCAAAATACCAAAATCGTAAAAAACACTAAATATTTTAACTGTTTTGTTTTTATTTAGGATATAAATATACAATTTTCTTCACTTCTTGTTTGGACAGTAGGTTTGCTTTTCTATTTTTTTTTGCATACTCCTTCAGATGTTTGTTTTGATTCCATGGAAAACTGTTTTGCTAGTCCTTAATTTAAGTAGTTGGTGTTAATCCAACTGATCATACAAATTTCTGTACTCTTCGACCATCTACAAATTAGATTATCCTGTAAAACTTTCATAAGTATAAGGCTTTTCATACACGATTACCTTCCAAAACGGAAGTGGAATTTTGTTTTTGTCTGTTCTTGTCTAATTCTTGAATAATATCATTCCTATCTTACAACATTGACGATCCTGTAGGGCTTTTTTAGTGTTACTACCCTCATCTTTGCAGACACACAGGAATATTTCTTCTTATAAATTTGGCACGTTAATTTGTTACATATAATTTAAATAAAAGTTATAAAAACGATTGCAAAAAACAAAAGGAACCCTAATCTGATTTCATTCTGAACTTACCATTGAGCATCCATATCTTATGTAAAGATATATGAGAATAACGCCGAAAACAGCACCGAAAGCCTAAATAACAATTAAAAGCAAGTATGTTTTCAGATCGATCGCAAACCAACAAAATCAGTCAATGATATAGGTTAAACCTATACAGCGATGACTAAGATTGATAAATTGTTTTATTTACCCGAAACTCCGATTGTTTCGGAACGTCTGTTCAGAAAGAGAGCGAATTGTCCCGACCCGAACCGATTGGCCTTCGATACATTGTGTGAGGTCACAAATTGCTCCGATTGTTTTCGGGAATTGTCGGCGTGTCATCGGTACTAGGTTTAAAAATCTATTTTCAATTTGATATGACTTTTTAATTATAAGGAAAAAAAAATAAAAATAGTTTTGTTATTATTAGTTGGGTTTTTTCCTTTTTATAACCTGGCTTTTCAATTTATCTTCTCCCATTTACCCAAACCCGTTTTCAAATGTTGCGTCTTAATTATTTAAAAGGAAGCTAATACATAATTTTAATCCCTTTCACTAGGCCCATTAGCATAAGCAAATTTTCCTCTTATAAATTACAATCCCATTTCGGGAATCTTTTGGACTTAACAGGCTTAAAACTGCATCTTTCGACGGCGTCTTGAGCACCACCATTTAGAGGCAAAAAAGGGTTGGAGGTCGCTGAAACAACGGGTTGTCGTCTGCCAAATTTATTGTATCCGGTTTCTAGTTGGATTTCGAGTGGTGCCTTTATCTTTTGCCCCATAAATAATTTAGCAGGTTTTTATAGGCTTCGCCTAAATGCCCGCCTGTTTCATATCCCACGAAATTGCGAGGGCATTCACGCTAACCACTTCAATTCATCTTGGAGAAAATTGATTTTACGTTGTTCGCGTGGGGTTACTTATTAACACTCGCCAAATATATATCAAGTGCATTCGCGCAATTTGTAGTGTAATATTCAAGATACAATTATTATTTAATTTGTTTTGTTGAATTAGATATAAACACACTCACAAGATCTATAGATAGTGAAAAATCTCGCAAGTTAATTAAATTTCATCCTTTTCACCAAATCTTATCTATTATTTAATAATAATTTACTAACAATTACGATAACTTAAAGATAAATATATTGATTGAAAACAATCGGATTCTTTTTGATTATTGGTAGATCTACAAATAAATTAGGCGGTGTTTTAAATGAAGTACTCATTTATAACCTCCACATCTCTCTCATCCTTTCTCCGTGGATTGTCTTTCTCTCCGCCGTTCACTTTGTTCCTGATCTCCTCGAAACTTCGCTCTCTGATGCAACGTTCCACATATGTATTTTGTGTCTGTATGTTCTTCTATCCTCAATCTCTGTCGGACCCATTTGTGCCTTTTCCAGATCAGCTCTGACTTGTGCGATCCATGGTACTGTTGACTTGACTCCTTGTATGTACGTAAGAATTCTGTTGGTGAGTCTTGTCCGTGGGAGTCTACTGATATGTCCATAGAATTTCAACCTTTTTTTTCTTATGTCCGCAGCTACGTTGGACATACTCTCTGTGGTCTTTCTAGAATGTAGTCTGTATCCTTCCTCTGTCAGTTTTGGGCTGAGAATTTTCCTCATAATTTTGCGTTCTTCTTTTAGTATGTTTTCTATGCCGCTTTTTGTATGGAGTGTAAGTGTCTCGCTTGCGTATAGTACCCCCGGTTTGATTACTTTGTTGTAGTGTCTTTGCGTGTGTGAATAAGCATTTCTTATTATAGATATTCTGTGTCTTGCCGTATGCCCTCTTCATCTTCTGCAATCGAGTCTTCTGTGCTATCTTCTCTCCTCCTGTGGGTTCGACGATCTCGCCTAGGTATTTGAAGTGAGTTACCCTATTTATTTTGCCGTATTTGGTGTTCAAATTTTGGACATTTAATTTTGAGCAGAAGAATTCGGTTTTTTGAAAGGATATTTGTAGGCCAATTTTCTCTGCACATTCCTTGAGGACTTCGATCTGTTTGATTGCCTTTTTTTCATTGTCTGCGAGTATGGCTAGGTCGTCCGCGAGGGCTAGGCATGATATTTCTATGTTGTTTTTGGTTCGTCCGAGTCGTATTGGTTTCCAGTGTCCTTGTTTTTTTAGTTCCTTTTCCCATTGCCTTATGACTTTATCCAGGACCAGGTTGAAGAGGAGTGGGAATAACCGATCTCCTTGGCCTACTCCGGTTTTAATCAGGAAGGGTTCGGAAATTTCTCCGATAAATTTCACTTTAGAGATTGTGTCGGTCAGTGTCTGTTTGATCAATCGTAGTGTTTTGGGGTCGAGTCCTTGTTCTTCTAGGATGTTGAACAGATATTTTCAGTCAATGCAGTCAAGTCAACGAACGTGCAGATGATTGGGACGTTCCTGATAGCTTTGTATTTCAGTATTGTTTTTAAGTTAAAGATTTGTTCAGTGCATGAGCATGAACAATGAGCAACCACGGCGAAAGCCTACCTATATATATATATATATATATATATATATATATATATATATATATATATATATATATATATATATATATATTGAAAATATTCCGAATTTTGGAATGGGGATAGTGAAATGCATCGCCACCAAAAATTTTAGATTACTTAGTATTATATACAATTTGCTGTGTAAAAATACGAGTGTAACTGTGTAATTTTTTTTTTTTTTTGGTATGGCACGTACCCACGTGCCCTTATAGCCCCTGCACATGACGATCTTACTTTATCAGTTTGCGCACAGTATCGATAATTTATGGCACAATAATTTATTTTGAACGACCTTTTTAAATTCGCCCGTGAGCGAAAGACGGCCACGATTGAATTCACTAAACCAGTGATATACAGTGGTTTTAGATCAGGGTTTTCTAACTTGAGGTCTATAAACCTATCCAAATATGCAAAGAAAAATAGAAGTAAAAATTACGAAAACATAGATAGAGGCTCAAAAAACATAGATAGAGGCGTTGTGGAGTCATTGTTTTTGTTTTTATTATTAAGGAGTCGGTGCCGATCACAGCAGATTGTCTTAGGGACCCGGCATTGAAAAATGTTGGGAAAGGCTGTTTTACATGGTGCTTCATTGTCAAAAGTCGAAGTGAGTTGATGGATGCACTGCTGTTTGCATAATCCACATTGAAAGTCGTAGTAAATCATCGCACGAAAATTCTCACGAGTTAATTCCATTTTTTAACTGAGATCACTAAACAACACAAATAGCGTCTGTATGAAAAAACGTTCTGAATACGTATACAGTCAACAATATCAAACTTTATGATGCATATGTCAGATCGCACCTAACAACACTATTGTTGTCTAGAACGAATATTTAAATAGCAACCCTCGTATATAGGTGCGATTACTTTGGCCTTGTCGAAATCTATTTTGTGATTTTCGGACGGCGAGAGAATGATCATATATATATATATATATATATATATATATATATATATATATATATATATATATATATATATATATATATATATAATTTTGTATACTGTATAAGATTATTATGTATAAGATTTGGAATAAAGATTCGCGGTCAATAGAATCATATGATTTTTTGAAATCCACAAATGTACAGAAGAGATTTTTCTTGTACAATTTTTGATGTCTTAGGATCAACTTTAGATTCAAAATCTGTTCCTGAAAACCTGCTTGATATTCACCAATTTTAGGTTCTAACTCTCCCTGGGCTCTGTCTAGTAGACATTGAAATAGAATCTTGTAACAAACTGGGAGAAGAGATATCCCTCTATAGTTGTTTACATCCGTTCTGTCTCCTTTTTTGTGTAGTGGATGGATTAGAGCATCTTTCCAATCTTCAGGAATCCGTTCGGTTCGCCAAACTTTTTGTAGAATTTCGGTTATTTTCCTGGTTGTACCTGGACCAGCAGATTTTAAAAGTTCACCGGTGATTCCATCTTCACCAGAAGCTTTGTTATTTTTAAGTCACTGGATTTGCCTAATTATTTCATCTTCATTAGGTGATAATGAATATGTATTTGTTTGTTTAGGGTTTAGTGTTGGTAATCTGTTGAAGGGCTCAGGACAGTTTACTAGTTGTTCAAGCTATTTGGCAAGTTCTTTGCAATTGTCTTGGTGATTTAGAGCTAATTGTCCGTTTTCCTTTCGGAAGCAAAAATTTTGGGGTTGAGAACCTGTTAATTTAGTTTGAAATGTTTTGTAAAAATTTCGGGTGTTAGTTTTTTTGAATTCTTTTGCTATTTCATTAAGTTCATTGTTTTCATATTTTCTTTTAGTTTGTCTAATTAGCTTCGATATTTCTTTTCTTCCTTCCAAAAAGATGTGTGTATACATACATATATATATATATATATATATATATATATATATATATATATATATATATATATATATATATATATATAAATATATATAAACCATTTTTATTTTGTTTTTTTCCTTATAATTAAAAAGCTACATGCAACTGAAAATTAATTTTAAAACTTAATACCGATGACGCGCAGACAGTTCCCAAAAAAACCCGAGCGAATGTGACGTCACAATGTCTCTCCTCAACATTATAGGCAGCTGAAACGAATGTTTTCTTTATTTATATATATATATATATATATATATATATATATATATATATATATATATATTATAAAGGTTGATAACAATACTATTTTTATTTTGTTTTTTTTTCCTTATAATTAAGAAGTTACATCCAATTAAAAATTAATTTTTAAACTTAGTACCGATGACGCGCAGACAGTTCCCGAAAAAAACCCGAGCGAATGTGACATCACAATGTCTCTCCTCAACATTACATAGACAGCTGAAGCCAGTTCTCTTCGTTTTTTTATCAATTTATTATTTTTATTATCATCAGTGTATTGATATATTTTGGCAACTACTTTTACCTGAACCAAGCTTCGTTGTAAAGTTAACACGACCATGTTTCATACCGAAGGTTCCAATAGAAGAATTGATCAACTTTTTGTTGAGTGAGAAGTGCCATAACTTGACAATCCGTTGATCGATTCTAATGATGACGGTCTCGTTTTATACAAGAGATATTAAGCGTTCATTTTATATATTGTTACAATAGATGGAGCTAGTAGTTTTGTTTAAATTTAAAAAGTTCCGTTATTTTTCCGACATACTGTGTACATATACCAGATGCACTGTGTTAACGTGTAATATGAAGCTGATGACACCAAATACAAAACAAAACACCTGAGTTGCATATCGAATAACAGGAAAGAAAATACAAGCTCCTTCCTGTATCTGTTGGTTTGGCCGATATATGATTGGAATCAGCCAGAACAAGGAATCTCATAGACACCATATAACTCTTAAGGAATATTACCTTTCATTGGCTTAAGGAAATTGGATATATTTTTTTCTGTTGTAAATATCGTTTCAATATCATAAAATAGATTTCGACAAGGCTAAAGTAATCGCACCTATATATTCCTACAAACCCCACGTAATTGAGATCGAAAAACGCACAGACGGTCTAAACAAAAGGGACGACCGTCTTAGAGTTCCAAATACATGAAAATTAGTTATTCCCAAATTGCCCATTAAAAAATCCTTCCATTCAGCATTCTTTTCTCACCCCTCACCCCCATCCACTTTACTTATTAATGAAGAGGTCGCGCCGAAAACGTTGTGAGCCCTCGGGAGTAAGCAGATTGAGACCTCAGAGCAAATAAACTAGATTCTCTTGATAAGATAATGGCTTCAAAGTGGAAGCTGAAACATCGAGTTTTTACAAATCTAAAACACAGTTTAACCCAAGAATCTAACTATTAGTTCTATCTTCTAACATTATCGTCCGCGGAAGCCTATATAAGAAATATATATATATATATATATATATATATATATATATATATATATATATATATATATATATATATATATATATATATATATATATATATATATATATATATATATATATATATATATATATATATATATATATATATATATATATATATATATATATATATATATATATAAATATATATTTCTTCATTAATTCTGGATGTTTTTCGATAAAATATTTTACATCATAACAATCAGAATAACTACTTTACCTAGATTATACGGAATAATATACGACAACCTGGTCAATATAAATAAGAGACCGCATGCCAACAACAAACATAAAATCAATTTTCTCCGAGATGGACTGAAGCGGTTAACGAGAATACCCTCACAATATTGTGGGATGTGGAACGACTGTAATTTCCTCGAGATCTGTAAAAGCTTGCTTATTTGTTGATGAGATGAAAACAGAAACTAAATACATTGTTTAATATGTAACTAAAAATTATTTAAAACGACACTTCATTGTCATTCGCACAAATTATCAATATATTTTAGGGCTTCGTCGAAGTGTGATCTAGTCACTTAAAAACTAATCCATTTTTTTTACCAAATTTAAAACGCCGTGCTATATATATATATATATATATATATATATATATATATATATATATATATATATATATATATATATATATATATATATATATATATCGGACCAAAAGACAACCATCTCTGTCTGAAATTACATTGTGTAACTGCTGAGTCTTTAACCGAATATAGACCGAAATTTGCCCATAGATGGCTCTAGCTGTCAATGTAGTTAGCGTCAAACCGCGTCATTGGCGCCATTTTCTTGTTGATATCTTACAAAGATTTTAAACTCGCAACTATACAAATTTCATACAGTAGCATTTAACAGTGTTGAACATGCCGAATTTTGTACCTGAAAACCAAGATTTGCGGATAGCAGAATCGCAGTGAATGTTTGTCGTGAATGAAGAATGTTTGAATGTGAATGAAGTTTACGGTGGCGATTTTAACGTTTGTAGCTTCAAAAGAGCCGATTTTGACATTAGACACCAAGAGCGTGGAAGACCATCAAAAAAGTTTGAAGACATCGAATTGCAAGTATTGTTGAATAAGGATAACGCTCGAATGCAACAATAACTCGTGGAACAAATAAAGGTGACACAAGAAGCTGTCTCTGTACGTTTGAAAGCTATGGAAAAGATCCATCAATGGGAAAATTGATTCCACATGAACTGAATGAAAAACAGCAAGAAAACCGAAAAACCACTTGCGAAATGTTGCTCGCCACGTAGAAAAGAGAGTCATTTCCTCAACGAATTGTAACTGGCGATGAACAGTAGATATATTTTGAAAATCCAATCAACTGTAAGTCCAAATCGCTATGGACGGTAGGCAATGCTCTTTGTTTGGTGGGATCAAAAGGGTGTGATCTATTATGAGCTACTAAAACCCGGCGAAATCGTTAATAATGAACGATATCAACAACAAATGATCGATTTGAATCAAGCTTTACGTGAAAATGGACTAGAATATCAAAAAGACAGTATAAAACGATTTTGATTCATGATCTTACCCCATCCCACAGAAAAACTGGTCAAGGAAACAATTGAGTCGTTTAGTTGGGAAATACTTTCGCATGTGGCTTACTCACCATACTTGGCTCCATCCGATTACTACTTATTTGCATCGATGGGACACGCAATTGTTGAACAGGGCTTTACTTCTTATGAAAATGTTCGAAAATGGCTCGATGATTTCCCTCAAAAGAGCAACATTTTTAACTATGTAATACTATGAATAATATATTCGTTATAATTTTCATACAATAAACGTGTATTACATTTTTATATCGCAAAACGGATTGCGACAATTAATATTGAAAATGAAGAAAAATTTCTTAATTAACCTTTGATCAGTGGACCTACTTATAGAGGAGTGGCCCTACAAAGTTTTAAAAGAAAATTTGAAATTTTTTGAAACAGTTTCAAAGTTACAAAGAATAGGTTGTTACTATACAACAAGGTTATAAACCTAGGACAAACATTTGATCCAGCTACCAGGTCTTTATATTCCAGAACATTTTTTAAGACATGGCCTTGAAAAGAAGGGTTTGTTCACAGTCTAATCTCTTATGTCATTTTGTTGCTATGACCGTACCTTTCAAAATGCCATTGATGTTTTAACGATTTTGAGTTAGCGTCACTTTTTCGTGTTGTAAACATGTCGAGTTTCGAGCTAAATAAAGAGCATTTGCGGACGTATTGTTTTTCTTGTTCATTCAAAAGAAAATAGCGAGTGAAAGCCGTCGTATACTTATATAAACTTACAGTGATAATGTCCTAATGTAAGACGTTTGTGGTCGTTGATTTAGACGATTCAAAAGTGATGATTACGAGTTGAAAGACAAAGAATGCCCAGATGAAACGAAACAAATCGAAGATGCCGAATTGCAGGCATTGTTGGGAGAAGTTAATATGCAAATCCAACATGAAATGGCAGAGAGGTTAAACCTTGGTCACCGTATCATTTGTGATCGTCTGCATGCCTTGAGAAAGATCCAGAAGGCAGGAAAATGGGTATCACATCAGCTCAACGATGGAAAAATGGAAAACCGAAAAACCATGTGCGAAGTTTTGCTTTCTCGCCATGAAAAATTGAATAAATTATCTTTTACCTTTCTTCCAAATTAAACGTGTTTTGTTTAAGAAAAAACTTAAGAATTATTAAGCATCACACCTGGTAATAAATTTTTTTTAGTCACACTGCGTGGCATTGTCAAAAATTTGTTTCAAAATCTATACATATCCTATATCGCTTTTTGTCGCCTAATTACGCAGTTCTGGAAACTACAGGGTCACTCTAATAACCCTGACAATTCAAATCAACGATTATATGTCTACTGTATAAATTTTATATACTGTGCATGGCAGTTTTGTCTTATAAATTGCCAATATTTAAGGTAATACTGAGATTTTGTCTGATAAAATGTCTTTTTCCGAAAAAGATGAATAATTTTGGCGTTATTGTAGAAATAAAATAAAATCCATACGTATTTTACATTCAATTCAACTCCATTTTTCGATAAAAGACTTTTCCGTTTTGTTATTGCGTCTTTATGTGAACCTCGAAAGCTGGTCATTCAATATAATTTACAATTTGTCGAGTTTTCTTGGAAATGTTGTCGTTACAATAGAACCAGCAATTTTTCATTGGCATCCCGATAAAAATCCAAAAGGAAAGGGCATTATTTAGCTCCAAAAGAGACAAAGATTATTTTTGCCTTTTACGAAAAACAAATTTTATATATATATATATATATATATATATATATATATATATATATATATATATATATATATATATATATATATATATATATATACCAGGTGTCCCATTAAGGATGGATCGCCGCCGTATCTCGAAAACTATTTATCCCACAGCTTTGGGGAAAAAAAATTGTACTAAAAATGATCATGAGAAATTCATCAAAAATATTTTTATGCTTCTAAAACGACCGTAAGAGGCCGTGATGAGCTAAACATTTTTAAAAATAATTTTTTGTGTGTATTTTCAAGTGTTAACCGAGTAAGGAAAATTCTCAGTTATAATTAGCAAACTGTCTCCTACAACTTTGTTTTATGACATTGACGCCTTTCTAAATGTTCAAAATGCCTTCCATCCTTAGAAATGCAAAGATTTATTTTTCGACGAGTACTAAAAACGGCAGCTTCAATTTCCGCTCTTGAAATCTTGGTTATTGAATTTTGAATTCTTTCAATCATGTTTTCTCGTGTGGTAGGACGAGTTTGAAAAACAAGGTCTTTTAGTCTTCCCCCCAAGTAAAAATCGAGGACTGTCAAATCCGGTGAGCGCGCCGGCCACTAAAATAAACTACCCCGTCCTATCCAACGATTTGGAAACGAAGCATCTAAGAAGTTTCGAACCACCTGCGAGAAGTGGGTAGGGCATCCATCATGCTGGTATCACATTTGTCTTCTTGTTTCCAACGAAACATCTTCCATTAGTTCTGGCAGTCCATTTTGTAAAAAATTTAAATATGTTTCACTATTCAAATGTCCATTAAAAATAAAGGGACCAATAATTTTGTCTCCCAAAACACCACACCATACATTCACACTCCATCTATTTTGGTGGTTGATTTCTAACATCCAGTGTGGATTAGCAACTGCCCAGTAGTGCATATTATGTATGTTAGCGCCTCCATCACTGCTAAAAGTAGTTTCATCAGTCCATAGTATGTGTTTTAAGAATTGTTTATTTCCACTACACATATTTTTTAACCAGTGACAATAGTCTAATCGTCTGTCGAAATCGTTATCCAAAAGGGCTTGGTGTAAGACAACATGATGGGGATGCAGCTTGTTATCTCTTAAGATTCGATGAACGGATGTCTTGCTAATACCTAATTCTTCAGATATTTGTCTGATACTTAAATGGGGGTTGGTTTCAACATAAGCCAGAACAGTTACGACATTATCTCCATTTCGAATCGAACGTAACCTGGTGCGGACTGGATCTGGATGCACAATTCCTGTTTCTCGTAAGCATCTTGCTAGACGTGTAAACACCTTCTTCGAATAATGCCTTCTTTCGGGATATTGACTTGCATATTGCCGCTCTGCAATACATGCATTTTCAAAACATTGGAAATACACCGCCAACATGTCATAGGCCTCGTTATTCGTAAAAGGCATTGTTAGATATTATTATAATAATTATTAATAATCAATAAATGCAATGTTGAAAATGTAATGCATTTCAAAACTGACAAGTTAATTTGACTGTTTTTGTTTGTTTCCATGGTGCCCTTCTTACACTCTTTGTGTAATGTACCTAAGGATTGCATGCGTTTATTTGGAAACCCGAAAACGCATAATTTCATTCATCCATTCATTTAGTTTAAAAGAAAGAGTAGGTATATTTATTAATGACTGATTTCAATATTCTGTCAAGTAGTATTTAAGCATTACAAAAGAGAAAATGCAACAATTGGGGAAAGGCATTTTTTCCGCTTATGTAATTAAATTAGAAAATATTATCAAGGTCAGGATTAGAACATCTATGATGATTGATACTGAATAGATAATTTTATTTTTTAAATAAAATTGTTTCGGTTGCGATTGCGACCTAAATATTAACACCAATTTTTAACTTAATATTACGGTAAAAATTAAAACTAATTTTTTTCAGAAAAATCGAAATATCTCTTGACATGTCAGAGATATCGATTTCGGGTTTTCACTGGACGATTCATCTTTAAATTACCTTTCTTGCCATGTAGTAGAAGCTGTACCATTCCATTTGAAAAAACTGAACAAAACGTCAAAAAAACTATTGTTGAATGTAACGCCACCTCGCGGTTTCATTTATAAACTAAATAATTTATCTCCCAGATTATCTGATTGTCCCAGCAATTGCCTTTTAAATGAATGCAAATTGAGGAAAATCGGTTTAGGCAAACGGACATTAGACGACTTTTTATCTAAATAGGTAAAACTCCCCCCACTTCTTTATTCGCGAAGTTACGACAAAATGTCATAAAACAAAGTTGTAGGAGACAGTTTGTTAATTATAACTGAGAATTTTTCTTACTCGGTTAACACTTAAAAATACACACAAAAAATTATTTTTAAAAATGTTTAGCTCGTCACGCCCTCTTGCGGTCATTTTAGAAGCTTAAAAATATTTTTGGTGAATTTCTCATGATCATTTTTAGTATAATTTTTTTCCCTAAAGCTGTGGGATAAATAGTTTTCAAGATACGGCCGCGATCCTTCCTTAATGGGACACCTGGTATATATGCCATCCGACAGGAAGTCGGCGATAGTATAGGTTGCTGACTGTGGATGGGGTCTCGCCGATTTTTTTGAAGCAGTTTAATTAAGATTAAGATTACATACTCTTGTTCGCCATATACGTTATAATCTTTTTTCTTTAACAAGAGTGGGGCAAGTCTACAATATATATGATCATCATCATCAGCCCATATCAATCCACTGCAAGATGAAGGCCTGTTCAGCATGCTTCCAACTTTCACGGTCCTGGGCTTTCCTCTGCCACTCTGGTCCAATATACTTAACGATGTCATTAAACCATTGCGATTTCGGTCTTCACGAACATTTGCGATCAAGCAGTATCCACTCCAAGATTGCCTTGGTCCATCTATTATCCCATCGCCTCGCAATATGGCCTGCCCATCTCCATTTCAGTTGCTTTACTCAAATTTTATATTTGTAGTATCAGGTTCAAGAGAAGTTCTAAGAGGCTAATCTTTCTTACTGTGATGTTCTTCTGTTGTCCTGCTGTCCCATATACACAAAAAACAGCAATACTTAGTACCAAAGTACTGCTTACTTTTGTACTCCAAAGCTAGGTAGAAATAATTTCAATATCTCCATGATATACAGGAGAAGCAGGTACTTGAAAATGGGACGTGATAGGCCGTTTCTGTGAAAAGGTGTTTCAATAACTATTTAACTTACAGAAACATTAACTTACAGAAGCATTCTCATCAATGTTACAAAAAACATGTCGACCAGTGTAATTATTGCACATGAAATTCTATTTTCAAATCAAATATTTTCTCAGAGAAAATATAATATAAATTAAATGGAAAAAACGTGCTTTAAAGGGGGAAATATTAATGAAGCTTCAAAATGATGGAGAGTCAAGATATATTTCTTTTTTGCTAGATAATGTTCCCCTACTAATGAAAAAACGAAATGTTTGTCTTTCACGAGGCGATTTATACATTTCTTTTCCTTTTTGTCTTTTTTGTGATTTTATTAATGGCATCCAGGAAACATTATTGATGTTATTGCGACAAATTTAGTAAAAAAAATGTAATAATGTACATAAATGTATAAGTCATTTTATGATAAACTTTTGCATATATGGATTGCTGGTTTTGATATGTCATCTTCTGGAATTTTATTTATTAATTTTATTTTAATATAATTTTATTACGATTTAAAAAAACCCCGAGATTTTCAATTATTTTCTTATTTTCTGTTATTTATACTTTTCTGTTTTGATACAAGTACTTCATCCAATGACGCCTTTTCTTCCTATTTTTTTTCTTTATCTCTATTAAATTTTTCATTATTATGAATGTAGCATACTTTTTCTTCAACACAATAATATGATGGGACATGATTTAACTACTATTAATTATTCGATATATAATAAATTACTAAATAACAGATTTCAATATAGCCACGTCACGCAGGTATCTTTTTTAAACTAAAAAGAATAATTTCACTTCAACAACACGTCCACACTGAAATATTGTGCGCCATAAATTCCTTTGACGTTCGCGAGAAAACCGTCAACAGATGGTTCGTGTGCGGCGAAAATATTTGTGTGTGACCTTGAGTATCAGAGCGTCTACATTGCTACGCACGCACACCACACAGTCCAACGCAATTTTTTATTGATGATGACCCAGCTTAAAGAAAAAATGGCGATTCGGTTATGTTTATTATTTTTTTTCTTATCTTCGGTAAACAATTAAAAAGCTCTTCTTGAAGGTATAAATATTAATAATACATTAACTTGGATACATTATAATCAATATATAGTTAATAAATAATAATAATTTGTTAATTAAAAGGAGTTTTGGAAGTTTTAAAGGAGGTCTTAAACTTTTCTCCTGTAGTGTATGTTTTAATTTATGTGATGAATATTTTGTATTGTTTCATAAAAATTTTATTTTATAAATATTTCTCTTCCATGACGATTAACGGGTCCAAAAAATAAATTTCGCCATGAAGAGGCAAAACAAAATAGAACATCTTAAATAATGCCGCGATATTTTTCTTTTCCTCCAAATTAATATCTCTCTCTCAACCAGCAAATAAAATGTTTGTCTTTCGGAATGAACAATGCTTGTTTTTCCGGTTTTTCATCGAGGGATACGAGAAAACTTACTGGCTTTATTGCGAAGACACAATTTCTCAGAAAACGCCTCACTTAAACAGTAAATTTTAAATTATATTGAGTGGCAAGGCTTTTAGCTTCATAAAAATTTATAGTATTAGAACGGAGAAATGGCTTTAATGTAAAATATATCCTGAGTATAAAATATTTTATATTTATACACATTTTCTTTAGACGCCGAATTATTTTTTTAATCATGCCAGAAAGTGTTTGAAATTTAGTATAAGTATTTCTTAGAAAATAGAAATCTAAAGGATCCCTATCCCTATCTCTAAGAGAGAGGGTTCATACGTATAAACTCTTAAGGGGGATATATATATATATATATATATATATATATATATATATATATAATTATAATATTTGTCGTCATATATTTGTATAAAATAAATTTGTCGCCGAAACACCGTCGAGTAAATGCTTTGAAAATGATGAATGAGATTCCATCGAAACGTCAACAAACCCCTCCACCAGTAAACATTCAGCTAACACGGGATACCCGAGAAACTATCATTATATATATATATATATATATATATATATATATATATATATATATATATATATATATATATATATATATATATATATATTCTCCGAATTTGGGATTGTATCGTTTACCCAGTGAAGTTTCTTTCTTTACATAAGAACAGGTATTTTTGATATTTTTTGAGTTTTAGATAGTGGCAAAAATCCGAAATAAAGGAAATATATACGAACACGCCACAATCATTCAGACATTATTGCATCGTTGTGTCTATACATATAGACATACATATTTTAATGTATTAATTAGGTGGTGTTTTAAGTTTTAAATGAAGTACTAATTCATATATATATATATATATATATATATATATATATATATATATATATATATATATATATATATATATATATATATATATATTAACTGACATAGGGTTACTTTTTATTTGAAGTGATGCACTAGTACTTCCAAATACAAATCTTTCTGGTGTGGCCATATGTCTTCAGAAGCAACTAAAACAGTATCATAAAATTTGAAATAAAAAATTATATGTCACATTTCTTTATTGGAGTAACTGGTTTAGAACAATTAGCAAAAATAACTAAAATAATCTGGAACTAAAAGAAGATAACATAGCAATAATAGATCTTGGAAATTAAACAAAAATTGTGTTGTTTGAAAGGAGCCATCATTATTGTGCTGTCATTGTGTTTTTTGGAAGCTGTTGTATTTAAATATATATAACAATTAATGTTTTAATTCACTTGAGAGATGAATCAGTTATTTAATCAAAAATAGAAAATTGAATTAATTTTTCTACATGTTGGTAGCATAAGTCTACGCGATGCGTGCGCTGAATTCCGTGCAATACATCCCGATGAGTCTCTTTCAAATCCGGAGTTTTTTAGAAATAACTTAGTAAAACTAAAAATCAGTGGTAGTGTGCGCCCAAAAATCCGTAAAAGGCGTAAAAATTTGTTACTGAAGGAAATATTCTTTTTTGTAATGCGGAAAATTCTGTAGCTGTGTATAATGACATTATACGCAAACTCAGCTACTGTTGGGAGCAGTGGAAAAAATTTACCACTGCATATATACGCCATCCGACGGAAATTTAGATAAAGCAGAGGTTGTTAACTGTGGATAGGGTCTCCCTATTCTGGATGAGAGAGCATATATTGGTACCCTGAATAGTCTGAACATCCAGAAATGAAACATATGCCTTCCAGTTGAAGGGATGGGTGGGGTCAGTCATGTTATACATGTTTTTCCATCCGTGAAACAGTACGCTCAAACATTTTGCACCTCTACAAGGAGGAGACCTTAAAACACTCGAAGCTTTACGAGACACTGAGAGAAAAGAAAGCAACATTACTTTGCGACCTAAGATTTCTAATTGAATGCTGAAACATCGACTATCAGCCGAATTTCACCAAATTATCTTACCACACCAAAACCACAAAGACGTGGAACATCCTTTAAAAAACCAGCAGAGCTCCCTTAAAAGCTGAGATTCAAAGAACCAGACACGAGCTTAGTAACATCGAAAAGAAACTCTCTAGTCCTTACCAGATAGTCACGAATCTAGCGTCAGTAAGCACCAAAGATGACAAATGAAATTTTGGCGAAACGTCTGCAAGCTCCCGACAGGGATCAACTCGACAACCGGATGTATTCCCGGAAAAAAACCCAATACATGTTTTTCGAGTACTAAAAACGGCAGCCTCAATTTCCGCTCTTGAAATGTTGGTTATTGAATTTTGAATTCTTTCAATCATGTTTTCTCATGTGGTAGGACGAGTTTGAAAAACAAGATCTTTTAGTCTTCCCCATTAGTAAAAATCGAGGACTATCAAATCCGATGAGCGCGCCGGCCGCGAAAATAAACTACCCCGTCCTATCCAACGATTTGGAAACGAAGCATCCTGGTACCACATTTGTCTTCTTGTTTCCAATGAAACATCTTCCATTAGTTCTGGCAGTCCATTTTGTAAAAAATTTAAATATGTTTCGCTATTCAAATGTCCATTAAAAATAAAGGGACCAATAATTTTGTCTCCCAAAACACCACACCATACGTTCACACTCCATCTATTTTGGTGGTTGATTTCTAACATCCAGTGTGGATTAGCAACTATCCAGTAGTGCATATTATGTAAGTTAACGCCTCCATCACTGCTAAAAGTAGTTTCATCAGTCCATAGTATGCGTTTTAAGAATTGTTTATTTCCAAAACACATATTTTTTAACCAGTGACAATAGTCTAATCGTCTGTCGAAATCGTTATCCAAAAGGGCTTGGTGTAAGACAACATGATAGGGGTTCAGCTTGTTATCTCTTAAGATTCGATGAACGGATGTCTTGCTAACACCTAATTCTTCAGATATTTGTCTGACACTTAAATGGGGGTTGGTTTCAACATAAGCCAGAACATTTAAGACATTATCTCCATTACGAATGGAACGTAACCTGGTGCGGACTGGATCTGGATGCACAATTCCTGTTTCTCGTAAGCGTCTTGCTAGACACGTAAACACCTTCTTCGAATAATGCCTTCTTTCGGGATATTGACTTGCATATTACTGCTCTGCAATACAAGCATTTTCAAAACATTCGAAATACACCGCCAACATGTCATAGGCCTCGTTATTCGTAAAAGGCATTGTTAGATATTATTATAATAATTATTAATAATCAATAAATGCAATGTTGAAAATGTAATGCATTTCAAAACTGACAAGTTAATTTGACTGTTTTTGTTTGTTTCCATAGTGCCCTTCTTACACTCTTTGTGTAATGTACCTAAGGATTGCATGCGTTTATTTGGAAACCCGAAAACGCATAATTTCATTCATCCATTCATTTAGTTTAAAAGAAAGAGTAGGTATATTTATTAATGACTGATTTCAATATTCTGTCAAGTAGTATTTAAGCATTACAAAAGAGAAAATGCAACAATTGGGGAAAGGCATTTTTTCCGCTTATGTAATTAAATTAGAAAATATTATCAAGGTCAGGATTAGAACATTTATGATGATTGATACTGAATAGATAATTTTATTTTTTAAATAAAATTGTTTCGGTTGCGATTGCGATCTAAATATTAACACCAATTTTTAACTTAATATTACGGTACACATTAAAATTAATTTTTTTCAGAAAAATCGAAATATCTCTTGACATGTTAGAGATATTGATTTCGGGTTTCCACTGGACGATTCACCTTTAAATTACCTTTCTTGCCATGTAGTAAAAGCTGTACCATTCCATTTGAAAAAACTGAACAAAACTTCAAAAAAACTGTTGTACAATTTTTAGTATCATTCATAATTTTTCATCATATCATAATTTTTGTTGTATCATTTTTAGTACAATTATTTTCCCCAAAGCTGTGGGATAAATCGTTTTCAAGATACGGCCGCGATCCATCCTTAATGGGACACCTGGTATATATAGTTTTGCATTGTGGATTGGGGCGTTGTGTTGTTGGAAACTCCAATAAAGCTAAATTTTCTAAATATTAACTTTACACTTCAAGCATACTGTTATATTTTTCACAGTTCACCCGATTTTCCATGAACACCAATATTTTGTTGGTAAAATCCGATGGCTGCACAAACCATTTGTTTTGAATGACTGATTTTCCTGAGCAGACGTGGGATATTACGGACATTTGTTTGGTCGCCTGCTTTCTGTCTTATATATTCATTGCCTCTACATTAAGTTTTATACAGATTTGTAGGTACGTAAAATTATTAACTAAGCAAACAGCCGATAGAAACATTTGCCTTTCATCGATAAAAATCCATTCGAGACTTTGTAGTATTAACGAAAATCAACCAAATATATTTGAATATAAATAAAGAGGACCATTTAAGTTCTTTCAAGAAAAAATTGCAAATCAACCATTTCCGCCACTTTTTTTATTTGGATCGTATATCTAAACTTCCAGAAAATTATGACATTCTTTTGAAAAAAAAATCTTTTACCAGCCAAAACGACATCCGTTTTGCCGACTTTTCTTTGAACGATGCAAGAAAAATTGTTGGCTTTATTGAGATGGCAAAATTTTCCCGAAAATTCCGCATCAGGGAGATAAATTGTAAATTATATTGAGTGACAAGGGAAGGATTTTACTATAAAAGGCAGATTGAATACAGAACATAAAATCCTGGGATTTTTCTTGTCGATTAACTTTCGCGGTATTTCCAGGGAATATATTCGGAATTTTCACCAGATTATCAGATTTATAATATAAACTTTATAGACGGTAATGTAAAGAGATTTTTTATACTGCTATCGTTGCTGCTAACTGCTTTTATATAACTAACTGCATATTGCTCTAATTAAAACAGAAGTAATAGAAAGAGATATTCAATTTTTTTTTTTGAATTTGTGGGTTGAGTAAGGTTTAGATCCAAGTTTTACATCAAAATGTAAGTTTTACTGCGACGAAGATGAATTGAAAAACGTTATATCTGACTCAAATTCACCAGTTTTATTTCATATACAAAATCATTTTATGAACGTTAGTTCAACACTCGTAATGTTCTGTCTGCATTCACTGTCTACTGCATTCAGGATTGTTAGTTGTTTCTACATTAATCCTTCTATTGCCGTGAAACACTAAATTCAAAAACGTTTACCACTAAATACTAAATCACTGTGTTTCAATTGTGGACGCTCGTTTCGCTAACCATGTTAGTCTAGCACTTTTCCAAATTAATAGTTTAAATTTTCTGGGTCTCAAAAGAGAACATTCTAGGTACTTCCCGGGCTGTGGCCCATCTTTGTGGGATCCACCCTTTCTTTACCTCGTTAATTATGGGAGTTCAGGGCTGAACTGGGAGAATTTTTTAAGTAGATTTAATCTTGTATTAAATTAATAAAGTTTTATTTTGTATTTTATTGCTCACTGAATAAGAAGAAGCATTTAATTCAAATTCTTGCTTTACCTCGTTCAAAGTCTTGTTTTCCTTTCTTTTAGTTTTTCCTGTTGGCACGTGCAGCATATTTTAATTTAATTAAATAACAGTTTTAATTTTCTTAATAAAGACCAAGAGGGGCTTATATATATATATATATATATATATATATATATATATATATATATATATATATATATATATATATATATATATATATCCTCAACATGGTTTTACAATTTCAAACACGGCTCTCATTTTCCGAAGGCTAAGAGGTAATTACCCGCGGCAGCGGGAAGACCTTCGCCAAGGCAGAGGGTGCTAAGAATCACCGGGTTAGATCAGACTGGGTTAGACAGAACTTTTTAAATTGCAATTCTTAATATTTGTACAATGAAAACGGATGAACAACTGCAAGAACTGTTGGTCGAACTTGATAGCATACATTTGGACATCATAGGGCTATGTGAAACATGAAGAGCTAATCAAACTGGAAATAACTGGCCACGTACTTTGCACTCGGGGTATGGAGAATGGACGATGTGGTCGAATTGGATTCCTCATTAACCGAAAGAGTTGAGGGACAATGTCGTAAAATTTGAAAGTATATCTGACCAACTAGCCGAATGCGTCATTCACCTGAATAAAAAGTTTAAGCTTCAAATCGTTCATGCTTATGTACCAACTATAAGCTATGGTGATAAGGAAATGAAAATATTTTATGATGATGTGGTCCAGCTTCTAAACAACGAGATGTTCAGGTATAAAATCCTGATGGCTGACTTTAATTAAAGAAACTTCTGGGAAACTGCTTCAAAGGGGCAGCAATTTTGAGATTTCTCTGTCTAATTGCTATGTTGCAAGACCCAGAGGAGATGGAAATAATAGATTAGTATGACAAAATCATCAACAATGTGCTTGAAACGGCTGCTGCAATAGCACCAGCAGCTAAATGTTTCAAACAATCAAAAATATCTAATGAGACCATTGATTTAATGAAAAAGCGGCATATAATGAGGAATACAGGGAGTCTTTTAGGCAGAGTTGAGTACGTTGAGCTTTGTAAAACTATAAGAAAATGTATACGAGTGGAAACGTGTCGATTCAATATGCAGCTAATGTAGAAAACAGAAGAAAACAAGGGAATAAACAAAGCTAAACACAAGCTAAGAAATAAAAGGACACAAATGTTTCTCTTAATGCGTGAGTATGACACAGTGTGCAGGGAACGTACAGATATGTCAGAGGTTATCAGAAGATTTTATTCAAAGTTATATGAGGATCAGAACCAGTCAAAGAGAACAATGCCCACGGAAAAGCTAATACCAGATATCCTATTAGATGAAGTGACAAATGCTATAGAAGCGATAAAGAATAGAAAGACGGTTGAAATGTTAAAAGCTGGTGGTCGTATTTTATATAAAATACTGGCAAAATTGTACTTCAAATGACGCAAACCACAAAAAATACCCAACCTATGAAGTGATTCTTTTTCATAAGAAAGGAGCACAGGAAAATTTAAAAAACTACCGTACAATAAGCCTCTTATCAGTAATGTAGAAAGTTTTCACCAAGATAATATCTAAAATAATATTAAGAACAGTGAATGACGCACAGCCAAGAGAGCAAGCAGGATTCAGAAGTGAATTCAGTACAATGGATCAAAATCCATGTTGTCCAACAGACTATAGAAAGGCACAATGAATACACCATGCCACTATCCTTAGCTTTTATTCACTACGAAAAGGCATTTGACTCAATATCAAAGCAAGTCATAATGGATACATTGCTTAACTAAGGGACAAACAGAGATCTATGTATGATAAAGCTACAGCGACACTTCACATGGATGATCTTGAAGGTAAAATCAATATGGAACGGGGTGTATGGCAGGGTGAGTCAATATCGCCTGTTCTTTTCTCAGCCTGTCTTAAAGAGGTATTCCGTAATCTCGGTTGTAAACAGGATGGAATAAAAAACAATAGTGCATACTTAAGCCACCTTAGATTTGCAGATGATATCGTTATCCTGTCACAAGACCCAGATTTGGCTTTAAAATAAACCCAAAAATGAGTCAGGTTAAAAAACAAAAAAATTGCTGAAAATAGAAGAATATTTATTTTAGGAAGCGATTTAGAGGTTGTGGACAACTACAAATATCTTTGTTGAAGGATTTCCATGCAGGGTGATACTGCCCGGAAAGTGGAAAGGCGTACTAAGTGTGGCTGCCAGGTATTTGGCAGCCACACAATTTAAGAACTAACTCCCATTTTGTTTGAAGAGAAAAGTTTTTGACTTACGAAAGTGAAACATCGCAATCAGTTTAACAACATCGGGTAGGTTAGATACAGAGGGGAATGGAAAGGTGTATGCGTACCATTACAAAGCGAGACAGAAAGATCCGCACGTGGATCAGAGAACAGATGAAAGTGAGTGACATTATTGGAAAGTGAATTAATTGAAATGGAGGTGGGGAGGCCATATGCGAAGCGATGTGATGACATATGGACCAAAGCAATCCTGGGATGGATACCGTTTGATCATAAACGTTCACGAAACAGACCTAAAACACAGTGAATCGATTATATCATCAAGTATACTGGACGCGATGTATATATGTATGTATACATTCCTTATGTATGTATGTATACATACATTACTTTCTAGCCTTTCATTAAAATGGCCAGTTGATCTGGTCTGGCCTCGATTGCCTCTCCGAACTGCTTTCCTTGCGTTCGTCTAGAGCTCCGCTGATGACGGCTGAAAGGCTAGAAACCGGTCCCGAGAGACACGTGACGTCGCATGGTTGACAGTTCTTCGAAGGCGATCGGTGGCAGCACGTGGAGAAAGGGTGAAAGATTTCTGTAATATTTTCCCTCCACGGTTCCGTTACGCTACCTTGTGGGCATACCTGGTACTATACCCGAGGTTCCAGGCAGAATGTTACGAGCGGTCCTGACTGCTACGAGCATTCGCCGTATGATGGCGTGAGTTGTGTGCGATCACGACCCGTCATTAAAATGGCCAGGTGATCTGGTCTGGCCCCGATTGCCTCTCCGAACTGCTTTCCTTGCGTTCGTCTAGAGCTCGGCTGATGACGGCTGAAAGGCTAGAAACCGGTCCCGAGAGACACGTGACGTCGCATGGTTGACAGTTCGGCGAAGGCGATCGGTGGCACCACGTGGAGAAAGGGTGAAAGATTTCTGTAATATTTTCCCTCCACGGTTCCGTTACGCTACCTTGTGGGCATACCTGGTACTATACACGAGGTTCCAGGCAGAATGTTACGAGCGGTCCTGACTGCTACGAGCATTCGCCGTATGATGGCGTGAGTTGTGTGCGATCACGACCCGTCATTAAAATGGCCAGGTGATCTGGTCTGGCCTCGATTGCCTCTCCGAACTGCTTTCCTTGCGTTCGTCTAGAGCTCGGCTGATGACGGCTGAAAGGCTAGAAACCGGTCCCGAGAGACACGTGACGTCGCATGGTTGACAGTTCGGCGAAGGCGATCGGTGGCACCACGTGGAGAAAGGGTGAAAGATTTCTGTAATATTTTCCCTCCACGGTTCCGTTACGCTACCTACAAAATCTCATTTGTCATTTTCAGTTCAGTTTGCAGCATCAACAGTTTTCTCTTAATATTCAGTGATTATATTAGTTTTCCTCAAATAAGCTTTGTTTTATTTTACACTACTGTGCGAAAAAGCTGATGGAAATTCCGAAAATATTCTCTGGAAAAATCCAGTAATTACACTCGTTGTTGATAGGTAAAAACATATTTAATGATTTTTGATACAGTGCCGTTATGTAATGGAAAAGGCTCAAAGCTTTGTAATTCAATACAATTCCCTTGGTATCGAGTTTTCAGAAATATTTTCTAATCATTATGAAGCCAGCATTTTTCTTGGATCGTACGTTGACAACCTGGGAAAAGCGTATATACGTCTACTCTAAAAGACAAATGATATAACAAGACAGACACTTTTGTGATATATGTGCTGACTATACATTTTTTATTTTGAGATAATATTTGATATCATATTAAAAATAATATTGGGTGAGGCCAATTTTTCTATTCAACCATCTGGTGTAAAACATTAAATTCGAAAAGATTTACAACAAAACACCAGATCTCCTTTAAATTTCCAACGTGAGTTTCGCTAATTATGTTAGCATCACCAAGGAATAATTCAGCCAAATAATGATTACCCTAGATTGCGTCATCTCCTGATGATGCTAACATGATTAGCGAAACGTACGCCGCGAAGTTAAAAAAGTGAAAATAATTGATCAATTCGAAGCTAGCCAAGAGAGGAAAGACTTGAAAATGCCAAATGAGATTTTGGCGAAACATCGTCAAGAATGAATAAATGTATATATATATATATATATATATATATATATATATATATATATATATATATATATATATATATATATATATATACAGGGTGTTAGGTAAACATGCGGCAAAAATTAAAGGGGGTTATTCCTTGACTTATTCTAAGAATATTTTGTTGTATGATGATTTTTGAAAAACCTCTTTGTTTCGAAGATACAGGGTGAACAAAATTTACATTAACAACATTTTATTATCAAAAAGTACATGTAAAGTTGCTCAATCTACAATAAATGTTCGAAATGACTTCCTCCAGCCTTGATACAAGCATTCAATCTTTTCGTCATTGACTGCCGAACTCTTTTAAACACACCAGGGTCGTTTCTAATTGAGTTACACCCAGCAATTACCCGATTTCGCAAATCATCCAAATTCTTCAAAGGAGTAGCGTAAACTAATGACTTCAGATATCCCCAGAAGAAATAATCCAGGGGGTTCAAATCAGCGATATCCGTATGTTATGTACCGTATGTATGTTGGTGTTAAAAAATCACGAGCAACCAAACTAAAATGTGGTGGTGCACCCTCGTGCATAAACCACATTTCATGCCTTGTTGCCAATGGTACATCTTCCAGAAACTCAGGCAGCGTTGCTTCCAAAAAGTTGCGATACACCTCGCCAGTAAGTCTTTGTGATAGAAATACCGGTCCAATTAGATAGTCACTTCCAATTCCAACCCAAACATTCAACGAAAACTGATATTGAAAACTATCTTCGCATACCTCATGCGGATTTTCATCTGCCCACACATGGTTATTATGAAAATTCCTTATTGCGTTTCTTGTGAAAGTGGCTTCATCGGTGAAAAGAGTTTGTGTCAGGAATAGAGGGATGCGAAGTAAAGTTTGCAATATCCATTGACATAATGCAATACGTGAAGGAAAATCAACAGGTAATAGTGCCTGAACGCGTTGAATGTGGTATGGATGCAACAAATTGTCCATAAGAATTTTCCAAACTGTCCAGTGACTCACATTCAAAGTATTTGCAATTTTTCGCGTAGAACTACCAGGCTCTTCCGCTATCATGTCAGCACATTCTGTTCCAATTGTACCGTTCTTACAGTCAGTGATCTTCCTGATCCTTCAGTTCGTTTCAATGTGCCTGTTTCACGAAGACGTCGATGAATGTTTTCGAAGATTTTTCGGTCAGTGACATTACGGGATGGAAATCTTTCACTGTACAATAGCCTAGCTTGTAATGCATTGCCATCAGCAAGTCCATACATGAAGTGCATGTCAGTCATCTCGGCGGTTGTATATATTATGATAGAAGACTTCACTCACTATTTAAGATACGTCAAACAGCCAAACGTCACTCAATCTATGTAAGCAAATGCGCCCGATGAAATCCACATACTAGATAAAACAGCCGTTCCAAGTGATCGAGATCGAAAAAAAAATTTTTTGTACTTGATAAACTCATTGACGGTCACCCTACTTTTATTCACATTAATCATTTCAACAAATATCGAATATGGTTGTGGGGGTTTTTCAAAAATCATCATTGGACAAAATATCCTTAGAATAGGGCAAGGAATAACCCCTTGCATTTTTTCCGCTTGTTTACCTAACACCCATTATAAAATATATATATATATATATATATATATATATATATATATATATATATATATATATATATATATATATATTATTATTATTATTATTCACGTATGGGCCCTGGTGGACCACGCGAAGTACAATTAGAGGTGTTTGTTGTTGTTAGCCTTCCTTTGCGCCCATACTAATTTCATTATTTCGCTATGAGCTTTTTTTCTTTCGTCGGACTAAGTTGTTCCAGTCTTCCTATATTTTTCTCACTGGCCAACCTTCCAAACGTCAACTTTGTGTCTGAAATAGCCTCTATCCTGAATTTCACTTTGTGTAATATTTGCTGATCTGAGGTCTTCTTTAATTGCAGCAATCCATTTAATTATTTCTACTTTAGCTCTACTCCTATTTTCATAAAATTCGACTATTTATCTAGATAGCCTACTCGGATTCATCCGTTTTATGTGTCCGTAAAACTTAAGTCTTTTTTTCTCATATCGCTATGTATAGCTTTGATTTTGTTGTTTTTAGGAATGGCGTTCTTAGTCTGTTGCAGGTCACGTAAGATTCGCGGTCTATAGAATCATATGCTTTTTTGAAATCCACAAATATACAGACGATATTTTTATTGTACAGTTTTTTATGTCTTAGGATCAACTTTAGATTCAGGATCTGTTCAGGGCAGGATCTGCCCGGTCGAAAATCTGCTTGATATTCACCAATTTTAGGTTCTAACTGTCCCTGTGCTCGGTTTAGTAGACATTGAGATAGAATGTTGTGGGAGAAGAGATATACCTCTGTAGTTGTTTACATCCGTTCTGTCTCCTTTCTTGTGTAGTGGATGGATTAGAGCATCTTTTCAATCTTCCGGAATCCGTTCGGTTCGCCAAACTTCTTGTAGAATTTTGGTTATTTCCTTGATTGTACCTGGACCAGGGATTTCAAAAGTTCAGCAGTAATTCCATCTTCACCAGAAGCTTTGTTATTTTTAAGCTGCTTGATTTTCCTAATTATTTCATCTTCATTCGGTGGTAATGAATCTGGGTTTGTTTGTTTAGGGTTTAGTGTTGGTACTTTGTTTAAGGGCTCAGGACAGTTTAGTATTTGTTCAAAATATTTCGCAAGTTCTTTTTTTTCGCAATTCTTTAATTAGCTTCGATGTTTCTTTTCTTACTTCCAAAAAGATGTTATAGTTTATTGCTGTTTTTTGACTGTTCTAATCTTTGAATGCTTTACTTCGGTTTAATACTGCTTGCTCGCTCGTGTTTTCTACGTTTTTGTAAAGGGGCCAACTTTAAGGCTGTTTTAATAAATTTTTGTTTAAATTCCTGCCAGTTCTGTGCTGGTTGTTTATCAAGCTCTTCTGTTAGGGCTGATTTTATTCTCGTTGGGTCGAACTTCGGTATTAGCAGTCTCTTTTGAATAAGTTTTCGAGGTTTTAAGCTAAGTAGTGATCCGTGTCTATATTAGCTCCTTTCCTGGCTTGAACATTCAAAATCTCTTTATAATTGGGATACGAAATGGCAACATGGTCAATTTAAATTTCACCCATGTATGTGTTTGGGCACCTCCAGGTCTTTTGTTGTGTTATTTTCTTCTCAAAATGGGTTGACATTATTTTTAGATTAAACTCCGAACATAGTTCAACCAATCTTCTACCATTATGCTTCTCCATTAATGAGCGGGAAAACTGCCGACTGTTTTCCTGTACTTTTTTCTTTCCCTAGTTGGGCGTTGAAATCACCCAATAGGATTTTTACATGGTTAGAGGGAATTTTAAAGATAGTCCTTTAGAGATTATATATATATATATATATATATATATATATATATATATATATATATATATATATATATATACAAATTTTAAAACTAAATATAGTCGAAATAATATAGTCGAAACTACGAAATAAATTTATTTCTCTGAAACAAAACGTACAGACCAACATCATGTTCTACTAATACATATTAAATGTCTAGACATAAGTAAGTAAAATTAAACAAATCTGAAAATGAGGTCAAACTAAGTCTAATTTCGTTTCCGTCTGCGATGTCCGACCAGCGTTATTAAATAGATAACTGTAGAGAGTCCAGAAATTCATAAAAGCTGGAGAACTACTTAACTTACTTGGATGGAAAGCGGGAAAACTTAATGTAGGCAAGGAAAACTCTCCGTATAATAAGAAAGTGGCAACAAAAATAAAGGATAAATATTCTGGCGCCAGACTGGCATCAAAAACCACCTGTTTTCTGTATTGTTTGAATATTGATATATTTGGGTTTGAATGTCATATTTAAATATATTATATATACACATACATAATTATATACATAATTAAATATATATACACATACACACACGGACAGACACATTTATTTTTCTTACAATTGGCAACATCGCTAATTGTTAGGAAAATTCCGTTTTTTCATTGTTCTCATAACGTATTATGTGACGCATTCATCATTATCATCATCATCACCACCAGCCCGTATCCATCAACTGCAGGATGTAACCCTTTTCATGATGCTTCTAAATTTCGCGATCCTGAACTTTCCTCTGCCAATCGGGTCCGATATTCTTAATCACGTCATCGCTCCATCGTGCTTTCAGTCTTCTTCTTGGACGTTTGCGATCAAGCAGTATCCACTTCACGTTTACCTTAGTCAATCTGTCGTCGCAGTTTCCGGGGAAGCGACTATTTTGATAAGAGATTTTCGGAGTTTCGTTGTACTCGTGCTGAAAGTGAAAGGTAACTTTTTCTGTTGAGCACATCTAGGTCCCAGCGATCCTTCCCAGTCCCTTAGTTTTATGTTAATTCCATTAGTGGTCATATGGGTACTCCTTCTAGGAAGATTTGAAATACCTAACTTGAGGGACTGTCACTCCATCAGAGTGCCCACTACACCCGGGTAGCGTTGAAACCCTTTAACAGGTAATTTCCTTGTTTTTCTTTTCTTTTTATTTTGTTTCGTTGTTTGATAAATCAGTGCTAGAAATATGTACGTTCTTCTTTTTCTTGCTGGTTACCAGAGGTTTAAAGCTAAGATGCCACGTGCGTGGTCCTTAACCAATTTGCACCGTCTTCTTTGGCTACAGAGGCATGCGGTTAAATTATTTTCTTTTCTTTTCCTTTATTTTTGAATATCTTGGTTTTCGAGTTGTATGTTTTTGAATAATTTTTTTCTTATATTTACGGTCCTTTGACGAAGCGAAGTTTAGGGTTCTTGGTCGGCGCTGAATTTTGGTGAGCCGTACCGTTCTATTTTTTCAATCACTCTTGTGGGAAGCCTGATTTTGATATTTACGGTTTTCTTTTTTCTGTTTCTCTACCCATTATTATATAACCTTATATTCACCGTTATTTTATAGAATAAAAAGGCCGATCTGTCTGCTGTAAAATACCTTTTGGGTGGGCCTTTTGATTTTACTTTTATTTCTTTTTAACTTTTTATTTTGGGGGCCGCGGTGGTCACGTAGCAGAACACCAATATTATTATTGATATATTATTTATATAGTTAGTATTAATAACTTACGCACTACCATAATTAGTATATTTTTGCCGTTGTAGACATGAACGGGGTGAACTAGAGCGAGCTCCTAGAACATTGTGGGGATTTTTTGGCCTATTCCGTGGCAAGGTCAATGGCCATCATAACAAACCCGGTTGATTTGAGCTAACGGGGGTTTTGCACGCACATTTAATGGTTCGCTCTGGCTAGCACCCGCTCATCAGTTGTGTACAGTTGTAAAGGTTATTGTAAGTTACAATCGTTTTTAAATTATAAAAATATATTTTCTGTTCCTTTTTTATAGTTTTGTCTACAAACTAACGAAGTTCGTCGCATGTTAGGATACTTTTTATAGCCCCAATTGGATAATATGCACCTTAACCTTCTTTACAGAATATTATTATAAAAACATAACTACCATGTTTACTTTCTGATAAAATAAACAAGTATATTATTTTTCTAAAATTGTTTTATTTAAATAATAAATCCTCAGGTATCTATTAGGGCACCCTCTATAAAATGAACTTTAATTTGTGTAATTAAAATAAACTATAGACCTTTCGAAATCATTAAATCTATGAATATTTATAATTTGATTTTTAAAATTTTAAAATATTCTTAATATCAAGAAACATCATTCTTGTATTCCTTAATTGAAAATGTTGACAGAAATGTCTTCTATAAATTATAGTGTCTGAAACAGTATAAATTAATAATTTACAGAGGGTTATCAAATTATTAGGAACACTTCGAAACCATTGGACACTTGAAATGGACAACCCTTTAAATGTTATTAATCGAAATGAAATATGAACTGCAATAATAAGGATTTCGTTTAATAATGTCGATTTTGCTAAGGAATGACATTAATAATACATTTATTGCTATATTATTTTTTTTTATTTATTGGGATTTTCGGTCAGTGAATAAGTTTTAATTTTTTATTGTTTTATTTACGTTTCGATCATCATCAGAATACTTCTAAAATAAAAATTACTTTTATATAAAAACAAAAAAATACAAACTTACATTTAAAAACCTACCAATATCAATTAAACAATTAATTTTTTAAATTTTTTAAGTAATATATGTCAATTTTTTATAAAATTTTTAAATAACATATTGGACTTTTGACATATTTAACAATTATTCCACCATTTTTATTTTTTATTATAACGTAATTGTTTTGAATTTTTTATTTGGAATGATATTAGATGCAAAAATTAAAAAAATTATGAAAATTTATTATTTAATAATGTTATTATATATACAACTTAAATTATCTGTATCATTTCTGAAATTAATGGTATTATTTGTTTTTTTTTATATAAATCATTTCTTTTATATTTCTTTTTTATATTGTTTTTCAAAATCTAAGATTTTTATGTTGTTAAAATTAAAGTTATGTTCATTGTCTATAGCATGCTTTGAAAGTGCAGTGATTAAGTTTCTAATGCTTTTTTTGTGTACGTTAATTCTGTTTTTAAATATTGTTTCGTTTGGCCAATATATGAGCTTGGGCAGTTTAAGCAATCAATTTTATAATTAAATTTGTTTGTTCCATTTTGGGTGTTTGTGGTTTTAATTTTGTAAATATTTGTTTAGTATTATTATTGGGTATTTCTGCTATATTTATATTATATGGTTTAAGAACTTTTTTTATTTTAATATTTATTTCTGGTATGTATGGTAAAGGTATGTAATTTTCATTTTTAGTTTTATTTGTTATATTATTATTGTTATATAATCTATGTATTATATTTTTAATTACCGGTTCGTAAAATTTTTTTTGGATAGTTATATATTTTGGTCTATTGTTTGGATTAGTTAAAATAACAGCTCTATCAATTAAAGAATTAATAACACTTTTTTTATATTTATTTGGTTTATAGGATTTAAAATTGAGATATCTTCCAGACCATACTGGTTTTGTATACCAATTTGTTTTGATATTGCCATCCTTATCATACGTAATGTTAATATTCAAAAAAATTATTGTTTTATTTTTTTCTTCTTCATGAGTAAATTTTAATTTGTTATGAAACATATTGAAGTTGTTTAAGGTATACTGTTTTTTTTTCCATCGAGTTGTGAAAGGTGATGAAAAGTGGATCTATTTTGATTATCTATTATTTCAGCTCAAAGCACAAAAAATCATGGGTAGACTCAGGCCAGCATTCAATATCACAACCAGTGCGCTATATACATGTAAAGAAGGCTTTGGTGTGTATTTGGTGGGATAGTAGGGAAGCTGTGTATTACAAACTGCTGAAACCTAGTGAAACAATTACTGGCGATGGATACCGACGATAATCGATAAAATTAAACCAAGTATTGAAGGAAAAACGAGCAGAATACGTCCAAAGACATGACAAAATTCCTTTTCAACATAAAAATGCTGGGCCCTATGTTCCAAGTGTGCAAAAAACCATTTACATTAAATGGGACGTCCTACCTCATCCACCGTATTTACCTGACTTAGCCTCTTCGGACTACTACTTATTTAGATTGATGCAGCACGGGCTTTCAGAACAACACTTATATTCTTAAGAAGAACTGAAAATTTGGCTTGATAAATGGTTGGCCTCAAAAAATTACAAGTTCCTTTGGTGCCGAATTCATTCTTTGAAAGAAAGAGGGGACAAATTATAGTTAACAAAGGCCAATACTGTAATTACTAAGCTAATTTATTTTGTGATGGAAATAAACGCATAAATTTTGCGAAACAATAGACATTAATAAGCGAATCCCCTATTCGTTTTCGTGAAAATGAAGAGACTATTACTTGCTAAAAGAAGAACTTTTTAAAACAATATTTAATTTCAATTCTTCTATTGGAACCTTCGTGTAAAACACTAAACTCGAAGAGTTTTACCGCTTAAACAATAATTTACTTTTTTTCAAACTTCTCGATCCGCTTTTGGCTAAAAATCAGATCAGATCAGTTAGTAAAACTCGCATCGAGAAGTAAAAAAAAAAATTTGATGTTTAGTGGTAAATCTCTTACGGTTATTTAATAATTAGGTTTTATATTAAACATTCCATAATTAATTTTATTCAGCTGACTAATTGAACTAACCATAATCATCAAACTGCCAATCGATTAAAGAAGTACCAAACAAGACTCAAGAACAAAAAATAACCAACAACCTACCGCAGCGCTAATAAAACGTTCATCATTCTATTTATAGATCTAATTATTTCGATGAGCTTGAAATATTTCAAGTGACTAATGAGCGACTACTGGGTACGTTTTCCGCATATTGCGATGTCTGATAACCGGAATAATTCCAGAGAAAATCTCTCCTGCGAAATAGAGGAAATGAGAATACAGAAAGTTTTTTTTCGGTTTTTATTTTGTTTGCGTTACAGTCATTAAAGATTGGTGTAGTTTTATGTTTTGTTCGAAGCTTCCATAATGAAAATGCATAGTTAATAAGAAGCTGTTCAATTATTCAAATGTTTAGTCAGTGCAAAATTATTATGTAGATTACCAACAAATAGTTCAAACTTTGTTTATCGTTAAAATATATACACACGGTGAGTCACCAAAATCCGAACAAAACGAAATTAATTAATACTAATAGTCAAACATAGTGTTTTCAAGTATACAGGAAAAATGATTTGTCTTTTATTTCTTATTTTTTTAACGGCTAGTCTAATTATCCTAAATATCGGCTGGTAAGAACCGGGCTATTCAATTACAATATGATCTTATTTAATAACCGAGCCGATTATTGAGTCGGCTCAACTCTACGGTTTTGGAAGGTCACGATCAGTTTCGGTGCTCGTGACAAGATCGTTTTTCCCGGTTTCCGATGCAACAAAACATATCCTTTTAACCGATTGCAAATTTGGACATATACATGTTTTATAGAACTGTGTAGATACAAATGCTGCAGTGACATTTGCGTAATCAAATATATCTAATATATCCTATTTCTGTTTCTTGATATACAGTGACCGATCGGAATTTGAATTATTTTGTTTTGTGACTTCCTATTAGTCGGGGAGTTTTCGACCTTCCGACGTTAATTGATTCTCTTAATCATTTTTTGGTTGTCGTCATGGCTCGCAGGTTGTGTTGCGACTGCAATAAAACTATTGGCAAGACAAAGTACAGAATTGGTTGTTCGGGTTGCTGCGGTGGTCTCTCTCCTGAGAAAGTTAACTGACCTAAAAAATAACTCTAACAAAGTTGATGTCCTTGGGGAACAAATCGAACTGTTAAATAACAATTTAGCTATCTTAAAGTCTAACAATGATTCTCATCAGACCTTAATTCCAAGCTCCGAAGAATTGTTAAATGAACTATCCGACCGCGAAAGACGCAAATCAAACTTTATCGTTTTTGGCATAGACGACTCAAACACTCAAGCCGTATCTGAGAGCGATAGATCGCTTGTGGAAAGCGTCATTCAAACCACGTGCGATCTTGTGATTGATTCCAGCAAAATCAAAATATATCGCCTTGGCAAATTTACAGATGGGAAATAGCGCCCGCTCAAGGCTCAAACAAGACTCAAGAAAAAAATACCCAACAACCTACCGCAGCGCTAATAAAACGTCCATCATTCTATTTTTAGATCTAATTATTTCGATGAGCTTGAAATATTTCAAGTGACTAACGAGCGACTACTGGGGACGTTTTCCGCATATTGCGATGTCTGATAACCGGAATAATTCCAGAGAAAATCTCTCGTGCGAAATAGAGGGAATGAAAATACAGTAATTTTTTTTTCGGTTTTTATTTTCTTTGCGTTGCAGTCATTAAAGAGTGGTGTAGTTTTACGTTTTGCCCGAAGCTTCCATAATGAAAATGCATAGTTAAGAAGCTGTTTAATTATTCAAGTGTTTAGTCATTCCAAAATTATTATGTAAATTACCAACAAATTGTTCAAACTTTGTTTGTCGTTAAAATATATACACAGGGTGAGTTACCAAACTCCGAACAAAACGAAATGAACTAATACGAATGGTCAAACATAGTGTTTCCAAGTATAAAGGTAAAATGATTTCTTTTCTTATTTCTTGTTTTTTTAACGTCTAGTTTAATTATCCCAAATATCGGCTAGTAAGAACCGGGGTATTCAATTACAATCTGATCTTATCTATTATCGAACCGATTATTAAGTCGGCTCAACTCTACGGTTTTGGAAGGTCGCGAATTTGGACATATACATGTTTTATTGAACTGTGTGTGGATACAAATGCTGCAGTGACATTTGCGTAATCAAATATATTCAATATATCCTATTTTTCTTTCTCGACATACAGTGGCCGATCGGAATTTGAATTATTTTGTTTTGTGACTTCCTATTAGTCGGGGAGTTTTCGATCTTCCGACGTTAATTGATTATCTTAATCATTTTTTTGTTGTCGTCATGGCTCGCAGGTTGTGTCGCGACTGCAATAAAACTATTGGCAAGACAAAGTACAGAATTGGTTGTTCGGGTTGCTGCGGTGGTCTCTCTTCTGACAAAGTTAACTGACCTAAAAAATAACTCTAACAAAGTTGATGTCCTTGGGGAACAAATCGAACTGTTAAATAACAATTTAGCTATCCTAAAGTCTAACAATGATTCTCATCAGACCTTAATTCCAAGCTCCGAAGAATTGTTAAATGAACTATCCGACCGCGAAAGACGCAAATCAAACTTTATCGTTTTTGGCATAGACGACTCAAACACTCAAGCCGTATCTGAGAGCGATAGATCGCTTGTGGAAAGCGTCATTCAAACCACGTGCGATCTTGTGATTGATTCCAGCAAAATCAAAATATATTGCCTTGGCAAATTTACAGATGGGAAATAGCGCCCGCTCAAGGCTCAAACAAGACTCAAGAAAAAAATACCCAACAACCTACCGCAGCGCTAATAAAACGTCCATCATTCTATTTTTAGATCTAATTATTTCGATGAGCTTGAAATATTTCAAGTGACTAATGAGCGACTACTGGGGACGTTTTCCGCATATTGCGATGTCTGATAACCGGAATAATTCCAGAGAAAATCTCTCCTGCGAAATAGAGGAAATGAGAATACAGAAAGTTTTTTTTCGGTTTTTATTTTGTTTGCGTTACAGTCATTAAAGATTGGTGTAGTTTTATGTTTTGTTCGAAGCTTCCATAATGAAAATGCATAGTTAATAAGAAGCTGTTCAATTATTCAAATGTTTAGTCAGTGCAAAATTATTATGTAGATTACCAACAAATAGTTCAAACTTTGTTTATCGTTAAAATATATACACACGGTGAGTCACCAAAATCCGAACAAAACGAAATTAATTAATACTAATAGTCAAACATAGTGTTTTCAAGTATACAGGAAAAATGATTTGTCTTTTATTTCTTGTTTTTTTAACGGCTAGTCTAATTATCCTAAATATCGGCTGGTAAGAACCGGGCTATTCAATTACAATATGATCTTATTTAATAACCGAGCCGATTATTGAGTCGGCTCAACTCTACGGTTTTGGAAGGTCACGATCAGTTTCGGTGCTCGTGACAAGATCGTTTTTCCCGGTTTCCGATGCAACAAAACATATCCTTTTAACCGATTGCAAATTTGGACATATACATGTTTTATAGAACTGTGTAGATACAAATGCTGCAGTGACATTTGCGTAATCAAATATATCTAATATATCCTATTTCTGTTTCTCGATATACAGTGACCGATCGGAATTTGAATTATTTTGTTTTGTGACTTCCTATTAGTCGGGGAATTTTCGACCTTCCGACGTTAATTGATTCTCTTAATCATTTTTTGGTTTTCGTCATGGCTCGCAGGTTGTGTTGCGACTGCAATAAAACTATTGGCAAGACAAAGTACAGAATTGGTTGTTCGGGTTGCTGCGGTGGTCTCTCTCCTGAGAAAGTTAACTGACCTAAAAAATAACTCTAACAAAGTTGATGTCCTTGGGGAACAAATCGAACTGTTAAATAACAATTTAGCTATCTTAAAGTCTAACAATGATTCTCATCAGACCTTAATTCCAAGCTCCGAAGAATTGTTAAATGAACTATCCGACCGCGAAAGACGCAAATCAAACTTTATCGTTTTTGGCATAGACGACTCAAACACTCAAGCCGTATCTGAGAGCGATAGATCGCTTGTGGAAAGCGTCATTCAAACCACGTGCGATCTTGTGATTGATTCCAGCAAAATCAAAATATATCGCCTTGGCAAATTTACAGATGGGAAATAGCGCCCGCTCAAGGCTCAAACAAGACTCAAGAAAAAAATACCCAACAACCTACCGCAGCGCTAATAAAACGTCCATCATTCTATTTTTAGATCTAATTATTTCGATGAGATTGAAATATTTCAAGTGACTAATGAGCGACTACTGGGGACGTTTTCCGCATATTGCGATGTCTGATAACCGGAATAATTCCAGAGAAAATCTCTCGTGCGAAATAGAGGGAATGAAAATACAGTAATTTTTTTTTCGGTTATTATTTTCTTTGCGTTGCAGTCATTAAAGAGTGGTGTAGTTTTACGTTTTGCCCGAAGCTTCCATAATGAAAATGCGTAGTTAAGAAGCTGTTTAATTATTCAAGTGTTTAGTCATTCCAAAATTATTATGTAAATTACCAACAAATTGTTCAAACTTTGTTTGTCGTTAAAATATATACACAGGGTGAGTTACCAAACTCCGAACAAAACGAAATCAACTAATACGAATGATCAAACATAGTGTTTCCAAGTATAAAGGTAAAATGATTTCTTTTCTTATTTCTTGTTTTTTTAACGTCTAGTTTAATTATCCCAAATATCGGCTAGTAAGAACCGGGGTATTCAATTACAATATGATCTTATCTATTATCGAACCGATTATTAAGTCGGCTCAACTCTACGGTTTTGGAAGGTCGCGAATTTGGACATATACATGTTTTATTGAACTGTGTGTGGATACAAATGCTGCAGTGACATTTGCGTAATCAAATATATTCAATATATCCTATTTTTCTTTCTCGACATACAGTGGCCGATCGGAATTTGAATTATTTTGTTTTGTGACTTCCTATTAGTCGGGGAGTTTTCGATCTTCCGACGTTAATTGATTATCTTAATCATTTTTTGGTTGTCGTCATGGCTCGCAGGTTGTGTCGCGACTGCAATAAAACTATTGGCAAGACAAAGTACAGAATTGGTTGTTCGGGTTGCTGCGGTGGTCTCTCTTCTAACAAAGTTAACTGACCTAAAAAATAACTCTAACAAAGTTGATGTCCTTGGGGAACAAATCGAACTGTTAAATAACAATTTAGCTATCTTAAAGTCTAACAATGATTCTCATCAGACCTTAATTCCAAGCTCCGAAGAATTGTTAAATAAACTATCCGACCGCGAAAGACGCAAATCAAACTTTATCGTTTTTGGCATAGACGACTCAAACACTCAAGCCGTATCTGAGAGCGATAGATCACTTGTGGAAAGCGTCATTCAAACCACGTGCGATCTTGTGATTGATTCCAGCAAAATCAAAATATATCGCCTTGGCAAATTTACAGATGGGAAATAGCGCCCGCTCAAGGCTCAAACAAGACTCAAGAAAAAAATACCCAACAACCTACCGCAGTGCTAATAAAACGTCCATCATTCTATTTTTAGATCTAATTATTTCGATGAGCTTGAAATATTTCAAGTGACTAATGAGCGACTACTGGGGACGTTTTCCGCATATTGCGATGTCTGATAACCGGAATAATTCCAGAGAAAATCTCTCGTGCGAAATAGAAGGAATGAAAATACAGTAATTTTTTTTCGGTTTTTATTTTCTTTGCGTTGCAGTCATTAAAGAGTGGTGTAGTTTTACGTTTTGCCCGAAGCTTCCATAATGAAAATGCGTAGTTAAGAAACTGTTTAATTATTCAAGTGTTTAGTCATTCCAAAATTATTATGTAAATTACCAACAAATTGTTCAAACTTTGTTTGTCGTTAAAATATATACACAGGGTGAGTTACCAAACTCCGAACAAAACGAAATGAACTAATACGAATGATCAAACATAGTGTTTCCAAGTATAAAGGTAAAATGATTTCTTTTCTTATTTCTTGTTTTTTTAACGTCTAGTTTAATTATCCCAAATATCGGCTAGTAAGAACCGGGGTATTTAATTACAATATGATCTTATCTATTATCGAACCGATTATTAAGTCGGCTCAACTCTACGGTTTTGGAAGGTCGCGAATTTGGACATATACATGTTTTATTGAACTGTGTGTGGATACAAATACTGCAGTGACATTTGCGTAATCAAATATATTCAATATATCCTATTTTTCTTTCTCGACATACAGTGGCCGATTGGAATTTGAATTATTTTGTTTTGTGACTTCCTATTAGTCGGGGAGTTTTCGATCTTCCGACGTTAATTGATTATCTTAATCATTTTTTGGTTGTCGTCATGGCTCGCAGGTTGTGTCGCGACTGCAATAAAACTATTGGCAAGACAAAGTACAGAATTGGTTGTTCGGGTTGCTGCGGTGGTCTCTCTTCTGACAAAGTTAACTGACCTAAAAAATAACTCTAACAAAGTTGATGTCCTTGGGAAACAAATCGAACTGTTAAATAACAATTTAGCTATCTTAAAGTCTAACAATGATTCTCATCAGACCTTAATTCCAAGCTCCGAAGAATTGTTGAATGAACTATCCGACCGCGAAAGATGCAATCAAACTTTATCGTTTTTGGCATAGACGACTCAAACACTCAAGCCGTATCTGAGAGCGATAGATCGCTTGTGGAAAGCGTCATTCAAACCACGTGCGATCTTGTGATTGATTCCAGCAAAATCAAAATATATCGCCTTGGCAAATTTACAGATGGGAAATAGCGCCCGCTCAAGACTCAAACAAGACTCAAGAAAAAAATACCCAACAACCTACCGCAGCGCTAATAAAACGTCCATCATTCTATTTTTAGATCTAATTATTCCGATGAGCTTGAAATATTTCAAGTGACTAATGAGCGACTACTGGGGACGTTTTCCGCATATTGCGATGTCTGATAACCGGAATAATTCCAGAGAAAATCTCTCGTGCGAAATAGAGGGAATGAAAATACAGTAATTTTTTTTTCGGTTTTTATTTTCTTTGCGTTGCAGTCATTAAAGAGTGGTGTAGTTTTACGTTTTGCCCGAAGCTTCCATAATGAAAATGCGTAGTTAAGAAGCTGTTTAATTATTCAAGTGTTTAGTCATTCCAAAATTATTATGTAAATTACCAACAAATTGTTCAAACTTTGTTTGTCGTTAAAATATATACACAGGGTGAGTTACCAAACTCCGAACAAAACGAAATGAACTAATACGAATGATCAAACATAGTGTTTCCAAGTATAAAGGTAAAATGATTTCTTTTCTTATTTCTTGTTTTTTTAACGTCTAGTTTAATTATCCCAAATATCGGCTAGTAAGAACCGGGGTATTCAATTACAATATGATCTTATCTATTATCGAACCGATTATTGAGTCGGCTCAACTCTACGGTTTTGGAAGGTCGCGAATTTGGACATATACATGTTTTATTGAACTGTGTGTGGATACAAATGCTGCAGTGACATTTGCGTAATCAAATATATTCAATATATCCTATTTTTCTTTCTCGACATACAGTGGCCGATCGGAATTTGAATTATTTTGTTTTGTGACTTCCTATTAGTCGGGGAGTTTTCGATCTTCCGACGTTAATTGATTATCTTAATAATTTTTTGGTTGTCGTCATGGCTCGCAGGTTGTGTCGCGACTGCAATAAAACTATTGGCAAGACAAAGTACAGAATTGCTTGTTCGGGTTGCTGCGGTGGTCTCTCTTCTAATAAAGTTAACTGACCTAAAAAATAACTCTAACAAAGTTGATGCCCTGGGAAACAAATCGAACTGTTAAAAAACAATTTAGCTATCTTAAAGTCTAACAATGATTCTTATCAGACTTTAATTCCAAGCTCCGAAGAATTGTTAAATAAACTATCCGACCGCGAAAGACGCAAATCAAACTTTATCGTTTTTGGCATAGACGACTCAAACACTCAAGCCGTATCTGAGAGCGATAGATCACTTGTGGAAAGCGTCATTCAAACCACGTGCGATCTTGTGATTGATTCCTGCTAAATTAAAATACATCACCTTGGTAAATTTACAGATGGGAAATAGCGACCGTTCAAGGTAATGTGTAATTCTGCCGATGTTGCCACGTTTGTTCTTAAGAACGTTAGAAACATATCCAATGGTGCCATATTTCGAGGTATATCGGTTCAGTCTGATAAAATTAACGCCGAAATCCGTTACTACAAATTAGTTAAAGACGAACAACAGTCGTTTAAAGACTGGCGAAAGTAATAACAATGTCCTATCCAACAATTATTACATTATTGCTCTGTCGGAGACCTGGCTGCAATCATCTGTTTTTGATACTGAGCTGTTCGACCTCAGGTACATAGTTTTCAGAAAAAATCGGGATCTGGATGCCCTCGGAGTCGGAAGAGGCTGCGGAGGTCTCCTTGCCGTTTATTCATCTTTACAACTATCGAAGATTGTTTCCAAACGTCGACATTGTTAGTTGCAAAATACTCATAAGTCAGACCATAATTTTTATTTTTTTCTGTTTATATGCCTCCAAAATCAAATATTCACCAATACAAACTAATTTTTGATACCTTCGAATCTGAGGTGATTATAATTTACATTGGCAAAGTCCTGTTAACTATCAATTATCTAATCAATTTCTCCGAGCACTGCACGACTTCCAGGCATTTTTTGATATTAACCAATACAATCACATATTTAGTACTCAAAACAATATACTCGACTTAGTTACTGCAATGGGGGAAACATTTCTGGGCGCTTAGGGTACGCACACAAAGAAAGCAGGTTAGCCAGCGCCTATTTTCGGCGCTGAATATCAATGTACTGTACATACATTACCATTATTGCATCATTTCATTAAAGAACGCTGGTTATCTGCGAGTAAAAAAGCAGATTTCATGAAGGTAAGATGTCCAGTTCATCCTCCGATGAAGAATTTGTGAAGATAAATATAAAAAAAATATACTAATAGCGCCCTTGGACCTTTATAAACTTATTTCGAAATAATAAAATATACTATAAACATAAAATATTTCGGAATAATAAAAAAAAAATTGAAAGAAAAATAATCAACATGTGAGTGTGGACGATTTTAATGTCGCCACATTTATAATAATTTTTCTACTGAAAATCCACGTTCGGCGCCGAAAATCAGCGACCAAGAATTAAAAATTCATTTCGGTAAAATTCTCGGTGCCGGTTCACGTTTGTTTACAAGTTCCGACTCGCTTGGTTTATGTTCACGATCATTTAAAACCTAAGTAAATAATCGGCTTTTATAGGTGCCGACTACCAGTAAGCAGGAAACCTGCTTTCTTTGTGTGTGCACTAGTGATGGGAAATACGGATCTTTTTGAAGTGTCGGATGACCGGTTCCGAATCAATTCAAAGATCCGGATCCCTGAGCCGGTTCTCGGATCCCACTGAATCTTTTGTCGTATAACTGGTTGCATAACTTAGTTGCATAGTCAGATAAACAAATACTTTTACGATTGGCAGTATTATATAGCATAATATTTTAATTTCTGAGAATATCAACGTGCCCGTATATGAATTATTTTTCGTATGAATTATTAAAAGGCTATTATATCATTGACATCAAAAAACAATAATTCATATGGAAAAATTTTGAAAACAATAACAACAATATATATATATATATATATATATATATATATATATATATATATATATATATATATATATATATATATATATATATATATATATCCATGTGAGCCATACGCTAAATAAATAAATAAATGTAATTGTTTAAAAATAAATTAATATATTTAATTATTATGTGTATTTTTCTATATATTTATATATTTAGGTACATAAAACAATAATAGATTGCAAATTTTAAGCCACAGTACGGCTCCTTTCCCCACGAATCTTTTCTCTCACGGTTCACAAATCAACGGATCTAAAAAAGACCCGAGACCCGAGATCCATCCAACCCGACTATCTAAGATTCAACAGAACCGAGAACCGTCTGGGATCCGAGAGCCGTCTGGGATCCAAGAGCCGTCTGGGAACCGAGTGCCGCCTGGGATCCGAGATTCGTGAATCGTAATTTTAGGAACCGGTTCATTCGGCTCTTTTAAATGATCCGAATCTGGGAGTCGGATCAGATCCGATCCGGACATCTCTAGTGTGCACCCTTACTCAGTATATCTCAGGTTTTGAGAGGGTGCTGAAGGCTCATGCGGTGTTTTAGATAGAATTTTTGTAATCATTTAATTGGGCAGTAGTCTGTTAGACAATAAAGCATCATTCATTCATTCATTCAAAGCATCATTCATTATCGGGTTGTTTTGGAAATTTAGCTGGTCATTCCTGGAATATAACTATTTCTTAAGGATTTTTTTATTTCCAATATTTCTGGTAGGTCTAATTTTTTAACTTCGGAATCCATAAACATTATTAGACACAAATTTATTTCAAAATACAATATTTAAAATTAAAACAACAAAAGCCGCAATAACTTTTTTAACAACCTAATATGTAGACAGAAATGTTTTTAAAATCCGAGAATAAAAACATTACGTTTTAAAAGTTTTTGACAAATTCATTTTAATTATTTGCAAGATTTACTCAGTATATTTTTTTCCTGTATAATTAACAGCACTAACTGACTGTACAAAAAGTCTAACAAGTTTTAATTTGGTACATGAGAATGTAGCATACAATGTAGAAAAATTAACTTGTAAATTCCATACATGCCGTAGTCAATCAATCAGTTTTTATCCGGGGCCACAAAAACCATCGAACTGACAGTTATTTAAAGAGGCACGAAACAAGATCGTAATTAAAAAAAAAAAAGATACAACCAATAACCAACCGTAGCGCGGATACAACGTCCATCATTCTATTTATGGATTTAATTATTTCGATGAGCCTGATATATTTCGAATGACTAATGAGCGGCTACCGGGTACGCTTTCCGCATATCGCGATGTCTGATAGCTGGAATAATTACGGATATAATTTTTCCCCCAGAACGAAGGAAATAAAAATACGACAAATGTTTTTCCTTTCTTTTTACTTGTTGGATACTTTCTAGTGATTAAACGTTGGTTTAATTTTACGCTTTGCTGAAACTTTCTAGACTGAAAATACACAGTTTTTAATTTAGTAAACCCTTTGTGTTATTTTTTTAAATATAATATAATGCTGTAAAAAAATATAGACTCAACAATCAAATTGTTATTTGACTATCTAATTTTTAAAAGTTGAACGTGGGCTTCCCAGCGTAAAACTGAATTGCCGCTACGAAATTTGATGCGACGCGAGTAGATAGAGTAATGAGACAGATTTTTATAATTTTTTTATTCGGTTGAAAGTATAATCTTACACTGACTTCTTGCTTTGGGAATCTACAGAGCGCTGAAGACGGTTTGTTCACTCTTCATAACAGTGCTGAAGAGAACTCGCTGTGTAGCACCCAGGTGTTTTTGCTGCTCAGTCTTACACGAATGACCCTTTTTCGAAGTATTTTAAAAACCTCCCGACAATAGAGCTTTCCAATAGCCTCTTTATAGTAGGTTGCTGCTTGCCATTGAGATAGGCTTTTACGGCGTTTTAAAGATCTTCGTTGGTGCGGAAGATCATTGGTGCGGAAGATCTCGTAGATATTTTTTCAGCTGCCGAAAAGGTGAAAGTCACTCGGCCATTGTACGCCGGGTGATCGAACACTTCCCAATGCAACTGAGTAAGAAGCTGTTGAGTTACCGTAGTAGCATGAGGTCTAGCGTTGTCATGAATCAAAATAATTCAAGATGACAGCACGCCTCTTTTTTGTTCTGAAAGGGCTCTCCATCCAGGCCACGTAATGTCGAACCATACACTTTTGCAGTGGTTGTAGTCACTGTTCAAGACGTCGTGCAAGCATATCTCGATACGCTGGGGGCAACCTATCAAGAGGGTATCGGAAAGGTCGATCACAGGGAATGACAAATGCCTCAATCTTCATGGTTATTATGTGGAAAATAACTTTGATTGTACTTGGCTCCTGGTAACTCAAAGAAACTCAAAGAAAAAAGATTCGAAGCAAGTAATAAATAACTTTAATTAATATAATAAACAGTGTTTCTGGAAGGCTATTGTCTGTAATAAAAAAACGTGGAAAGGCAACAAAATATTAATGTATTAACTGTATCATAGGTAATTTAAAAGGTTGAGATTATTACTTTATATTAATATACAAAAAATGGGCGATACATGTCAGTTTGGAAAAAAAACTGAATACTTAGTCGTTGATCATGATCAAACAAGTTGATGAGTTTCAATATTTGGAAGCACTAATCGATAAAAATGGTGTAGGGAAAAGAGAAAAAAAATGTCGAATAAACGAAAGTAGAAAAATGATATACTGTGTTAGACCGAATAAAAAAAAGAGGTTTACGCTGGTTCGGATACTTTAAGCTGGGTCCACAATGAATATTTGTATTGTGCGCGCTGTAATTCCCGCTCCGTCTGTATGTGCAGTGGGATATATCTCAATCTATCTCTCTCTCTTGATTGTATTTGGCTCCTGGTAATTTACTATTTTGTGAATCACTATATATATATATATATATATATATATATATATATATATATATATATATATATATATATATATATATATATATATATATATAGTATCCAATACCAAGCGGTATCCACTCCAGGATTGCCCTGGCCCATCTGTCGTCCTATATCGACCAAGCGCCAAGCTATATGGCCTGCCCATCTCCAATTCAATTGCTTCACTTTTCCAATGATGTCACACACCTTCGTTTGTCCCCTGATTCATGCCCAGGGCTTTCTGATTCGTCTTGTAATACCAAGTTTACATTTTTCCATTCCATATTTTTTTCCATATATTGATATATATATATATATATATATATATATATATATATATATATATATATATATATATATATATATATATATATATATATATTATTCACGTATGGACCCTTATAAATATATATATATATATATATATATATATATATATATATATATATATATATATATATATATATATATATCCTTTGAGCCCATACTAATTTCATTCTTTCGCTATGAGCTTTTTTCCTTTCGTCAGACCAAGTTGTTTCAGTCTTCCTACATTTTTCTCTCTGGCCAACCTTCCAAACGTTAACCTTGTGTCTGAAACAGCCTCTATCCTGAATTTCACTTTGTGTAATATTTGCTGATCTTAGGTCCTCTTTAATTGCAGCAATCCATTTAATTATTTCTACTTTAGCTTTACTCCTATTTTCATAAAATTCGACTATTTGTCTAGTTAACCTACTCGGATTCATCCGTTTTATGTGTCCGTAAAACTTAAGTCTTCTTTTTCTCATATCGCTATGTATATCTGTGTATTGTTTGATTTCTTGGTTTTCTCGAAGTCGGTATGTTGTGCTATTTATTTGTTTGGACCCTAGGATTTTTCTTATGATTTTTCTTTCCTTCTTTTCAATGTCCTCGATGTCCCTCTTTCTATTCAAAATGAGCGTTTCCGCAGCATATAGACATTCTGGCTTAATAACCGTGTTGTAATGTCTCAGTTTTGTGTTTTTAGATAGGCATTTTTTGTTGTAAATATTTTGTGTAAATCTCAATGCCGTTTCCATTTTTTGACATCTACCCTTGTTGGTCGCTTTTTCCAACCCATTTTCCATGATTATTTCACCCAAATACCTGAATTGAGAGACTCGTCTGATGTTACCATATTTTGTTTTTAGAAATGGCGTTCTTAGTCTGTTGCAGGTCATGTATTGTGTCTTTTCAAAGGAAATTTGGAGTCCTACATTTTCTGCTGTTTCTTTTAGGATTTCAATCTGTTTCTGTGCTGCTAATACATCTTGAGCTAAAATTGCTAGATCATCAGCAAATGCCAGACAATCAATTTGGATGTTGGTTCTCCCCAGTTTAATGGGCTGGTCAATATTCAGTGCCGACTTTTTTTCACGCCACTCCTGTATTACTTTTTCTAGAACACAGTTAAATAAAAGTGGCGAGAGTCCATCCCCTTGTCTCACTCCAGTTTTAATTTCGAACGGCTCTGAGATCTCACCCATGAATTTAACTTTTGACCTTGTGTTAGTTAACGTTGCTTTAATAATTGCCAGCGTTTTCAGATCTAGTCCTTGTTCTTTCAAGATTCGGAATAAAGATTCGCGGTCAATAGAATCATATGCTTTTTTGAAATCCACAAATGTACAGACGAGATTTTTATTGTACAGTTTTTGATGTCTTAGAATCAACTTCAGATTCAGGATCTGTTTAGGGCAGGATCTGCCCGGTCGAAAATCTGCTTGATATTCATCAATGTTAGGTTCTAACTGTCCCTGCGCTCTGTCTAGTAGACATTGAGATAGAATCTTGTAACAAACTGGCAGAAGAGATATCCCTCTATAGTTGTTTACATCCGTTCTATCTCCTTTCTTATGTAGTGGATGGATTAGACCATCTTTCCAATCTTCCGGATTCTGTTCGGTTCGCCAAACTTCTTGTAGAATTTTGGTTATTTCCCTGATTGTACCTGGACCAGCGGATTTCAAAAGTTCCGCAGTGATTCCATCTTCACCAGAAGCTTTGTTATTTTTAAGCCGCTTGATTTGCCTAATTATTTCATCTTCATTCGGTGGTAATGAATCTGGGTTTGTTTGTTTAGGTTTTAGTGTTGCTAATTTGTTTAAGGGCTCAGGACAGTTTAGTATTTGTTCAAAATATTTCGCAAGTTCTTTGCAATTGTCTTGGTTATTTAGAGCTAATTGTCCGTTTTCCTTTTGGAAGCAAAGACTTTGCGGTTGATAACCTGTTAATTTAGTTTTAAATGTTTTGTAAAAGTTTCGAGTGTTATTTTTTTGGAAATCTTTTTCTATTTCATTAAGTTGATTGTTTTCATATTTTCTTTTAGTTTGTCTAATTAGCTTCGATGTTTCTTTTCTTACTTCCAAAAATATGTTATAGTTTATTGCTGTTTTTTGACTGTTCCAATCTTTGAATGCTTTACTTCGGCTTAATACTGCTTGCTCGCAAACTTCATCCCACCACGGATGTTTTCTACGTTTTTGTAAAGGGACCAACTTTAAGGCTGTTTTAATAATTTTTCGTTTTAATTCTTGCCAGTTCTGTGCTGGTTGTTTATCAAGTTCTTCTATTAGGGCTGGTTTTATTTTCGTTGGGTCAAACTTTGATATTAGCAGCCGCTTTTGAATAAGTTTTCGAGGTTGTAAGCTAAGTTTGATTCTAGTCAAGTAGTGATCCGTGTCTATATTTGCTCCTTTCCTGACTTGAACATTCAAAATCTCTTTATAATTGGGGTACGAAATGGCAATATATATATATATATATATATATATATATATATATATATATATATATATATATATATATATATATATATACGTGTGTTCTGAATATAAGTGACAACAGCATCAAGTTTTGTTTCTGACATGGGTACAGTGCGATGGAATCTTTTATCCTGTAGGATCAAAACAAAAGTGTAATAGGAGAGAAACATGTCTCGAATTTTGCGCGGCGAATTGAAAACGAATTTGATACCGCACCGTTTCTCGAAACTGCTGTCACTCATTTTCAGAACGCATTTGTACAATTCGGTTTAAAAAAATAATTTTTATGAACCCCCTAGTAACTCTAGGGAGCTCAAACTCACACTCAGGACGCATCAGAAGTTGGTCTGTGAACCCTCCAAAGAGGAAGCCGACAGTCTTGCCAGATCGAAAGCTATGCCACCAGTCTTATTAATTTATTTACCCACGTCGTAGTCCAGTTTTCAATAAAAGAAATAACAATAATCCTAATACATTAGTTATTGCAGCATTATCGTAATCAACTGACAATAATAACATGAATCAAATAAACTATTTGTAATCAAAATCATTTAACATTGATTATTCACATAATAAACAATTTAGCATAGATCTATTATTGATCCTTGACACACTGGCATCAACAAATAATTCGAAAAATATTTTGAAAAGTTCAAATGTTATCAAGAACAAATTATATCTAAATCCTAATATGTAAAGTATTTGAAATCAGAAAACATCGCGGTATAAGCAGACTAGGTCAATTTTAATAATGCTTATAAAAAGATTCCTGTTTGCAATTTTGGTAGTGGTCACTCAAAATGTACGTGCTTGTGACAAATTTGCATTATCATCCGTTGATGCCAGAATTTATAAGCAACGAAATGCATTGGCAATATATGTACAACAAGAAAATTTCAACCTTTTGGATCCTTACATAGCGATCGATATTATCAAAGCCAATATTAGTGAACTATGCGAGGGTATGTATCAAAATAAAAAAGTGGAATAAATTTTTTCTAGCGAGGTGATTGATATATAGAATTCTCATTCGTTGTTTCTTTTCCAGGCATGATACAGAATTTACCACGTTTGGAAACTCTGACCCTAATCAACCTTAACTTGACGTTAATTGAAGCGGAAACATTTCGGAACGTTCCAAAATTGAAACATTTGTCCTTGTCTGTGAATCGGATATCCTCTATACCTAAGAGAACTTTTAATTTAATTCCGAACTTACAGGTGAGAGTTTCCATATGTTCTTAAATCTTTAAGATGTAATTTGTAAAGTGTGAAAGGTCTTATTATTTAGTAGGGAATATTATATTCTACATATATTCTATATATATATATATATATATATATATATATATATATATATATATATATATATATATATATATATATATAATATTCCAGTATACCTCGCCTAAGGTACTGGACGGGTCACGGGTGGTGGATAGTGAAAGTTCCATTAGATATTAATGGACAGCTGCGAATATCATGGTTCAAACCTTTAATTCAAAGAACAAGATGAAGCGTTCTAGTAATTACAAAATTACCCCAGGAGGTAGACAATCCTCTGCCAGCTTTGCTGGTACAACCGGACTTTCGGATTCTGGGGCGTCCGGGCTTAAACGCAAAATCTTTCAGAGGGAGTCGGAGACCTCTGGTCAACGTCTGAAACCGAAAACAAAAACTTTCTTTGGAACGGTAAATATCAATTCTCTCCTGCGTCCAGGAAAACTACACGAATTGGGGCGAACATTAAATCAGCAAAAAATCCAAATTTTAGCTTTGCAAGAAACCAGATTGATAGATGATAACACCTTGGAATCCGGCAACTACAGACTTTTTAAAAGTAAAACGGACAAAAGAATACTCAAAAATACACCACATCTCGGTGTTGCTTTCGCTGTCTCAAGAAACATTCTTGGTTCTATAATAAATGTCCAGCTAGTAAATAATCGACTTATGACACTATCCCTCAAGTGTGCTAACAAAAACTATACATTAATCAATGCACACCTCCCAGTTAACGAAGAAAATAAATCTAATCCTGAAAAAGTAAATAAGTCCTGGGACATTCTGGAAAAGACTATCTCTAAAATTCCCTCTAACTATGTAAAAATCCTATTGGGTGATTTTAACGCCCAACTAGGGAAAGAAAAAAAGTACAGGAAAACAGTCGGCAGTTTTCCCGCTCATAAATGGACTAACCATAATGGTAGAAGATTGGTTGAACTATGTTCACAGTTTAATCTAAAAATAATGTCAACCCATTTTAAGAAGAAAATAACAAAACAAAAGACCTGGAGGTGCCCAAACACGTACATGGGTGAATTTAAAATTGACCATGTTTCCATTTCGTACCCCAATTATAAAGAGATTTTGAATGTTCAAGTCAGGAAAGGAGCAAATATAGACACGGATCACTACTTGACTAGAATCAAACTTAGCTTAAAACCTCGAAAACTTATTCAAAAGAGGCTGCTAATACCAAAGTTTGACCCAACGAAAATAAACCCAGCCCTAACAGAAGAACTTGATAAACAACCTGCACAGAACTGGCAAGAATTAAAACGAAAAATTATTAAAACAGCCTTAAAGTTGGTCCCTTTACAAAAACGTAGAAAACATCCGCGGTGGGATGAAGTTTGCGAGCGAGCAGTATTAAGCCGAAGTAAAGCATTCAAAGATTGGAACAGTCAAAAAACAGCAATAAAATATAACATCTTTTTGGAAGTAAGAAAAGAAACATCGAAGCTAATTAGACAAACTAAAAGAAAATATGAAAACAATCAACTTAATGAAATAGAAAAAGATTTCCAAAAAAATAACCCCCAAAACTTTTACAAAACATTTAAAACTAAATTAACAGGCTATCAACCGCAGAGCCTATGCTTTCAAAAGGAAAACGGACAATTAGCTCTAAATAACCAAGACAATTGCAAAGAACTTGCGAAATATTTTGAACAAATATTAAACTGTCCTGAGCCCTTAAACAAATTAGCAACACTAAACCCTAAACAAACAAACAACGATTCATTACCACCGCATGAAGAGGAAATAATTAGGCAAATCAAGTGGCTTAAAAATAACAAAGCTTCTGGTGAAGATGGAATCACTGCTGAACTTTTGAAATCCGCTGGTCCAGGTACAATCAAGGAAATAACCAAAATTCTACAAGAAGTTTGGCGAACCGAACGGATTCCGGAAGACTGGAAAGATGCTCTAATCTATCCACTACATAAGAAAGGAGATAAAACGGATGTAAACAACTATAGAGGAATATCTCTTCTCCCAGTTTGTTACAAGATTCTATCTCAATGTCTACTAGACAGAGCACAGGGACAGTTAGAACCGAACATTGGTGAATATCAAGCAGGTTTTCGACCGGGCAGATCCAACCCTGAACAGATCTTGAATCTAAAGTTGATTCTAAGACATCAAAAACTGTACAATAAAAATCTCGTCTGTACATTTGTGGATTTCAAAAAAGCATATGATTCTATTGACCGCGAATCTTTATTCCGAATCTTGAAAGGACAAGGACTAGATCTGAAAATGCTGGCAATTATTAAAGCAACGTTAACTAACACAAGGTCAAAAGTTAAATTCATGGGTGACATCTCAGAGCCCTTCGAAATTAAAACTGGTGTGAGACAAGGGGATGGACTCTCGCAACTCTTATTTAACTGTGTTCTAGAAAACGTAATACAGGAGTGGCGTGAAAAAAAGTCGGCACTGAATATTGACCAGCCCATTAAACTGGGGAGAACCAACATCAAAATTGATTGTCTGGCATTTGCTGATGATCTAGCAATTTTAGCTCAAGATGTATTAACGGCACAGAAACAGATTGAAATCCTAAAAGAAACAGCAGAAAAGGTAGGACTCCAAATTTCCTTTGAAAAGACACAATACATGACCTGCAACCGACTAAGAACACCATTTCTAAAAACAAAATATGGTAACATCAGACGAGTCTCTCAATTCAAATATTTGGGTGAAATAATCATGGAAAATGGGTTGGAAAAAGCGGCCAATAAGGGTAGATGTCAAAGAATGAAAACGGCCTTGAGACTTACACAAAATATTTACAACAAAAAATGCCTATCTAAAAACACAAAACTGAGACATTACAACACGGTTATTAAGCCAGAATGTCTATATGCTGCAGAAACGCTCATTTTGAACAGAAGGAGGGACATCGAGGACATTGAAAAGAAGGAAAGAAAAATCATAAGAAAAATCCTAGGCCCCAAACAAATAAATAGCACAACATACCGACTTCGAGAAAACCAAGAAATCAAACATTACACAGATATACATAGCGATATGAGAAAAAGAAGACTTAAGTTTTACGGACACATCAAACGGATGAATCCGAGTAGGCTACCTAGACAAATAGTCGAATTTTAAGAAAATAGGAGTAGAGCTAAAGTAGAAATAATTAAATGGATTGCGGCAATTAAAGAGGATCTAAGATCAGCAAATATTACACAAAGTGAAATTCAGGATAGAGGCTGTTTCATACACAAAATTAACGTTTGGAAGGTTGGCCAGAGAGAAAAATGTAGGAAGACTGGAACAACTTGGTCTGACGAAAGGAAAAAAGCTCATAGCGAAACAATGAAATTAGTATGGGCGCAAAGGAAGGCTAACAACAACAAGCGCCTCTTATTGTACTTCGCGTGGTCCACCAGGGCACATACGTGAATAATAATAATAATAATAATATATATATATATATATATATATATATATATATATATATATATATATATATATATATATATATATATATATATATATATATATATATATATATATATATATATATATATATATATATATATATATATATATATATATATATATATATATATATATGCACCCCACTATATGGACCTGGTTCAACTTCCATATTCGCCTTATTTCTAATTTGAGGTCTGTATATTTATGAATGTTTTCTTGAGTCGTCTTTTGAATGTTGTGTATGTTTGTAACAGCTATGTCGATTAGGAATGCTGTTTTCTTCTTTTTGTCCACCAATATAATATCTGGCCTATTACAATATACAGTTTTGTTGGTTATTATTGTTCGGTCGTAATATAACCTGAAATCGGCCGAATCAAATACCGCCTCTGGGATGTATTTATAATAGGGAACTCGCTTTGTTATAACGCTATTACGACTTGCAAGCTCCTGGTGGACTATACTGGCTACTTGATTATGAGGGTGAAGATAATTCGTCTGGGAGAGTGTACCACATGCTCATACAATATGTGTGATAGTCTTAGGCATTTTGTGGCATTTCTTACATGTGTCATTTGATACTCGTGCATCTTTAATAATATATTTTTGGTAGTTCTTAGTCTGCACGACTTGATCCCGAATTGTACACATAAAGCCTTCAGTCTCTGGAAAAGATCTCCCCATGTCAATCAGGCATTCGACGCACTCTTGTCGACTTCATGACGATCAAGATCATGGGAATGTTTACCGTGTAGAGACAGATTTTTCCACTTTTATATAATTGTTCCAGTTATCTGAATGCTCTCATTTTGTCCTTCCATTTGTTTAAGATTCAGAGGCATATAATTATCATTAGCTAAGCTCACGCTAACATATAGTGGGCATTCGATCATTCTTTGAATATTTGTTTTTCATCTTGATTACATATATTTATAATTCCTCTCCCTCCTTAGATTCTTGGTAATATTAGTTGTTTTCTACTACTATGCGGGTGGTGTTTCCTATATTTTGTTAATGTAGTTCTAATTATTCGTTGTAGCCTTTCAATATCTGTGTTTGACAAAGATATAATTCCAAACGAATATGTCAAGGCTAGTATAGCAAACGTGTTTATAGCTTTTACTATATTTATACTGTCTAGGTCAGACCTGCATATGCTTTCAAGCCTGGACGTGAATTCTTTAGTTAGTGTTTTCTTAATGAGTTTATGCTCAACTCTCTTGGACTGTTGTATTCCAAGATATTTATATACTTCGCCCTCCTGTATTGCCTCTTATATTCTTGTTCTGCAGTGACAAACCCTGTCATCTCCAACTTAGATCCTCTCTTTATGTTAATAGTTCTGCATTTATCTAATCCAAAGTACGTGTTAATATCAGTTATAAATTTCTCTACAATCTGAATGAGTTGTTGCAATTTCGGTGGTGATGATGCATACGATTTTAAATCATCCATGTACAGCAGGTGCGATACATTTTAATTTTGAAGTTTATATTCCATTTGCGTCCTTTTAATCAGATTAGAGAGTGGATTCAGTGCCAGGCAAAACCACAGAGGGCTCAGCGAATCCCCCTGAAATATACTACTTGTCACCCTGATTTCTTCAGTCTTGGTGGTACTTCCATTTTGAGATAAATGAATAGTGGTGCGCCACTCTTTGATCAGTTCTTGAAGTGTCTTTATTGAAGTGGGTGAGCTTTGTATAGTGTTAGTATCTTAATTAGCCAAGAGTGTGGAATCGAGTCAAAGGCCTTCTAATATTCAATATAACAGCATGATAAATTTCGATTCTTCTTCATGAGGGACAGAATAATGAGGGACAGAGTCGAAGGCCTTACTGTAGTCAATGTAACATAAGTTAAGGTTACACTTTTTTCTCTGGATGTGCTTCAGGGCAATTGAATCTATAGTAAGTTGGTGTTTACATCCCGCAGATTGTCTTACACATCCTTTTTGTTCTTTTTCTAGGATATTATTATCTAAACAGTGATGATGTATTTTTTCGTTTACTAATGATGTAAGTAACTTATAAAGTGCTGAAAGACAAGTTATTGGTCGATAGTTATTTGGTTGCATCTTGTCATTTTTCTTATATAGTAAATATGTATTACCCTCACATAAAAATTGTGGAATAGAGTCGGGGTTAGTTAGTGCTTTACTGAAGCAACGTGATAAAGTGTCATGTATGGCATCTAAATATTTGATCCAGAAATTTTGGATTCTATCTGGCCCTGGTGCTTTCCAGTTTTGGGTTTTTCTTATGGCGTTACTGAGATCCAGGCTGCTGATGTGTTGTACCCCTCCGATACTTTCCAAGTTGTTTTCCAAAATTCGTAACATATTGTTGGATCGACGTTTTGGATATTAGATTTACTAGGTTCATTCGTTTCGAGATCTCGAAAAAACTGTTTCTGATTTTTATAAAAATGTGCGTTTTGCTCCTTCCTTTTTTGATTCTCATAATATCTACGCAACCTTGCTCCTTTGGCTTTTGCTTTTTGTCTACATTGGTCTTTATATGAAATTACTTGTTCCTTAATACGTATATCTATCCTTTCCTTTTTGGCTATGGCTTTGGCTTTTCCGGTCACTTTTCTAGCTGGCTGGCCTTTCAAGTATTCTTTCATTATATCTGCATTGCCACGTAAATCTTCTATGTTTTTTTCCAATCTTCTCTTTCACTGAGGGGTTTGCTTAAGATGATCTTGTCTTACTGTGCTAGGATAGTATGTATGTTGTCCGTTAAGTTCTATTATAGTAACAGGTGAACAATACAATGCCAACTGCATGTCATATATATCAGAATTTGTTTTAAGAAACTCTCTCAATACTAGATTCATTCCCGATTCAATTTCTTTGGCTTTATGAATATTTTTCAAGACCGGAATAACAGGTCTATTAAGAGGATCAGTTCCTTCGTAAAATGCTATATTACTGAAGAATTTTTCTCTGATATCTTTTAATGTATCCAAATTGAGGTTTTGACTTTTATCTTGCTGTATTGTTGGTGGAGTGTTTTTGAATGTTTCTGGTATTGCTGTTGTGGTTCAGATGTTTTCTGGAATAGTTTCAAGAACCTCAACCGCTTCTGTGCCTAATTGCATTGTTTGATGTATGGATCTAGCCACTTCTCTCTTTATCTCATCGCGTTCCATGGTGGTTAGATAACCTTTCTTGATTATAACGTTTTTTCTGTCTGCTATGTTTTGTTCAGTGATATCTAGTTCTAGGTGTCTTCGTATAAATGCCTTATAAAGAGATGATCTCTACCCTGGAAGTGGATCATCGCTGCAGCAATTAACGTAATAAAATGCAGAGATTACGTCCGTATTTAATTCTTTTGACCATTTTATACGTCGGCTGCGAGCTCTCCTAGGAGCAGTCCGCCGTACAGCGGGCGAGCCCGAAGGGAGAGTTCTGCGACCTCTCTTATTGCATCCAGTTCTTCTATTACCTTTTCCGTTGCCATTCTTGTGGTACCATAGAATTGGGAGCCGCCACTTGCTCCAGACTCGCCAACCCCAGACAAATCCTGCCGACGGTTCCGAAGGGTCCTTGTCCGTAAAACCCTACCGCCTTGAAAATCACTTTTATTTGTTTCTGTCTCCATAACTTTTAGTTTTGGGCAAGGGAAAAAAGAGGTCACCCAAGGCAGAGTCCCGAATTACCATGGGATAGCTATTTGCTACCGGAGGGCGTTAGGTATCCGGAGACATCGTTAGAGACACTTTAACCCTGTGCCATTCAGCTCATCGGCACGATGGATTTCCACCTTGAGCTTAGGGGATTTTTTTTAGAGGTTTTGAGCTTAGGGGATTTTTTTTAGAGGTTTACTCCTCTCAGCTCGGAAAGGTGGTGGCGCTACTCACCAAACGGACTCTCCGCTCCTGCCTGCTTATGATTGTTATTATTATTCTGCTCATCCTTACTGTAGAATCTCAGCTCATGCTGGCCGGTATTCCAATGCCAAGATGAAAAAGCAATTCAGCTCCTCTCACCCTAGCATAATATCTTACGAACAATGTGACACGTCTGCAAGAGCACAGCACGCTGTTCTTTGAAAATCTCTTACTTATCAGGCCTTCGGCGGATATAACGAAGGGCACTACATCTACCTTACTCAGTTTCCACTGGTTCTTCAAGTCGTATGCCAGATTTTCATACTTTGTGGATTTTTCTATCTCAGTTTTTCTAATGTTGTGAGATAGTGGCACTGCGATGTCAATTATAAAAGCCCTCTTGTCCTTTTTGTTGATTAGAACAATATCGGGCCTGTTATAATCAACCGTTCGATCAGTAGTGATTGGTCTGTCCCAGTAAAGAATGGTATCGGATGATTCAAGTACAGGAGAAGGCGAGTACTTATAATATGGAGGAGGTGCATTTTCTAGGCATTATTATTATTATTATTATTATTATTATTATTATTATTATTAATAATATTATTATTATTATTCACGTATGAGCCCTGGTGGACTACGCGAAATACAGTTAGAGAAGTTCGTTGTTGTTAGCCTTCTTCTGCGTCCATACTGATTTCATTCTTTCACCATGAGTTTTCTTCCTTTCGTCAGACCAAGTTGTTCCGGTCTTCCTACATTTTCTTCTCTGGCCAACCTCCCAAACGTCAACCCTGTGTTCGAAACAGTTTCTATCCTGAATTTCACTTTGTGTAATATTTGCTGATCTTAGGTGCTCTTTAATTGCACCAATCCATTTAATTGTTTCTATTTTAACTCTACTCCTATTTTCATAAAATTCAATTATTTGTCTAGTTAGCCTACTCCGATTCATCCGTTTTATGTGTTCGTAAACTTAAGTCTTCTTTTTCTCATATCGCTATGCATATCTATGTATTGTTTGATTTATTGGTTTTCTCGAAGTCGGTATGTTGTGCTATTTATTTGTTTGAGGCCTAAGATTTTTCTTTCTTTCTTTTCAATCTCCTCAATGTCCTTCTTTCTATTCAAAATGTATTGTAATTAATAACTGTATTGTAATGTCTCAGTTTTGTGTTTTTAGATGGGCATTTTTTGTTTTAACTATTTTGTGTAAATCTCAATGCAGTTTCCAGTTTTTGACATGTACCCTGATTGGCTGCTTTTTCCAACCCGCTTTCCATAATTATTTCACCCAAATATTTAAATTGAGAGACTCGTCTGATGTTATCATATTTTGTTTTTAGAAATGGTGTTCTTAGTCTGTTGCAGGTCTTAGTCTGTTTTTTCAAAGGTGGAAAAATGTTGGTGTCCTACCTTTTCCGCTGTTTTTTTTTACGATTTCAATGTTTTTTTGTGCCTTTCATTAAACTAATTTAAATTAAAAAATTAAACGTCGACAGTAGTTCGGCCTTAAATAAATTTAACAAATCTATGTACAATATTGAAAAAGAAACACATACTAAAGAAATTACTCTTTCTAGGTATTGTACCTTTCAAAAAATGAAATCGAAACCATCGAAGAAGGAGCTTTTTCCAACATGCCCGAACTTAAAGCTGTCCACTTGGAACACAACAAAATGGCCGAACTGAACGGCAACATATTTTTAGGTAGTCCGAAAATCTCTCTCGTCGATTTCAGTTATAATCTTTTGAAACGTATCGGGTCTGAATCTTTCGCTGATCTAAATCCAGGAAATTCAGTTCGAGCTTTGAATTTGTTTCTGAATAAGAATGAAATCGTCGAAATAGATGATCGGTCTCTACGACTAAACGTACCCGTGAACCTTCATCTACAACATAATCAGTTAGTTGAGGTTCCACAGATGGTTTTATCAGCAGTTGGAGGAACCAAATTATATTTGGATAGTAATAATATAAAATGTGCTGATAATATCTTGGACAGGTTGACCAATGAAAATATTGTAGTCAATTTGAAATATAATCCTATAGATTGTAAGTGCATGAAACAGATAGATGATTTTATCACTACAAGAGAAATGAAAGGGGAAATAAATATAGAATCGACACTATTCTGTTTAGAGAACTACCCAAGTAATACTATATAAAAATAAGTTAACGATTTGGCATATAATTTATTATAGACTAATCCCAATTAAAAGTATGAAGAAGTTTGATTTAAGTTAAATTGTAAATATCAGAGTGTTGTAATATATTCTATTCCACATGAAATCGTTTTTATTAGTGCGTAGATATTCTAAAAGATTTTAATTACATCATTTTTGTAAGGACTTTTAAAATATTGACGCTTATTTCAGCATAAATTTCGTTTGTTTTCAATTCCAATCCACTCACTGTTGTCATTTAATGTTAAAGTTGAAAATATTGGCACTAATTTTTCACATCATAACACGTTTTAAATAATTCACTTCACGTGATTAATTGTTTTATTAAATTATCTTTTCACGTACACTATCCCATTCCTGGTAAAACGAGCTTCGTTAGTGGAAAAAATATTGAACACAAAATTTGAAGTTCTTTGGTTTTGGGCCTATAAATCTTTCACAATACTTTCGCCTGTGTGAAAAGTCAGTGAGTAAGAGTGTAAGGGTAAAATAATTGCTCTGTACACTCTAATGTACAATTCGAGTACTTCTGGTAGATTTCTCTTCAACAAGATGTATAATTTGAAGAATTTTTTCGACCGCTGCTTCTACATACAATATTTTTGGTTTTAAATCAAACTTAAATGCATGTAATGACTTACACTGCCACATCGTTGATGGCTGATGTGGGGAATGATTCTTAATTAAAAAAAAATGTTTAACAATGTTCTGTAGTTAATTTGTAGTTTATTCGTTATGTATTAACAAAGTAATATTTGGCCAATAAGTTTTTACACATATTTGGTTAAAATATAATTCTTGCAATAGCTTTTCGATTGGTGATTTAATAACTTAACTATTTTTTTAAATATTTTTTCTCCAGCGCAATTGAAAGAACATTTACAAAATTTATTTTCTCTTACACGTTGAGTATGTATATAATTATATCATATGATGACAAGTTATGACAGTTATCACAAAAATAAAAAAAATTTAATCATGTACTTTTAAAATTATATGCATTCAAAAAAAAAATTGAGAAGATTGGCACCCTGTTGATGATCTTTCAAGTACTGTGACTATAAATCTTTATTTTTCTTCATTTTCTCGAAAAACGGCATTAAGAAAGTGTATGACAAGTTTTTTTTGCTAATATTATGACCATCTGCGTCAACTTTTATGGTTCTCGCTTTCGAGAAGTACTATTAGGGCTTTTTTTTAGAGAAAAACTAGCAATGGATTCTTGACCATTTTGACCTAAAAAGATAGCTATTGAACGGTATTGAAAGTTTAACACGTTTAGCGATAACGAGCGATAATTTAGCTTTAGCATTTGTATAATTATAGAGCAATCGGTAAAGTAGTCGGTTAAAGTCCAGGATTTTCCGAATTTAGAATAGTTGTCATCTTAAAAAGGAAATTTTATCTTATGGGGGTTGCTTTTATGTATTCGGAATTGGCAATAATGGTGTTGCTAGGCACCATCTGACATATACATCGTAAAGTTTGACATTGTTGACTGTGTACGCCCTCAGAACGCCGTTTGTGTTGTTTAGTGACTTGAAAATATTATCTCAGTCAATAAATGGATTTAACTCGTGAGAATTTTCGTGCGGTGATCCACTACGATTTTCGACATGGATTATCTCAACAACAGTGCATCGATTAACCCACATCGACTTTTGACCATGAATCACCATTTAAAACAATTGTATGTCACTGGTTTAGTGAATTCAATCGTGTCTGCCGTTCGCTAACTGACCAATAGTTCATTATTGTTCGAGACTGGATAAAGCTGAATGCATTCAGCATTATATTGGCTAATCACCAGTCAGTAAACTTTTCGAAACAATTTAACTGCACATATCAAGGGTTCAGCTTCCATAGGCACTGCTGATGTAAGTTAATCGGTAGCTGGTGACCGTGGCTTGGAACCTATGCTAAGCTAGTAGCTCGGAACCAGTTACTAAATAGCAGCCTAGTTTGCTGACTTATCTATTACATAAAGTAACTAACTAATAGTCAACGGTAGCTATTTTGATAGGGATTAGGTTTTATTTAAAAAATAAAATATAATTTCTCTCAATCGACATGATTACATATTAATTAACTGTCAATGGTAGCTTTTTTGGAAGGGTTTATACGAGGGTTGCTATTTATGTATCTGGAATTGGCATTAATGGTCTTGCTAGGCATCATCTGACTGTATGCGTACTCAGAACGTTTTGTCATTCGGGCGCTATTTGTGTTGTTTAGTGACTTGAAATGAATCAATGAAGGGAGGGGTGGGGGCTCGTTCCCAGTCAAGCAACTAATAAAATGGTCATTTAGGGGAAGACGCAGGTTGTTGAGTGTACCAATAAAATTGTGGAATTCAGTAGTTGTGTGTATGGCAGTCAGCTACTGTTATCTCATTGAATAAAGGATAGAATTCCAATACTGGATATATATATATATATATATATATATATATATATATATATATATATATATATATATATATATATATATATATATGTTTGAGCGATCACCATGAAAATTGGCCAAATTAAGTATTTTTTCACGGAGAAGGTTTTTGTGCTATCTATTTTGTAGTAACTCCAGCCACTAGAGGGCGCTGCAGGACATTAATTTCTACACCGTATAACCGATTGCTATGAAAATTGGTATACGTAGGTATTTGAACACGGTGATTATTTTCGCGCTATGCACTTTGTTGTACCTCGCCACTATATGGTGCTGTAGCGCATCGGCTTTGTATGTGGAACCAAACAAAAAATAATTATACATTATTAGTTTACAATATTAACAAACCCATGTACCTTGAGTCGACAATAATTTAATACATCTTAGGGTCACCGCACTACACAGACTAAAATATCGGCCGATAGTTTAGTCTGGTTGGGTTGCATGCGCGCACACCAGACAAACCAAACTGTCTGGTTGATTGTTTGTGCGCAGACTATCCGATCTACCAATCTGGCAGTTTGCGCTCCAAGCTGCATTGGGTTCAACGTTGAACTCAAAATATGTGTCCTCAAAATATGTTACCAAAAACAGCTGTTGTTGCTCTTATAATAAAACGAAGATCCTTATTTAGCATCCAGAATATTTATGTACTTGCCTTGCTTTCTTTTCTTTTCGCCATCCAGTTCACTCCAACCGGGAACAACTCGCACACCTCTTCCCATAATTATGTCTTTATATTTATATCTGAATATTCTTTTAAGCTTTTTTTTATATAAAGGCGGAAATTGAACAGATTTTTTTATAAAAATATATTTTCAATTTCTTCAATCAAAGTTTCTATTGATTGATTTTTTTAATAACGACGTGGGAAAAACGTAATCAAAACAACTTGTTGACACAAGAAAATCCTGTGGTGGGTAGGTATGTGAGTCTGCGCAGTGATGACCAGTCACCGACTGAATAGTCGGCGAGTGTGCGCATTCTCATAATATACCATACTGATAAGAAGTCAGCCAATAGTTGGCCAATTTTTTAGTTGAATAGGGATCTGGCAGCCTAATCAACTTTTTTTCGATTGGTCTATCGACCGACTAGAATCGCCTGGGTGTGGGGACTCACATAAAGCATTCATACTAACAAGCAACCAACTAACCTGTAGGCCGATTAAAAGTCTGCAGTGTGCAGTTTTTTGGACGTCTCTGCACTTTTTTGGGTGTCTCGAACGATCATCAATTCATGTCGGACCACATTTAGATTCAGAAGTTCACCTTTTTCTCTTGAAAATGAAAGAGAGCAATCCTTAAAAGTGGAATCTAACTCTTTCTGATTGTCCGACAATGTTACAGTTCATTAAAATAAAGTATATTATAACGGCTAGAACTTCAATGTTATCAAATGTTTATTACAAAAAAACTTTTCTTACCTAATTTCCACATTTTCCAGTTTTTTAAAAGTGGAATTTCGATCAAGTATAAACCAATAAAATCCAAAAGTTTAATTTTACCATTTTTTCAGAAAATGTAAAATTTCTTTGTTTTACCCGATCGTCACAAATAAGCAACTAAACGTGCACTTGGATAACTTCACATCACGCCGTCTAACGAATCATACGCCAGCTTTCTGTCAAGCAAAGAACTTTTGGATCGAACCTCGTAAAATGCAATGTTGAAAATACATTTTATATTATAAAGAAAATTATCGCCCTTTTTTATCTTAACAGTTTCGTGGAAAATCGCTTCATTAAAGTTTAAAGTCGTGGCCTCTTTTTCCGGGTGTGTCGATGGAGTGCAGAAAACTAATTAACAAGACGGTAACAAAACGAAGTGAGTGAGAAACGAAGCGAAAACTTTCGTTTCCAGTAGAAAAGCCGACTTATTTTTCTTTAAATTGCTCTAAAGTTGACTGTCGGCTCTTTGGCTTTTGACAACAAAGAAATGCCCGACTTTATATCAAAGGTAAAAAGAATAGTTTCTTTTCGGCAAAGAGTTTTATCAGGATCAACGAAAAACAGAATAGTTAATGGAAATATAGAGTAGGATGTTGAAAAGGTTCAGAACTTATTACAAAGCATAAAGAATTAGTTAAAATAAGCTCTTAAAAGTCGTTAAATCAATTACGATCGTTATGGATAATATTATATTTTTGCTTTTAAAAACATTATTATAGAATTTAAACATTTTTATTCTAAATGTTCTGAAGGGGTATTGTAAAAAATGTTCTTGAGAAATTTTGTGAAACAAAATAAAATATTATTTAAACATTAATTATTGATTGATTTGTCCGTTACCTTGTGATAGTTCATTTTTAAACCGAATAAAACAACTTTTTACATTGTTATATATCACTTTTATTTTTTAACTTTATGTATCTACAGTTTCGTAAAACAATGTTACATTACACTGGGGAACAATTTGAAAAATAATTTCTGTTGAGTTCGATATTTAAGCTGTTTTATACGTAAATTGACATGCTAATTCCAAAACTTCACTATCACGTCAAGTTGTTGCGCATCCGACTAAGCTTGGCGAATCACAGACTATCAGAGAATCACTTACTATCGATCCAGAGAAAGTGAATTTAGGCAGTACTTCAGAAATAATGACGGATTTGTATATTGCCAGAACGTAGAAGGTTTAATGAAAGAATTGGCCATTTCTAACGATTGTTTATAGATAGCTCAAAGCGTAGCTTGAAGTGTGTTCTCTTACATAATGGAAATTTATATGGTTCAGTCCCAATAGGTCATTCAGTTTCTTTGCGTGAAGAATAAGGCGACATAAAGAAAGTCATTGACTTGTTGCAATACAATATGCACCAATGGATCATCTGTGTTGACCTTAAAATGGTCTGTTTCCTTCTTGGCCCGCAACGCGGGTATACTAAGTATCCCTGTTTTTTGTGCATGTGGGACAACAGAGCTCGTGAGAAGCATTGGGTGCAATCGAACTAGCCGCCAAGATCTGACCTAAGACCTGGTGATCCAAACATTTTAAATCAGGCACTTGTCGACAGAAAAAAACATTGTACCTCTGCCTTTGCGTATAAAACTAGGTCTCATGAAGCAATTTGTTAAGACTTTGTCAATTGAAGGAGACTACTTTAAGTATATCATTTCGGCATTCCCTAGCCTGTCATATGAAAAGATAAAGGCTGGTGTGTTTGATGGTCCACAGAATCGACAACTCGTTAAAGATGAAAATTTCACTTAAACAATAACCGAACTTGAAAGGAATGCTTGGTTGGCTTTTAAAAATATTGTTAAAGACTTTCTTGGAAATACAGGAGCCCCGAATTACATCGAAATTGTTCAACAACTCTTGGAAAGCTTTAAAAAGCTTGGTTGCAACATGAGCATCAAACTGCATTTCTTACATAGTCGTCTTGTTAACTTCCCAGAAAATCTTGGTGCTTTTAGTGATGAATAGGGCGAGCGATTCCACCAAGATCTAAAGGTTATGGAAGCGCGGTATCAAGGTAGATGGGATGTCAGTATGATGGCTGACTACTGTTGGAGCATCAAGCGAGAATGACTGAACACTCCAGGATCCACAAACTGAATCCACAAACTGAACACTCCAGGAAAAGCTATGAGAAGACATTTTTACCATAATATCTTTTATTTATTTTTGTATAAACACAATTTAACTTTTAATAATATGTTAACCTCTGTATGAATAAAATATTCTAATCTATTTGGTCAGATCTCACCTTATTTCCTTTCGTATGTACACTTTTAAGGTAAAAACTTGACGTGATAGAGAAAAACTGTAAACATTTTTGAATTCAGAGATGAAAAATTAGTCAAAAACAAGTCACATATCCAAGTCAACAAAGTTGCTGTTCTCCAGTGTTATCAAATACTACTTTAAAACTAGTTTTACAGCTGTTTATCCTATGTACCAAATTTTACATTTTTATTAGCATTAATTTTTTTTATATAATATATATTTATTAACCAAGACAATTGCAAAGAACTTGCGAAATATTGAACAAATACTAAACTGTCCCGAGCCTTTAAACAAATTACCAACACTAAACCCTAAACAAACAAACCCAGATTCATTACCAGCGAATGAAGATGAAATAATTAGGCAAATCAAGCGGCTTAAAAATAACAAGGCTTCTGGTGGAGATGGAATCACTGCTGAACTTTTGAAATCCGCTGGTCCAGGTACAATCAAGGAAATAACCAAAATTCTACAAGAAGTTTGGCGAACCGAACGGATTCCGGAAGATTGGAAAGATGCTTTAATCCATCCACTGCACAAGAAAGGAGATAGAACAGATGTAAACAACTATAGAGGGATATCTCTTCTCCCAGTTTGTTACAAGATTATATCTCAATGTCTACTAGACAGAGCACAAGGACAGTTGGAACCTAAAATTGGTGAATATCAAGCAGGTTTTCGACCGGGCAGATCCTGCCCTGAACAGATCCTGAATCTAAAGTTGATCCTAAGACATCAAAAACTGCAGAATAACAATCTCGTCTGTACATTTGTGGATTTCAAAAAAGCATATGATTCTATAGACCGCGAATCTTTATTCCACATCTTGAAAGAACAAGGACTAGATCTGAAAACGCTGGCAATTATTAAAGCAACATTAACTAACACAAGGTCAAAAGTTAGATTCATGCGTGACATCTCAGAGCCCTTCGAAATTAAAACTGGAGTGAGACAAGGGGATGGACTCTCGCCACTCTTATTTAACTGTGTTCTAGAAAAAGTAATACAGGAGTGGCGTGAAAAAAAGTTGGCCCTGAATATTGACCAGCCCATTATACTGGGGAGAAAGTACATCAAAATTGATTGTCTGGCGTTTGCCGATGATCTAGCAATTTTGGCTCAAGATGTATTAACGGCACAGAAACAGATTGAAATTCTAAAAGAAACAGCAGAAAAGGTAGGACTCCAAATTTCCTTTGAAGAAACACAATACATGACCTGCAACAGACTAAGAACACCATTTCTAAAAACAAAATATGGTTGCATTAGAATTGAATCTCTCAATTCAAATATTTCGGTGAAATAATCATGGAAAATGGGTTGGAAAAAACGGCCAATAAGGGTAGATGTCAAAAAATGGAAACGGCATTGAGACTTACACAAAATATTTACAACAAAAAATGCCTATCTAAAAACACAAAACTGAGACATTACAACACAGTTATTAAGCCAGAATGTCTGTATGGGGCAGAAACGCTCATTTTGAATAGAAAGAAAGACATCGAGGACATTGAAAAGACGAAAGAAAAATCATAAGAAAAATCCTAGGCCCCAAACAAATAAATACAACAACATACCGACTTCGAGAAAACCAAGAAATCAAACAATACACAGATATACATAGCGATATGAGAAAAAGAAGACTTAAGTTTTACGGACACATAAAACGGATGATTCCAAACAGGCTAACTAGACAAATAGTCGAATTTTATGAAAATAGGAGTAGAGCTAAAGTAGAAATAATTAAATGGATTGCTGCAATTAAAGAGACCTAAGATCAGCAAATATTACACAAAGTGAAATTCAGGATAGAGGCTGTTTCAGACACAAGGTTTACGTTTGGAAGATTGGCCAGAGAGAAAAATGTAGGAAGACTGGAACAACTTGGTCTGACGAAAGAAAAAAAGCTCATAGCGAAAGAATGAAATTAGTATGGGCCCAAAGGAAGGCTAACAACAACAAACGCCTCTAATTGTACTTCGCGTGGTCCGCCCGGGTCCATACGTGAATAATAATAATATATTTTTTTATATTTTTTTAATAGTGGGAAATTTCGGAGATCTGTCTGATCGTTTAATAACTGTACGGGTCTTTAATATATTTATAAATTTCAATCGCTTCTAAAATGTTTCATTTTTTGCTTTTTGGCGCTGTATGTAAAATATATGTTCGGTATCTATGAAATGGTTCGCAAAATTAGAATTTTGTTTCTTTAATAGGTACGCAGATTTGTATTCTTTGAATCTGGTCTGAAAATTTTGGCCCGTTTGTATCACATCGCAGCTACTGCACTCGTTGCAATTTAACATATAAACTCCAGATTTTTTTATTTTTAAATAATATTTGCAAATTATGTTTCCTCAAAGAGCGAGCTATTTGTGCGAAACTGGAATCTTACAGTATTTTTTATCATTTGTTTGTCTTAGTATACTTGATGAATTAATAATTGTTTACGTTTTTTATTTATTAAGTAACTTCTCAATTTTCTTTTTATTGAAGTCATTATTTTGTGCTATTAGTTCTATTTTTTGATTATTTTTGGATGGAATTGTGAAAGCTCAATGGATCATAGATTTATATGCTGCATATATAATGGGCTATTTGTGTAAGAAACTACCGGTCTTGTTGGAAAGTTTTCTTTATGAATTTTAGTTAAACCGTACAGTTTTGGAGGAGTAGGATTCATATTGACTATTTTATATTTATCTTCGTTTGGTCAATATTAACAATCGGTCAAAGTTCTCGGTCTGGCAAAGAAAAACCTTTTTTTGCAAATTCCGACTTTATTCATCAATATATTCTCCTTGAAGAGCAATACAATCATGCCAATGCTTTTCTAACATTTCTACACCTTTTTTATAAAACGATTTTTCTTTGCCTTCAAAATATCCTTCCGTTTCGGCAATTACCTCTTCATTGGAGCGAAATTTCTTTCCAGCGACCATTTCTTTGAGGTCTCAGAACAGGAAATAGTCGCTGGGGTCTAGATCTGGAGAATACGGTGGATGAGCAAGCAACGCGAAGTATAATTCATGCAATTTAGCCATCGTTGCCAACGATCTGCGAAACGGTGTATTGTCTTGGAGAAACAGCACATTTTTTCTGTTCCTTTGGGAACTTTTTTGCGTTCCCGTCTTCAAACGCACCAAATAACAGTGTGTAATATTCGCCATTGATGGTTTTACCCTTCTCGAGATAATCGATGAACAATATACCATGTACATCCCAATAAACAGAGGCCATAACCTTGCCTGCCGATGGTTGTGTTGTCGGTCGCTTTGGACGGCTTTGACCGGCTGCTGTCCATTCTGACTACTGATTTGACTCCGGAGTGTAGTGATGGATCCATCTTTCATCTATTGTCTCATACCGCATGAAAAAATCCTTTTTATTTCGCTGAATTTTAATTTTGCTCAGAAACTCTCTCAGAATCATCAATACTTTGCTCCGAATCATTAATATCTTCATGATATCAGCTATCTACGGCAGCTTTACTTTGCGCAATAATTTTATGAATTTTTCTGATGCTGTCTAGTGTAACTAATTCATTTGCACGTCCTTACGTACTTTATTTATTTATTTATTTATTTTTTTGACAACTATATTGATTCTTTAATGTTACTGTCTTTTTAATATTTTCTGAATAAATTATAGTATTATAATTATAATATTTTTATTTTACTAATTATTTAACTCTAGAGACAGAAAACATAACTTACATCTTAATAATTATTAGACATTAATAACAGAATAATTTTAATACAATTTTTGAACACAAAAAAATTAGAGCTATGGTGAAGATTTGAACCCCAAATTGTTAAGTCGACACGCCATAAAAAGTTTAAATTGATGCCTTGGAGACACGTGAGATGGCGCCACCGCTTGACACATTTCCCATAATCCTTTGTAGGGTTGGAATCATATATATATAATACTACTATATTAGTAGCAAGGCCTGGAGATCGGCGAAATCATTACGGTGCAGACGTATATGCGTCTGTTTCTCTCACTACTACTTTGAGTCTTATGCGCATGTCCGAGAATTGAGCTTGCTTATGGACGTGCGTCAGTTTGCATATTTTTACCGCGACATTTGCGCACAACGGGTCAAGTAGTAGAAAAAGACATATAAGCAGACGTTTGCTGTCTCACTTACTCCGTGACACCTCCACTTACAGATATTAGCAATACAGTAGTATTATATATATGATTGGAATACCTTCTTTTATATTGTCTTAGTAAAGACCGGCAAAGTGACGCCACCTAGATGTCAGACCGGGAACGTCTGACGTTTAATATTTATTGATTAAATAAATATTATACAGGGTGTTAGGTAAACATGCGGCAAAAATTCAAGGGGTTATTCCGTGACTTATTCTAAGAATATTTTGTTGTATGATGATTTTGGAAAACCCCTTTGTTTCGAAGATACAGGGTGAACAAAATTTACGCCATTAACAACATTTTATTATCAAAAAGTACATGTAAAGTTATTCAATCTACAATAAATGTTCGAAATGACTTCCTTCAGCCTTGATACAAGCATTCAATCTTCTCGTCATTGACTGCCGAACTCTTTCAAACACACCAGGGTCGTCAAATCATCCAAATTCTTCAATGGAGTAGTGTAAACTAATGACACACCCATAAGAATTCAGATATTCAGATATCCCCAGAAAAAATAATCCAGAGGGTTTAGGTCCGGAGATCGCGCTAGCCATGAGTGTGGTACACTTCGACCAATCTAGCGATATCCGTATGTTGCTGTTAAAAAATCACGAGCAACCAAACTGAACTGTGGTGGTGCACCATCGTGCATAAACCACATTTCATGGCTTGTTGCCAAAGGTACATCTTCCAGAAACTCAGGCAGCGTTGCTTCCAAAAAGTTGCTATACACCTCGCCAGTAAGTCTTTGTGATAAAAATACGGGTTCAATTACATAGTCACCTACAATTCCAACCTAAACATTCAACGAGAACTGATGTTGAAAACTATCTTCGCATACCTCATGCGGATTTTCATCTGCCCACACATGGTTATTATGAAAATTGCTTATTGCGTTTCTTGCGAAAGTGGTTTCATGGGTGAAAAGAATTTGTGTCAGGAATAGAGGGATGCGAAGTAAAGTTTGCAATATCCATTGACATAATGCAATACGTGAAGGAAAATCAATAGGTAGTAGTGCCTGAACGCGTTGAATGTGGTATGGATACAATAAATTGTCCTTAAGAATTTTCCAAACTGTCCAGTGACTCACATTCAAAGTATTTGCAATTTTTCGCGTAGAACTACCAGGCTCTTCCGCTATCATGTCCAACACATTCTGTTCCAATTGTACTGTTCTTACAGTCAGTGATATTCCTGACCCTTCAGTTCGTTTCAATGTGCCTGTTTCTCGAAGACGTCGATGAATGTTCTCGAAGATTTTTCGGTCAGGGACATTACGGGCTGGAAATCGTTCACTGTACAATCGCCTAGTTTGTAATGTATTGCCATCAGCAAGTCCATACATGAAGTTCATGCCAGTCATTTCGGCATTTGTATACATTATAATAGAGAACTTCACTCACTATTTAAGACACGTCAAACAGACAAACGTCACTCAATCTATGTAAACAAATCCGACCGATGAAATCCACTTACTAGATAAAACAGCCGTTCCAAGTGATCGAGATCGAAAAAAAAATGTTTTGTACTTGATAAACTCATTGACGTATACCCTACTTTTATTTACATTAATGATTTCAACAAATATCGAATATGGTTGTCGCAAATTTTGTTCGCCCTGTATCTTCGAAACAAAAGGGTTTTTCAAAAATCATCATAGGACAAAGTATTCTTAGAATAGACTAGTGGAATAACCCCTAGCATTTTTGCCGCATGTTTACCTAACACCCTGTATTGTAGAAATGTGTGGTCTTTTTTTCCCACCATCGACTCCCTGTAACAAAAAAACTGTACGTTTTACAGTAATTATCTTATCATTTTCAGATTTAGGACTACAAAATACTTCATATACATCTATTTTCATCAATGTTAACTCAAAAAAGTTAAAATTTGTCGACCTGTGTTATTTTTCAAAACATAATCTAAGAATTTCTTTTAGTTTTTATTTTTAAAAACTGGATAAAATTTTTTTTTGCTTTTATTACTCGCTTAGTATTTATTTGCGAGATATACTAACTAGCCAACAGGCTTTAATTAAAACAACGGTAATTACCAGCAAAATTACTACAATTTTGGCGAGTAAATAATCGCGTATGAAAGCTTATCTGCACATTATTTATAAGGTAAATGGAAAAGTTAGCGAGGAAACGAAAACCAGGTGGTAAATTTATGTTTTCCTCGAATTATTACTGGTGTGGATAACCTTTACGATCTCTGTTGTCTCTAGTGAAAACTATAACAATATGTAAATTGGTAGAGCTTAAACTAAGAAAGGTTAAATGTTGACAAGCTTTGCAAACTGTGTTTATTAATGTAGTGGGGTTAAACAATAGAGAAGAATCCAGACATTTAGTTGCGTTTAATAGATTATTCTTAATCAGTGAAAGGTTTAAAGGCATTTAAAAGAGCAGTGAAAAATACACTGTATATCGGAAAAATAACGGAACTTTAAAACCCAAACTTTTTATTTACAAAAGCCGTGTATAACACCTGCAGAGTTGACGAATCTTGGAGCTATGCGCATGAGCCCGTAAGTAAACTGCAGTCGACGATGGGTCTTTCAAAATGAGCCAAACCCAACAAAGTTGTTCTGAATGGCACACGGTCAATTCTGAATGGCACATGGCAATTTGTTTGCCGGAAGAAATAACTTTGAAAAACAACCAGCGACGTAGGATTGTTCGTCATCGAATCGGACCGAACAACTCAATATTTGACCGATCAAAACATCGAATTAATGGGTCATCCGCCATACAGTCCTGATTTGGCACCCAATAATTTCTTTTGTTTCCGTCCATTAAGAATAAACAACCTGATTAACGATCTTCGATGGCAGAAGAAGTGGTTGATGCTTTCAAAGTGCACGTTTTGGAGATACCTTAATCGGAATGGAAAAAGTACTATGAAAACTGGTTCAGACGTATGCAAAAGTTTATCGATCATCGCGGAGAATATTTTGAAAGACTATAAAACCATTTTCAATGATAAATATTTGTTCTTATTTATTATTCCGGATTCATAAATAACAACCCTCGTATCTTACTTGGTACATTATAAATTTCTATTTATTTTAATTGTGGTAAAGTCTTTAAAGGTTTAAACAAAGTGAAATCGATTATCAGAATAACAGATGAGAGTATAAATGCGGCTTCGTCCACTTACGAATATGATTTATTACGAATATGATGTATTACATCTAACACACCACTATTGTGTTTGCTCATACTTATTTTTGATGATACCATTGCAACATCAAGTTTAAGAGTTTAGATGATATCTCTGTTTGTTTGAAGTACTTTATTAACTACTTGCTACCTGTAGATTTTTAATTAATATATATGAAAGAAATACTTTAATGTAAAATTTCATTAGAATTAAACTTGAAAATAATTTCAGATACCAGATTAGATTAAGTTAATGGTGTCTGATATTCGAGAATTACTCTTGTTACATTGAATTTGAATTATTTATTTACACTATTAAGTAAATAAATAGTTTAAGATAATATTTTGAACAATGCACATGGAACTTTTTAAGTAAAAAAAAACAATAGTTATTTTGCTATTTTTTTTTTCATTCAATATAAAGGGTTTCCCAATATGAGTGATAGGATTTAAATTTGAAATAAAACACAGAAAATTCGATCGAAAATATCGTTCAAGTGACCACCTTGACTTTTCTTGCAGTGATTGATCTGATGGGCCCAATTTTCGATAACTCAGTAGAGCATATCGGGGGGTATGGCTACTATGGTTGCTCGAATGTTGGCTTAAAGTTCATCAAGAGTCTTGGGTTTGTTGATGTAAAACTTTGACTTAACATAGCACCAAAAAAAAAGTCTAAACGTGTTAAACACTGAATATAAAACTGCAGGAATGAGCATATGATTTTATAAATGGGATCAGAATGGTAGCTGCATGTGGCTGACTACTGTTTCGGGTTTGGCAGTGGAGTAGGGCAGTATGAATAAAAAACAAGAAACTGATAAAAGTTTACAGCTGTTTAAAACAATAAATTTTTGTATAATTATCGTTACTGCATTAAATTAATGAAGATTTAGTAAATTAAAGAAGAAGATTAATTAAAAGAAGTGCAGCCTACAAGCCGCACAAAACTGTCGCAAACATCCTAAAAACCCCAAGGACAAAGTTATACTGGAAAATCATGGGGTGTATAGTATATCTTGTTTCGGCTGCAACAGAACATACATAGGACAAACAAACAGACAAATATCGGCCACAATACAAGAACATAAAAACAGCTTAAAAAACAAACAAACCTCTTCCGCTCTGTTCCAGCACCATCTACAAACAGGGCATAAAATCAATTTTGAAGGAGCCAAAGAAATGCGAATATTGAAAACTACAAGGTCCGAACAATCAGAGAAGCCCTTGAAACAGAAGAAAGGGTTAAGACGCTCGCAACATTCTAAAAGTATGGAAATCCCTTCTGAAAAAAGAAGAAACGCATCAACGTGGCGTTGAAAAATCAATAAACGGACGCTCGATAGCGTTGCCGAGCGCCGCAAATAGTCTCGAACTATCCCGATATAATCTGCGCAGTCGACGGCCGGCTGCTAGTTATATATATATATGTATATATGTAAATATATATATATATATATATATATATATATATATATATATATATATATATATATATATATGTATGCATATATATATATATATATATATATATATATATATATATATATATATATATATATATATATATATATATATATATATATATATATATGTATATGTATATATATATATGTATGCATATATATATATATATATATATATATATATATATATATATATATATATATATATATATATATATATATATATATATATATATATATATATATACATAACTGTTTAATATTATTATTTTGATTTTATTTATTAGGATTTTCGATCAATTATCAAATTATAGTTTTTTAATTGTTTTGTTTACGTTTCTCTAACTCTACAATATACCTTTTTTTATAAAAAAATCAAATTTATATATATATAAAAACCTACCAATATCTAATTAAACAATTAATTTCCTAAACTTTTTAAACAAAATATGATATATTTTTTTAAATTTTCAATTGACATATTTCTGTCCTATTATATCCTTTTTACAATTTTCCAAAAATCCAATAATTTTGGATTTTTCACGTGCAATAGCATTAGATGAATAAATGTAAAAAAAAAATATGAAAATTTATTATCGTCATGTATTGTCGTATATCGTGTGTATGATGTCATTATACATATATATATATATATATATATATATATATATATATATATATATATATATATATATATATATATATATATATATATATATACATATATATATATATATATATATATATATATATATATATATATATATATATATATATATATATATACAGCTTAAATTAGCTGTATCACATCTGAAATTAATGGTATTATTTGTTTTTTTTTTATATAAATCATTTCCTTTATATTTCTTTTTTTATATTGTTTTTCAAAATCAAATTTTTTATGTTGTTAAAATTAAGGTTGTGTTATTAGAACTTCCAAACCTTTGGACTCTTGAAATGGATAACCCTATATATGTTATTAATCGAGATAAAACATGAACTGCAATAATAAGGGTTTCGATTAATAATGTCGATTTTGTTCAGAGATGACGTTATTAATACATTTGTTGCTATAGATTAATGGCGTCTATAGCGTTTTAGAGAGTAAACATACGCCATCAGAAGCCAGTTCGTTATTAATTATCACTGTGTAAAAAAAACATAATTTTTCATACCTTTGAATATGTCGAATTACGTACCAGTACGTACCATAACGTTTTTTTTTTGGGGAAGTTTAATAATCTTCTTTTATTTGAAGAAACTGCTGAAAGTTATTGATTGTTGGTTAAACCCTATGGTGAACATGCTCTAACCCAAAAAAACTTGTGAACGATGGTTTAAACGTGATTTTGATATGAAATATGACGAGCGTCCAGGAGCGCCAAAAAATTTTGAAGATGCAGATTTGCAAGCATTGTTGGGTGAAGACTCAACTCATACGTTGAAACAATTCGCAGAAGTATTGAATATTTCCACTTCATCATTCCTGAACGTGTACGTACATTGAGGAAGATCCAGAAAGAAGGAAAATGGGTTCCATTTGAACTGAAGGAAATAGTTATTGAAAGGCAAAAAACCACTTGTGAAATTTTGCTTGCCAGACAAAAAAGAAAAGGTTTTTTGCATCAAGGGCATTTAACCTAAAGTGCAAAAAATCATAGGTAGACCCAGGCCAGCCTTCAACATCACAACTAGTGCGGAATATACATAGAAAGAAGGCTTTGCTGTGTATTTGGTGGGATAGTAGGGGAGCTGTGTATTATGAACTGCTGAAACTTACTGGCGATCGATACCGACAAAAATTGATGAAATCGAACTGAACATTGAAGGAAAACGATATCGAATATTTAAATCGATATCGATATGTAATCAATAATATGTGGTTTCAACATGAAGGGGCTCCACCTCATAATTCCAGAAATAGTATGTTGTTTATGCTGATGCTTTAGAAAGCAGAACATGTCAGTGATGCCAAACTCCAAGAGATTTACCACTAAACATCAAAGCACTTTTTAAACTTCCCGGTATACGTTTCGCTAACCATGTTAGCATCATCAGGGTATGATTCAATATAGATTTGATTGAATAATCAGGAGATGATTTAATGTAGATTGATGATTTTAATATGGTTAGCGAAACTAAAACATTGGTGTTTAGTAGTCAATCTCTTCGAGTTTAGTGTTCCACACCGAAGGTTATTTCAACAAAGGTTTAGGCTGTAGGTTTTCTTCGATAAATTCATACTGAAAAGAATTCAAGATGAAGAATGGATTCTACACAGTAATTCACATACGAACGAACAATGGTTAATACCAGCAATAAAGCACTTTTGCCAACTCCGATAACTGGTCTTTATTTTAAAAAGTATTATTATCAGTAAAGACCGGATTATATGCAACCAAAAACCTTAAGAATATGCGCATATATATGCACATATTTTTTTTAATTTATGCAGGATATATGCAAAAAATCCGTAAATATGCAGTGAATATGCAACTAAATTTTGATTTCCTAAATTACATTTTCATATAATTAGGTGATTGAGTATTGAATAAAGATAAATTCAAATTATAATATAATATACTTTATTAATTCAGCTAACACCTAATACAATGTTTTATATGAAACTTATACTAATTATTAATATTAACTCGAAAAATTATAAAACGCACTAGTTATAATGTGTGCTTCAAGGTTCTGAACTAGAAAATTGTGGCGTCTATCACTAAGGAAATGTTTATACAAAGAAAACGATCTTTCTACATCTACTGATGTTATAGGGCAAATTTTTAATTTCGGAACTAAGGCAGGTTCAATAGCTAAATTATTTACAGTTTTCCCTGACATCATGTCTACGACCTACCTTAAAATCTTGAAACCTGTGTTTTTTCCTATCAACTGTTTTCCCTACCTCACCTCGTATATTTTTGCAATTTTATACACATGTCTCTATTATATTCATCGACTCTGGTAAACTTGTACACGAGTCCTCTAGTTGCAAAATACTGTCTGCTATAAATACATAGTTACACTTACTATGCATTAACTGTTGTTCCACTACAATACTTTGAAATATTTCTTTCGATTTTTGGATGCAGTGTGAATCATCACCAGACATTTGTGAGATTAAGTCCTTCAATTTTTGAAAATTATCTGCATAAAATAATACCGCACGAATCCAAGTGCCCCATCTGGTCACGACAGGCTCAGGTGGTAATGGTACTCCGGGCAAATTCTCTTTGTAAAACTGCACTCTCAATGGGGCCTTTATGAATATCTTTTTGACATTTGCTATTAGGTCATTGACCAACGGAAAAGAAACTCTAATAGTTTCCGTAACCCTATTTAATCCGTGAGCTAGACAAGTTACATGAATCAAATTTTCATAAAATATTTTTAAATTCTTTCCTGCCTTTATCATATACGGCGCAGCATCGGATAACAGGACAAGAATTTTATGTGTAGGAACTGAGTTCGGCAAAAAGAAATGTGTTAAGGTTTCTTGAATAAAACGTGTAACTGTAAGATTGTTTGTTTTTCCCACTTCTTTTACGGCTATAAAGTAAGCTTTTTCAGGTTCTTCTTCTGTGTGTCATTAAATTAACTATGTAACGACCACACGAATCGGTTGTTTCGTCGACAACAATATACATATAGTTACCTCCAATTTATTTCCAACGACGTTTTTTCTTAATGTTGATTCATCTGGAGCATTAATTTTTGTATATTTTTGCAGAAAGGCCTTAACTTGCGGGTTGGTTAACTTGTTTAAAGGAATATTAGCAGCCAAGAACGTTTTACATATATCTACGTTCAATTCTGACTGGTCATGGTTTCCGTTTTTAAAAATCTCAAATGACTGCTTTGGCGTTGACTGTATGGGCCCAGACTTCTTCATGTTTCTAACCTTAGCTACATGAGACGGCATCTTAATATGTTGGTCTATTTGAAATTTCTTTGAGCAAGAAAAAATTTTTGAACAAGATTTGCAAAAAACCTGGTCGTCGTCCAAAGCAAGTTCTGGGTAAGGCTTAATCCAAGAAGTACATAGTATTTTCGACATAATCACTGCTTTCACTTTCACTTTGTTTGCACTTACTAACTGCACAATAATAACTGCGACTACAACAAACGAAGGAAAACCCAATGTGCAGACCGGGACCGCCCAGACACGGCGCCGTGCGACCATAAAACGTAAGAAAAGAATACACAAATCCCAATACATGCTTAGATATGCAATAGTTCCTAAAATATGCATTTTTCCTTTAAAATCACAAAATATGCAGAATTTGCATATATACGTAAAATGCATAAAATCCGGTCTTTAATTATCAGTATGGTGGGATTTTACAGGAATTATTGGCTTAAAGATTCTGAGTTCTAATTAAACCATAAATGTTGCATATTAATGTACCCAGCTTGATAGACTAAACAAGGCTTTGAGTCAAAAACACCCAAGACTGAAAAGTATTTCCTCACCCACAGTATTCTCCTGATCCTGCACCGTCAGGTATCCACTTTTTCAAATCAAAACCACACTTGAAAATATTTTACCTCAAAATCAACCTCATTTTACATAAAGGGAGTAGAAGTTTCTCAGAGAGATACATAGAAAAATATTGTTAATAACAAAGGAGATTATATTGTATAATAAAAGTATATGAACTCTTAAATATAATCAAATTCTGTACAATATTAAAGAACGACATTACCTATGAGTAGACCTAATAGTTCCAGTTAAGATTGTTAAAGATATGTTTAATATAAAAGATTTTTTAAATGTTAATTAAAAAACATACATTTTTAGCTCAAAATTGGTTCCGATTGCCTGTTGAAAATAAAGGTCATCCGCATCGATTTCATCAAATTCCGGGAAAAAATCTTCCAGGATTGCATCGTAGTGCTCGGTATTGATGGTAACAGTGGCTCCTTCCTCATTTTTTAAGAAATAAATAAATAAATAAATACACACTCTATTTAGCATATGCAGCTAATAGTAACAAAACAAAATCAATATACAAAAAAAAAATAAAAGTAAGAAAAATTGTAAGAAGTCTTAACCCAAGAAAATACAATTAAAAGGCAATAACTAACACTGTTCAAACGATAAAACACTCTATTGCTTCAAATAATAATTTAACAGTCTTTTAAATATATACACATTAGGAGCGCTCCCTATGTGGGCGGGCAAAGCATTGAAGAAGCAAACACCTTCCCAAAGCAATATATTCTGGAGAGCAGTAGTTCTCACAATTGGTACATCATAATTGTTCTTAAAACGGACATCGTAAGAATGCATATTTACTCTTTGTACCAAAAAAATATTCAAATAATGGGGCAACAAATTATGTTTAACAAGTTATGTTTATATATCAATCAAATGTTAGCCCCTTTAATGGCCCGTGCAACAGAAAACCAGTCCAATGATCGCAGCATTACCTCAATCGGTGTATACCAATTACAGTTCAATAGTATACGCATAGCCATGTTCTGCTGTATTTGGAGTCTACCAATACTCTCCTTATTACATGATATCAGCACAGACATACAATAAGTAAAATGGGGTAAAACTATAGTATTATATACAAGCCTCTTCGACCAGGGTGATAAATGTGACGATATATGACTAAAAAACCCTATTTTTTTCTCAATCTTCCTACATATATAACTGGAATGATTACAAAATGTAAGTAATAAGTATTTAATTTCAATATCACAATTGTTTATATTTATTTTTAACCGTAACTCATTAAATCTTTTGCAGTTTGTTTTAGACCCTATCACCATGCAGCTTGTTTACAATTCGTTTAGTTTTAAGTTTATTTTTGCATAGCCATCTAAATAGTATTGCCAGTTTACTATTCCATATTTCAACCATTTCAGGCAATTATACTCAGACACAGATATGAGAGTATCATCTGCAAAAAGACTAATGAAGCATTTATCCAATATTGTAGAAATATCGTTGACATATATTAAAAACATCAACCTGCCCAAAATACTTCCCTGAAAGCACTTTCCCCCTTTGCCGACACTTTTCCCTCAACCCTCGTCCTATGATATCTGTCTGTTAAGTAACTCTTGATCCATTTCATGGCTTTTGATCTTACACCATAACTTAATAATTTTTTACACAGTATATCTCGGTCAATAGTTTCGAATGCTCGCTTTTTGCATCGTTCCTTCATGTTGCGCATACATACACTGTATAGCCGTCTCACAGGAATGTTTTGTCCTAAACCCTGATTGAGCAGAAAATATCATTTCATTGGTTTCAAAATAAGTTTTCAACTCTGCACGTACTGCAGTCCCAATAATTTTTATCAATAACAGGTAATACATTCATTCGTCTAAAGTCTCTTGTACACTAGGCTTTGGTATTTTCTGAATTGGTACAATAATGCTGGTTTTTAAGTCCTCAGGAAATGTATTCGTTTCAAAATTTGTTTTAATTAAGTACAATAAAGGATAACCGATGACATAAAAAATTTATTAACCTTATCGTAATTTCATTGTCACTCGTAATTCAGCTTTTTAAGCTAAACACAACTTTTCTTAATTTCTTTCGAGTAACATGTTTAAACTCAGAACAAACGTGAGTCTTGCATACTTTGACATCACTGCTCCAGGCCCGCTCTTCGATACTCTATTCTACTTCATCCAAACTATCGAAGTAAAAGTTATTGTCTTCTTCTTCATATCCTGTGTGTCAAGTTGACCCTGAGGCCCTTACTTTTGTTCTCTTATTACGATTACGACTGTTTCGCGTCAGTCGCAATCTGGATTTTATGCGCCGTCCTTTTGGCGCGGTTGATACCATACGGTACTGGTCGAGATTAATCGACCGAAGTGATAATGATTACTGCTCCGGAAACGACCCGCGAGGGTCGAGTCCAGTGGAAGTTTATTCTTGGATCTATTGGTTGGTACGCTGGTCGTTGTCGCTGGATTTTTGAATGAACTGATGTGCTGTTCGGTTCTTCTTCGAGACTGTGGTGTTTTGGCCTATTCTTTTTTGTTTTCATGATGTTATTCTGCTCTATTTTGTTTTTTATTCTCTTTTTTGTTTTCTTGCTGTTCTCTTTTTTGTTTTCTTGATGTTATTCTGTTCTCTTTTGTTTTGTTATTCTCTTTTTTGTTTTCTTGATGTTCTCTTTTTTGTTTTCTTGACGTTATACCGGTGTTAGTGGTTTTATTTAGATGTTGTTGATAGCACAGAATGGACGGACTGGATGTTGTTGTCGGTCCCAGTGCGTTTCATCTTCACCGTCTTCGGGGCTAAGGCTTATTCTCTTGGTTAGGTTTGAGGTCGCCACGCGTCCTGCGTGACGAACCTCGGGGGGTGCCCGCTCCCTAATCCAGTTCGGACTCCCGCTGCTGGAACAGTCAACAGCCATGGACGTCTGCCCCCACGATGGCCAGCGCGCTCGCAACGCATCCGACCACCACAGAGTCCATCCTCTGCTTACAGTATTACACTGTTTATTCCATGTTAGCGAGTCCAGGCAAGAAGGATTTGGTGTTGCTGCCGGTCCCGGTGCTTCGTTCTTCACCAACTTCGGGGCTAAGACTTATTCTCTGGGTTAGGTTTGAAGTGCCGACTGGCGGAGACGACACTTCGGGGTTGTCCGCTCCCTTGGCCAGATCTGTACGTCGGCGACCGAGACTACCAACGGACACTGCTATCTGTCCCCATGGTGACCAGACAAACACGTCCGATCACCTCAGAGTCTCGTTCCGAACGAAAAAGTTATTGAAGTTCTCCTCCGTAGGTCCGTAGTGAGCGCCAAAGTCGATTCGAGAAAAATCGGCACGCCCCTTACCATTGCCTAGTAAATTTTTTATTGTTCTCCATATTTTCCTCCCGCCCCCTCTACAAGCATTGATATTATTATTAAGGTACTTTTTCCTCTCAAGACGCATCATAAACAGTGCAATATTTCTTTTCTGCTTATAAATTCTCCAGTCATGTCCATTCTTTGTGAAAGAAAAATTTCTATACGCTCTGTCCCTCTTAACTTGAGCTTTTCTTAGCTCTTTGCTCATCCAAGGGAACTTTCTAGGTTGTACTAATTTTAAGGGAGCAGCCCTATCAATAGCATCATGTAGAGTTTACATAAAATCAACATATAATTTATTAAAATCAACGGAATTGTAGTCCCAATCATTCCCTATCAACTTTGTAATCAGCCTCGAGACTGTTTGCTCACTCAGATTCCGTACGTATGTCGAAGTGTTTCATATATAATATCCTGAAGTTCAAACTTGATATCAATAATCTCATGATCACTTATCCGGAAAATCTCTAGCAAGCTCCACAGCTCCAAAATCATTGGTAATTTTGTGATCAATCACTGTTTGTGAGACACGGCTATTGTGGGTTTCACTAGTAACAATCTGTGTGAAACCTGCTCCCCTGAAAATGCCTTTCAACCTTCTAGACTTACTGCTGTTTTTCAATAAATCGATATTTATATCACCCTGAAGAAAGGTTTTATTTCTTTGAAATTTATTATCATTTAGGTCGCCTTCCAAATAGTTTAAAAAGTCACCTACAGAGGCTGCATCTTAACTGTTTCGACCCAATAATTGGTTAGAACTGTTTCGACAGAATCCAGCCAATATTTTAAGCTAGATTTAATATAAATAACAGCAGCCCTCGTATGACGACTATCCGAATAACAGACAACAGCCGTATACCCAGTTATATTAATTTCATTTTATTTCACATTCCGTATTACATGAGTTTCGGTAACGCACAAGACCCATGAGTTTCTATCTTCTACAAACTTCCTCAGCTGTAACATATGAGTCGTCATTCCCTATATATTAATATGCAAAATATCTATATTGCTAGTCGAGGCACTGAATCAATCAAATGGTTGCTATCTAATGCTATATCAAATAGTTGATCAACAGCTCGCTTATAACATTCACAATTTCTATGAAATACTGTGTGATCATATTTAATATGTGGTATCTGCAGGACATCTGCATTACAAATAAGGACCAATCCACGTGTGGATTAGATTCGCACCAACACCGACAATTTTCTTTCTTGTTGAAGCCTTTGAGCCTGAAGTGAGTCTCATTGGAGAAGATAATTTTGCGATGAAATTCGTTGTCCGCTTCCATCATTTCGAGGGCCCAATCGGCAAATTTACGACGAATTCGACGGCCGGCTGGCTTCAGTTCTTGTGCTAGTACGATCTTATACGGATGCAACCCCAAGTCCAAATTTAAAATTCGCAAGGTTGTGATTGGCGAGAGGCCTAACACTTGCGAGCGGCGAGCAACCCGAGACGTAATTTTCGGCTGCACTTGCTTGAACGGCGGCAATATTCTACTATCGTGGAGAGTAAACTCCCTTTCAATTTTTTTAATAACACGATCAATAGCCTGTTCAGAAGGACCACTACGACAAATACTACGATGGGATGGATGGAATTTCCAAACGTTCTTTTAACGTAAAACGAACCATGATTTCATTGCAAACCTTTCGGAAAACAACTGTCATGAGATTTCAAAAATCGGCTAACAAGAATGGTCACCATGAGCTGTCTAAGTTCCATCATCTCTATTGGTAGATCTTTTATTTTCTGAAAAAATCTTGTTCATTTTCCTCTTTAAATCTCTTAAATATATAATCCTCTTAAATATTTTGTCATAAATACTGATATAAACGATATTTTAGAAAATTTTAATCATCAGATATGGATTTTCCTTTTTAATTTGTTTAGTACTAATGATTTAGTTATCATATACCTCTTATGATGTATTACTTGTCTGATTAATAATGAAACACAAACGAAACAATGTAATCATTAATAAATAGTTGCAGGTGTTATATTTTTCATTTGAACTTTGAAATAACTACTATATTATAGTTTTTTATAACAAATTTTTATTTCGATAAAACCACATGAATATAACAGGTCTAGGCTGAAAATTTTCATTATAGTTTTTACTATAGCGCAGAAACCAACGAAAACTAACTATAATGAAGTTGCATTTATTAATTTTGATTTTGTCGCTAACTTTGTTATGTGATGGTAATGTGGTAAGAGAATATTCACACATATGTTTAATTCAATTTCTTTTTATAACATATTTGTCAATTTCAGATGTTTGATTATACATCCAATAGTGAAGTAAGTATTTCTTAAAATGATTAGGTGCGTATAGACCCGGTTGGATCTCGCAACTCATTCTGACTCATTTTCGAGAATTCTTTGTGATCCTCCACACCTCTCTCATTCTTTCTCCATGGATTCTCTTTCTCTCCTCCGTCCAATTTGTTCCCGATGTCCTCGAAATTTCGCTCTCTGATGCATCGTTCCACATATGTATTTTGTTTCTATACCTTCTTCTATACTGAATCTCTGTCGGACCCATTTGTGCCTTTCCCAGATCAGCTCTGACTTGTTGTGATCAATGGTACTATTGACTTGACTCCTTGTATGTATGCAAGAATTCTGTTGGTGACTCTTGTGGGTGGGAGTCTACTGATATGTCCATAGAATTTCAACCTTCATTTCCTTATGTCCGCCGCTACGTTGGAATTTTCTCTGTGGTCTTTCGAGAATGTGATCTGTATCCTTCCTCTGTCAGTTTTGGACCGACAGTTTTCCTCAAAATTTTGCGTTCTTCTTTTAGTATGTTTTCTGTGCCGTTTTTTGTATGAAGTGTAAGTGTCTCGCTTGCGTATAGTACCTCTGGTTTGATTAGTGTGTTGTAGTGTCTTATTTTTGCGTATTGGATAGGCATTTCTTATTGTATTGTCTTGTCATAGTGTGTCTTGTCGTATGCCCTCTTCATCTTTTGTAATCGTCTTGTCAAATCATCTTCACAATCATCTTCAATCATCTTCAATCATTAAATCATCTTCACAAATGTTTTGTGTGCTATCTTCTCCCCTCGTGCGATTTCGAGGATCTCGCCCACACATGCGAAGTGAGTGACCCTATTTATTTTGCCGTATTTGGTGTTCAAATTTTGGACATCTAATTTTGAGTAGAAGAATTTGGTTTTTTGAAAGGAGATTTGTGGACCGGTTTGGTTGCCCTTTTTTCATTGTCTGCGATTATGGCTAGGTCTTCTGCGAAGTCCAGGCATGATATTTCTATGTTGTTTTTGGATCGTCCGAGTCGTATTGGTTTCCATTGTCCTTTTTCCCATTCCCTTATGACTTTGTGCAGGACCAGGTTGAAGAGGAGTGGGGATCACCCATCTCCTTGGCGTACTCCGGTATTAATCAGGAAGGGTTCGGAAATTTCTCCCATAAATTTCACTTTAAAGGTTGTCAGTCAGTGTCTGCTTGATCAATCGTAGTGTTTTGGGGTCAAGTCCTTGTTCTTCTAGGATGTTGAACAAAGATTTTCGGTCGATGCAGTCGTATGTCTTGAAGTCCACGAACGTGCAGATGATTGGGACGTTCCTGTTAGCTTTGTATTTCAGTATTGTTTTTAAGTTAAATATTTGTTCAGTGCATGAGCGACCAGGGCGAAAGCCTGCCTGGTACTCGCCAATTTTGTGTTCTACTTGTTCCTGTGTTCTCTGAAGAAGGCATGCTGAAAGGATTTTGTAAGTGACTCTGTATGTATTCCTCTGTATGTGTATTTGTATGTATTTGTATTCCTCTGTAGTTGTTCACATCTGTTCTGTCTCCCTTCTTGTGCAGCGAGTGGATAAGAGCACATTTCCATTTATCTGATAATTTTTCTGTTTGCCAAATGTTTGAGATAATTTGCGTAAGTTCCTGCAGTGAATTTGGTCCGAGGTTTTTTAATAGTTCCACGCTGATACATCTTCACCAGTTGACCTGTTATTCTTTAGTTTGCGTATGTGCCTGTGGATTTTTTCCTGAGTTGGTGATGGTGATTGTGAGTGGGTATGGATACAATTTTCCTTGGGGAATCTTGTGCCGCGTTCGGGGCAATTGAGGAGATCAGAGAAATAGTGTGCCAGCTCCTGACAATTATCTTGATTGGTTAGCGCTAATCTCCCAACAATTTTCTGGCCAAAAACTTAATAAACACCATCGAAGAGCCATCGTATTCACCTGATATGGCTCAAATTATCACATCGAGGCACCCGTTTTCAATCGATTGAAGACGTAAAAAATAATTTAATTGCCTTAGTATTATTATTATTAATAATTATTAATAATTATTAATAATTATTAATAATTACCCATTTATTGGCGGGAATACGTCATCCATTGAGTAAAATTTGAACATCATAGTTTTGGCTTATAACAAGTTTACTAGAAGTTTATGTACGGCGTTTCTGTGGTGTTAATCTAAAATATACAATAATAACAATGCGTCGTGCTGTGTTTGGGTGTAACTCCGAAAATCAGTCGAAAAAGAACCCTTGTGATGTAAGGTTTTTTCATTTTCCTAAGAATGAAGTTGCGTGTTAGAAGTGGATCCATGCCAAACAAAGACAGGATAAGTTTAATCTGAAAACGGCTTGTATTTGTTCGAAACACTTTTTAAACAGCGATTTAAAGGAAAATCTTCAACATAAATTGTTAAATTACACATTAAAAAGTTACCGAGAATTGAAGGATGATGTTGTACCGACTCAAAATCTGGCATTTAGTTCTAAAAAACCAGTATCGAATGAACAAGCTGCAAGAATTGAAAAAAAAGAGAGAAAATAAGTCGTCGCCGAGTTGTTGACCAAGCAATTATCACAAGAGAAAAATAATTGAAATAGAAATTAAACCCAAAAACATCGAATCATGTTTATAAATTTGTTGCTTTAATAAGTATGGTGTTTTATTTATTTATGCTTGATTAGATGTTGGGATGGTGGTAGAAATAGTAATGACGGTGTTGTTAGTAATATTTCTAATATTACATGTTTATACCCTAGATTTGCCAAAAATAACATAAGTGTTACACTTATGTTGAACAGTGCTCATGAAGTAGATATTGACGATGATCTTCATGAACATGAATATGATGGGCTCGAACATTTAGCTGAATATATATATATATATATATATATATATATATATATATATATATATATATATATATATATATATATATATATATATATATATATATTTCAAGTTAAACGATTCCAGTTTAGAAAGATCCAGCACGCCCAAATATACCTGGATTGATCATTTAAGTGAAGGAGGTTTACACAAACCTTCTGAAGATTTTCTTTCACAAATGAAACAGCTTGAACAATTTTTCAAGTATGTCAATGGAGAATCCTTGACCAAAAATTATTTGAATAATTTGATGCTTAGAAGTAGCCACACTGAGTGCCCAGAAAAAGCAAAAGAACTATTTTTGCGATCGCGAATATAAGTGTAAAATTAGATAAAACAAAGATGACTAAAACTATTGTATAATTACACTTATAACTAATTCACAATGAACATAAGCTTAGGAAATATGTACAATTTTAAATTTAGGAAACAAAATGTTGTCGTTATTAATATCAATATAAAACATGGCTAGATGTGTTGAATAATTAATATTTTATTTGAGACAAAATTTATCGAATTTAGTTGGATATTACATTGCATATTGTAATTTTATATAACCAATGTATATTATTTTTTATATACATTTTAAACTGAGAAACAAAATTATTTCTTGAAATATATTTCAAATAATCGTTATAAATAATATTAATCTATAAAACGAAATGTTTTGGTCGATACATAAAAAGTATCGAACTATCGAAGTTGTTTTGTTCTATAAATAGTGTCTTAAATTCAAATAAAATTGTGTACGTATCTGTTATATACAATTTTGTAGTCTGTTACACACATTGATAAAGTATTTATCCTCAATATAAAGTCTTATTTCCAATTACAATGCATTTAAATTGTATTTCAAAGCCTAGCAACAAAGATATTTCAATTTTACTCCACGAGTGACGTCATGCGCAAACCGGACGCATATATATATATATATATATATATATATATATATATATATATATATATATATATATATATATATATATATATATATATATATATTTTCAGAATCTCTTTTTTTCAGAGTACTGTATTTCCTTTTACTAGTACGGAGCCGATATCTTACTTGGTAAGTAAAAAGAAAATTTAATAAAAGTTTATTGGATTTTAGAAGATATTTTGATTATTTTTGATTATGAAATGATTATGAAATAAAATCAATGACTAATAATGTAAAAAATTATATGACCATATCACCAACATCGTTGATATATCACCAACATCGTTGATCCGTTGATTCTGTGAAGAGTCAAGACGTTTCGCCTAAATCTTATTTGGCATTATCAAGTGTTGTCCGTTTCGACTTCGAAAATTATTGTTTTCGTTGCAATTCATAGGAAGTCAGTTGCAAAAAAAGTATGAAAAATACCGAACTATGTCTTGAATGATTCACTTACCTTCCTAAAAACCTTAAAACCTTCGTAAAGATGCCAGTATTACATAATCAATTTTATCGGCGTTTGGAAGAGGGATGACCAATCTCGATATATATTTGCTGACGTTTTAGTGGCGGCTAAAGGAATAAGCAATATTCTTTGGGACACGGATAAAGTCCTTATTTTTGAATATTTTTAATGTATTAGTTCAACGCTGTCTTGTAGTCAATAAAAACATTCAGGCGCGCTTTATACATTACGAAGACTTGCGAAAGTAAGGGATGAGAAACTGATGCAGCAACTAAGGAAAAATGAAATAAATAAATTAGGGTTGAAGATAAGAGACCTTATTCAATAATCAAGCAGCTAGAGCCAATGTAGAAGGAAAATATACAAAAGACATGCAGAGGTCATAATTCAGAAATCACTTTGAAATACCCAACCTGATAGTAATTAGAGTTCCTGTTAACAATACTAGCAGGATTAAAAAGTTCGCGGTACGATATCTACAGAGCAGTAAAAGAGCTATATAATCTACTACATTTTAAAGTTTCATCCTTCATATGAACACACGTGAAGTTTCAAGTCGATTTCTCAATTCATTAGTACAAAAAACGCAGCTTAAAGCAAACGTACCAGCGTTATTTTTTAAAATAGAAATTATTGAAAATAGTGCAGTGATTAAATGCCACATAGTGAAATGGTAAACGTATTAACGGAGTCTGCTCCTTCAAAAACAATGATTTGTAAGTGGACAGGTGACGTCGTTCTGGACGTCCAATAAGTGCAACTACTAAACAAATAATCAATTCTATACATTATATAGTTATGAATGACAGACAAATAACTTTGAGTGAAATTGCTAAGGTCCAGAACATCTCATCTGAATGGTGGTCTCATATTTTGAAAAAGGAATTGGCCTTGAGAAAGCTATGTGCAAAATGGGTGTCGCATTTGTTAAATCCTGATCAAAAACGACTTTTGGATTGGACAAAACATTTGGATCTTTTTCGAAAAAATAAAATAGATTTTGAACGTCATTTTGTAACTTGGATGAGACTTGGGTTTATCACTATGATCTTGGACTGCGATAACAAACGGCAGAGTGGGCTAATCCCGGTTGTTCAGCTCCGAAGTAGCCAAAGTGGCAAAGGGCAATTATGGCATCAATTTTTTGGGATGCAAAAGGCATTTTGTGAATTGATTACCTTCAGACCAGTAAAACAATAACAAGTGTTGTCCGCTTCGACTGATGAGTCCAACTGACTGGACTGAGTTGGACTATTTATATATATTCTTGTTTCATGTTAATGCATTTTTCTTCTTCTTATCGTGCCATCTTTAAATGAAGGTTGGCGACCATACTGCCTATTTTTACTCTGTTTACAGTTGTTCTAAATAACTGGTTTGATGTTCTATCAAATGTCTATTCTATCAAATTTCGCAGTCATAACATTTTTCGCCTTCCCACGCTTCTTCATCCCTCTATCTTTCCCTGCAAGGCCACTCTCAATAGTTCGAAACTTGATCAGCTTATTACGTGTCTGAATTATTCTAATTTGCGTGTTTTTATGGCTGTTATTAGTACTCTTATGGGGAATATTTTACGTAAAACCTCTTTATTTGTTTTGTTTATCCAAGATAATCGATTTTTTATCCTTTATTTTGGTTTTTCGCCGCTGTCTAAAACTCAAAAAATATCAAAAATACCTGTTCTTATTTAAAGAAAGAATCACTGGGTAAAAACAAAAAACCAAACGGAGACAAATTTCTCAGTGATTCTTTTTTGTAATAAATTTGCCTAACGAACAAAATTTTAAAGATATAAAAATGTTATAAAAAATGTTTACAAACTTTTAACGTTAACGTTTCGGAGGGTAATCTCCCCCCGTTTTCAAAACTGAACTAAAAAATAAATTATATTAATTTGTAATATATAAAGTAACGAGTGAAAGTAAATATATTTTTTTGTATGTCAACGATACTTACATTGACTATGTAAGTATCATTATATTATGTAGTCAATGTAAGTATCGTTGACATACAAAAAATATATTTACTTTCACTCGTTACTTTATATATTACAAATTAATATAATTTATTTTTTAGTTCAGTTTTGAAAACGGGGGGAGATTACCCTCCGAAACGTTAACGTTAAAAGTTTGTAAATTTTTTATAACATTTTTATATCTTTCAAAATATTGTTCGTTAGGTAAATTTATTACAAAAAATAATCACTGAGAAATTTGCCTCCGTTTGGTTTTTTGTTTTTACCCAGTGATTCTTTCTTTAAATAAGAACAGGTATTTTTGATATTTTTTGAGTTTTTGACAGTGGCGAAAAACCCAAATAAAGGAGAAAAAATATATGAACACGCCACAATCATTCAGACATTACCAAGATAATCGATCTTCCTGAATATCCACATTGTAAAAGCTTCGAGTCTTTTGATCATGTATTTATTAACAGTGGAAGCTTCTATACCGTAAAGGTTAATCGCATATATGCAGTATGCGAATTATTCGTATTTTCAATTTATTTTCTAATTTTCTACAGCGCAAATAATATTTCATCTTGTCGACTGAGCTGTTTCTATCATTGTTTTTATTTTTTTCGTGTTATCATTCTTTGAATTAACCCCAGTTCCTAAAACTTGTACCTATCAACTAGCTCAGTATTACTTTACTATTGTTTATTCTTAACTGTGTGTTGGTATTGGGTGATTTCGTGACACATGTATATTGTTTACTTTAGGTTCATATTCAATCCGTCGAGTTTGTTTATTTCTCTTATCCTTTCCGCCATTCTTTGTAGGTCCATGATATTTTTCGCCAATACGACTGTGCCATTGGAAGGCCTTATACTGGGTTAATTGAATAGTTCACGGAGCGATAATGATAAAACAAGTTCATAGTTGAAAAAATTACTTTATTCTTCCGTATATTCTCCCTTATGCTCAATAAATTTTTCCAGCCGTTCTGCAATTCATTTATTAGATCTCTGAAATGATTTTCTGTGCTTCAAAATATTCATCTACGGCTACTGCTTCATTTAATGAAAAACTCTTGCCACGTAGGAATTTTTTAAGCTTTGGGGACAGACGAAAGTCAGAGGGGGCTACATTTGGTGAATATGGTGGGTGCTTCAACAATTCGTTGTGTATCTCCTTCAATTTGGCCATTACAAGAACACCTCTATGAGTCGGTGCATTGTCTTTATGAAAAGCGATTTTTTTCTTCGCTAAACCAGGTCTTTTCTCACGAATTTTTGCATCCAGTTGATCCAAAAGGTTTGAGTAATACTGTCCTGTTATTGTTTTACTGGTCTGAAGGTAATCAATTCACAAAATGCCTTTTGCATCCCAAAAAATTGATGCCATAATTGCCACTTTGCCACTTTGGCTACTTCGGAGCTGAACAATCGGGATTAGCCCACTCTGCCGTTTGTTATCGCAGTTCAAGATCATAGTGATAAACCCAAGTCTCATCCAAGTTACAAAAATGACGTTCAAAATCTATTTTATTTTTTCGAAAAAGATCCAAATGTTTTGTCCAATCCAAAAGTCGTTTTTGATCAGGATTTAACAAATGCGACACCCATTTTGCACATAGCTTTCTCAAGACCAATTCCTTTTTCAAAATATGAGACCACCATTCAGTTGAGATGTTCTGGACCTTAGCAATTTCACTCAAAGTTATTTGTCTGTCATTCATAACTATATAATGTATAGAATTGATTATTTGTTTAGTAGTTGCACTTATTGGACGTCCAGAACGACGTCACCTGTCCACTTACAAATCATTGTTTTTGAAGCAGACTCCGTTAATACGTTTACAATTTCAGTATGTGGAAATTGCCTTTAAGCCTATTTTTACAAATAATTTAATCACTGCACTATTTTCAATAATTTCTATTTTAAAAAATAACACTGGTACGTTTGCTATAAGCTGCGTTTTTTGTACTAATGAATTGAGAAATCGACTTGAAACTTCACGTGTGTTCATATGAAGGACGAAACTTTAAAATGTAGTAGATTATATAACTCTAATTACTATCAGGTTGGGTATTTCGAACTGATTTCTGAATTATGATCTCTGCATGTCTTTTGTATATTTTCCTTCTACATTGGCTCTAGCTGATTGATTACTGAATAAGGTCTCTTATCTTCAACCCTAATTTATTTATTTCATTTTTCCTTAGTTGCTGCATCAGTTTCTCATCCCTTACTTTCGCAAGTCTTCGTAATGTATAAAGCGCGCCTGAATGTTTTTATTGACTACAAGACAGCGTTGAACTACTACATTAAAAATATTCAAAAATAAGGACTCCGTGTCCCAAAGAATATTACTTATTCCTTTAGCCGCCACTAAAACGTCAACAAATATATATCGAGATTGATCATCCCTCTTCCAAACGCCGATAAAATTGATTATATAATACTGGCATCTTTACGAAGGTTTTAAGGTTTTTAGAAAGGTAAGTGAATCATTCAAGACATAGTTCGGTATTTTTCATACTTTTTTTGCAACTGACTTCCTATGAATTGCAATGAAAACAATAATTTTACTAATTCTATTGGAACTGCATCTGGTCCAGGTGTTTGGTTACTTTTTCACACCATTAAGTGCATTTTTGACCTCTTCTATTGTTTTCTAATTTGTTTTCTTTATCTATTATTATTCATACTTGCGGTTCATGTTCCTGGTGTTTAAATGTGGTATGTTATTACACATATTAATGCTGACATATTGTTGATATATCAATGCTATGTACAGTAAAATATGTTAAAGGTTATACAAATCACTGATCTACTTAAAGCAGCATTATGCAGATAGTCCATTGATATTACTTCCAAAACAAAAATGGACATAACTCAAATTTGGAGTAAAATTTAAAAAAAAAGTAAAGTTGCTTTGTTTAATTTACTATTTTTCCAATCAATTTTGTTATTCTACCACTCCACTTTTTTTAGACAAGCTATTTAAATAATCTTTCCACATTTTATTACCAGGTAACAATCACCAAAGCTAACGTACCTACTGTGGATTACGAGTATGATGCTGTGGGAATTCTTCAAGTTGTTCTTGAGGAAAAGCGTGATTTTCATGCTGCTCTTCCCGAATTTTTAACTGAGTTCCAGCAAAAACATGATACTCATCAGTGGAAAGTGTCCTATGGTTGTAATACGCTTCTGCTGCCGAACGGAATAGTGTTTATTGAATTGTTAGAACACTCCACTGGAGCTACCATTTACGTTTTTGAATAATAAAGCGTATATTGTGTTTAATAAAATTTTATAATTACTGTAATGATTAATGTGTTAATGGAAAATAAGTGTTTTAATTTATTTGGTGTTTTATTTCGTAAATTGAGAAAATAACATATTTTATATTAGTTTAGCAACAAAAATTGGTGTAATTTGACTGGGATTTTACAGTAAATTCACTATACCAAGTGAGATGGTTAAAAATATTGGAAAATATCCAGGCAGGAAAATGGATACTACTTCAGCTAATAAAAAGACAAACGGAGAAGCGAAAAACGGTGTGCGAAATTATGCTTTCTCGGCATGAAAGAAAGACTTTTTTACATCGGATTGTGACTGGTGAAAAAATGAATATATTTCAAGAACCCAAAACGCAGAAAATCATGAGTTGATCCAGGGCAACCATCAACATCAGCCGCAAGACCAAATAGCTTTGAAAAGAAAACAATGCTGTGAATTTCGTGGAATCAGAAGTGTTAGAACACATCAGTCCTCTCTGACTCTGAAGTCCTCTGTCTGATACATAGATGACGTCATTTATGAAGAATCCTTACCAGTGGCCGATTGTCAAACCCTTCAAATGTCATGTGTTAAAATTTTATGACAATCTGTCTACTAGTTTCTGAGTTGTTTTGCTTTAAGTGACGAGATTGTTGTTATTTTGGAAACAATGGAAAAAAATAATTTTGTGTGTTAATTAAGCATTGCTTTTTTATGAAGAAAAATGACGGTTGAATGGTTGAAAACAATGGTTTGATAAACAATACCCGGACTTTGCCCCAAGAAAATCAACCATAATTGATTGGTATGCTGAATTTGAACCTGGCTGGAATGTCCAACGAGGTGTTTACAACAGACAACATCAGACAAATTGAGAAAATTATTTTGCAAAACCGTAAAGTAAGGCTACAGAAGATGGCTGATATCATGAAGATATAGAAAGAACATGAACATTTGCGAATGCGTAAATTGTTATCGAAATGGGTACCAGTAATAGTAAACCGGTAATGGTAAACCACAACATTAATACAACGTACTGATGATTCTGAGCAATGTTTGGAGCTGTTTAAGCGAAATAAAAATAATTTTTCATATGGCATGTGACAATGAATGAAACACGGATCCATCACCATACTCCGGAGTCAAATCGTTAAACAGCTAAGTGGGCAGTTGAAACGGTCCAAAGCGACTAAAAACACAACCACCGGTAGGCAAGATTATGGCCTCTGTATTTTGGGATGTTCATAAGATATTGTTTATTGATTATCTCGAGAGAGGTAAAATCATCATTAGTGAATATTACAGAGCGTTCTTGATGCGTTCAAGGACGAGATCGCAAAAAAAGTTTTGCAAAAAAACAATCAACAAAAAAAGAGACAAAAAGACAATCAACACAAATCAGACACATATCGTTGTCAACGATGGCTAATTTTTATTAATTGGTACGAAAAGGAACAACAAAATGGTGTTGTTATGGAGTATGTATATTCTCGATATAAATCATCTATAGATATAAGATTATATTTTATAAACTTTCCGAAACCTTGTCTTCAATACCTGACAAAGATGATTAAATCATGAAGGAATGTACATATTAAATCATTTCCTACTTGCATAAAATGTGAATTGAGGGTGAAAAATATGTGGCCGAAGTGACAAGGGTTTTCGAACGATTGATAATGTTACTAAGTATACTTATATTTGTTCACTCCACTTTTTTGGCGAAAGTGGTCCAACTGACCAAAATCCAAATCCCCCCAACTATTAAGAATTAAAAAAAAATGATAATCCAAAAAATAGGGTAATTATTATTATCAATTGTACAACGAAAATAACGTCTTCGAAAATATAACCTTTAAAACATTTTATAGGTGGTTAAAACAAGAACAAGCTTAATAAAAACGTAAATTAAGCAAATTGATCTGTTACGAAAAATATTCATAATATTGAAACTGTTAAGCAGGTGAAGTATAAATTTAGAAATAATAATTGCAAATAATCATTGGTTTTAATAAAAAAAATCTTTTTGCTGTAGACATTGTTGGATGAAGAAGATATTAATTATGTTATCAGTAACAATAGCTGTATTGTTGAAGAAACATAACGTGGAGAATTATTGTCTTCAAAAATAAGGTGTAATTAGAGAAAGTACAATTGTGAAGCTTCAAATACAATTCTGAGAACAATAGGAATACAAACAGATTTAATATAAACGGGCAATAAAAAATTAATTCAGTTCGTTCAAAATAATGTAATTTTCCATTGCCAACAATACATTCTTTCTGATAGCATTTTCCTTATTCTGATATTTTTAAATATATCAATACATCAATGTATATATATATATATATATATATATATATATATATATATATATATATATATATATATATATATATATATATGCTAGACTATTAGTCCGAGAGTACATCCGATCATTAGTGTCCTGTTTGTTGGGAACGTCTGAAGACTGAAACTTCTTCTTCGTCTAAGACTATTTCAGTCTTCAGACAAGCATTGAGAATGCTAAGTGTGACCTTGGCGAAACGTCTGCACGTTCCCAACAAACGGGACACAAACGATTGGATGTACTCCCGGACTAATAGTCTAGCGTAATCCGCGAAACACTACGAACTAACACACTATATATATATATATATATATATATATATATATATATATATATATATATATATATATATATATATATATATATATATATATATATATATATATATATATATATATATATATATATATATATATATATATATATATATATATTATATATATATATATATATATATATATATATATATATATATATATATATATATATATATATATATATATATATATAGGAAGGCTTCAGCGGTCGGTAATATTAGAATTACTAGGTACTCGGGTAGAATCGCGTTTTAGATTTGTAAAATCTTGACGTTTAGGTTTCCACTTTGAAGCCATTATCAAGATAATCTAGTTGATTTACTCCGAGGCCTCAATCTACCCACTTCCCAGAGTTCACAACTAGAAAAGAGCATAGACGGCGTTCTGCTAAAGCTGCTAGATATCTCCCCTTAACTCTAGCAGAACATCATATTCAAACAGGTCACAAAATAGATTTCGATAAGGCCAAAGTAATCGCACCAATATATTCCTACAGTACTATTCCTACTCGTTAAACAAAAGGGACAACGGTCTGAGAGTTCCAAACACATGGAAACCTCTTATTTCCAAATTGCCCATCCGAAACCATTCCTGTCAAACGTCCACCTCTCGTCTCATCCTAACCCCTCAACCGAGCGCTCCACCCACAACCTTACCTATTAATGCAGAGATCGCGCCGACCACGTTCTTTTCTAGTTGTGAACTCTGAAACTCTCTCGGCGTTTCTGCTTCCACTTTGAAGCTATTTTCAAGAGAGTCTAGTTGATTTACTCCGAGGCCTCAATCTGCCTAGTCCCCAGAGTTAACAACTAGAAATCTCACAATTAGAAAAGAATCTTTTCTAATTGCGAACTTTGGGGAGTAGGCCTTCTCTGAAAACTCTGGGGAGTAGGCAGATTGAGGCTTCGGAGTAAATCTCTAGATACTCTTGAAAATGGCTTCAAAGAGGAAGCCGAAACTTCGAGATTTTACAAATTTAAAATGCGGTTCTACCCGAGAACCTAGTAATATGTATTATTATTATTATTATTCACGTATAGGCCCTGGTGGACCACGCGGAGTACAGTTAGAGGCGTTTGTTGTTGTTAGCCTTCGTTCGCGCCCATAGTTATTTCATTCTTTCGCTATGAGCTTTTTTCCTTTCGTCAGACCAAGTTGTTCCAGTCCTACATTTTTCTCTCTGGCCAACCTTCAAAACGTTAAAGTTGGGTCTGAAACAGCCTCTATCCTGAATTTCACTTTGTGTAATATTTACTGATCTTAGGTCCTCTTTAATTGCAGCAATCTATTTAAATATGTATATATATATATATATATATATATATATATATATATATATATATATATATATATATATATATATATATAACATATAAATACATTATATATCATATTACTATAAAATGTGTCTGACATCAAGTCATTAAATGATTTATTTTATAAATAATACTTATGAATAACTTAATAAATATTAAATAAAATATTTGATATATATAATGAAATAGAAACAGATTTCCAAAAAAATAACACCCGAAACTTTTACAAAACATTTAAAACTAAATTAACAGGCTATCAACCGCAGAGCCTATGCTTTCAAAAGGAAAACGGACAATTAGCTCTAACTAACCAAGACAATTGCAAAGAACTTGCGAAATATTTTGAACAAATACTAAACTGTCCTGAGCCCTTAAACAAACAATCAAGCAAATAACAAAAATTCTACAAGAAGTTTGGCGAACCGAACGGATTCCGGAAGACTGGAAAGATGCTCTAATCCATCCACTACATAAGAAAGGAGAGAGAGCGGATGTAAACAACTATAGAGGAATATCTCTTCTCCCAGTTTGTTATAAGATTCTATCTCAATGTCTACTAGACAGAGCACAGGGACAGTTAGAACCGAATATTGGTGAATATCAAGCAGATTTTCGACCGGGCAGATCCTGCCCTGAACAGATCCTGAATCTAAAGTTGATTCTAAGACATCAAAAACTGTACAACAAAAATATCGTCTGTACGTTTGTGGATTTCAAAAAAGCATATGATTCTATTGACCGCGAATCTTTATTCCGAATCTTGAAAGAACAAGGACTAGATCTGAAAACGCTGGCAATTATTAAAGCAACGCTAACTAACACGAGGTCAAAAGTTAAAATTCATGGGTGACATCTCAGAGTCCTTCGAAATTAAAACTGGTGCGAGACAAGGGGATGGACTCTCACCACTCTTATTTAACTGTGTTCTAGAAAAAGTAATACAGAGTGGCGTGAAAAAAAGTCACTGAATATTGACCAGCCCATTAAACTGGGGAGAACCAACATCAAAATTGATTGTCTGGCATTTGCTGATGATCTAGCAATTTTAGCTCAAGATGTATTAACGGCACAGAAACAGATTGAAATCCTAAAAGAAACAGCAGAAAAGGTAGGACTCCAAATTTCCTTTGAAAAGACACAATACATGACCTGCAACAGACTAAGAACACCATTTCTAAAAACAATATATGGTAACATCAGACGAGTCTCTCTATTCAAATATTTGGGTGAAATAATCATGGAAAATGGGTTGGAAAAAGCCAATAAGGGTAGATGTTAAAAAATGGAAACGGCGTTGAGACATACACAAAATATTTACAAGAAAAAATGCCTATCTAAAAACACAAAACTGGGACATTACAACACGGTTATTAAGCCAGAATGTCTATATGCTGCAGAAACGCTCATTTTGAACAGAAAGAGGGACATCGAGGACATTGAAAAGAAGGAAAGAATAATCATAAGAAAAATTCTAAACCCCAAACAAAAAAATAGCACAACATACCGACTTCTAGAAAATCAAGAAATCAAACAATACACAGATATACATAGCGATATGAGAAAAAGAAGACTTAAGTTTTACGGACACATAAAACGAATGAATACGAGTAGGCTAACTAGACAAATAGTCGAATTTTATGAAAATAGGAGTAGAGCTAAAGCAGAAATAATTAAATGGATTGCGGCAATTAAAGAGGACCTAAGATCAGCAAATATTACACAAAGTGAAATTCAGGATAGAGGCTGTTTCAGACACAAGGTTAACGTTTGGAAGGTTGGCCAGAGAGAAAAATGTAGGAAGACTGGAACAACTTGGTCTGACGAAAGGAAAAAAGCTCATAGCGAAAGAATGAAATTAGTATGGGCGCAAAGGAAGAAGAATTTATTTTTAGTTAATTAAAAAACAATTAAAATAATTGATCATCATTATTTCATCATCATTTCATCATCATCATTATTTCATCATCATCATTATTTACTTTAATTTCCTTATCATAGAATAAGAATACAAAGGCATAACTTCTCAATCAGCTCACTTTTATTTTTTTTTGCGGACGTCTTTGACATTTCAAACAGTTTCTTAATTGTGCACAACTATGTGTTTCTACTGAATTGTGAATCAATAAAGCACCATTAATAATTTGTTCAAATGAACTATTTGATATTGGAGATAATATAGCGTTTCCAGCCATTATTACACAAAACAGTACAACATTTTTTAATTGCCGCTTTTCAACATGACAGTTGTGCTAACCAGCTTATGAAAAGGCCTATAGAACGTTGCAATCCAAAAAGGGAGGAAAATGCCACCGAACTGTATAATATAAATATAGAATACTTTTTAGATCTAAAAGCGTTTGTGTTCTAATTTCTAGTTGTTTGAATGTACATCTATGGAAGGAATCAATGAAATATCATATTTTCTAAACTCAAATTCATGATTCTGAGAAATGTACGTTTACACAAACGGAATTGTCAAATATAAACAATCGCTGTAAAATATTTTCTTTAATATTGGTGTCGACGGTCAAATCCATCTGGCTGTCCCTCGCTCGCAATCTACTTCACCCTCGAACTTGTTGAACAAACAAAATTTATTGGCCCACCCACACATAATAACTCCGATTGTCTTTGTAGATTAAGCAATAAATCATACAGCACAAGATAGATTTAGTTCACGGTGTTCAAGGGTCAAACTATATTTCCTTCGTGTTCCTCGAATGGAATCAATAAAGTTTATCGCTTTTCATTTTCGGTAAGGTGCCCGCCATACCCCTTCGATTTATTAACTGACCTTTTTTGCTTTCAATATATTGGATATTCGACCACTTAACGAAAAGAGTTTCCATGTTCTTTTGTTAACAAATTAATAATGAGCCGATTCGTGAGAATGGATGAATATCGTTATTTTTTTCATGATTCCAACATTAGTGAAAATTATTTATTTATGGCAATTAGTAATAAATTCTGTAATGTAATATACTCGAGAGCCGAAGAGAAGGAAGAATTTCATTCATTTAGAGATTAGGAAAAACTATCAAAGTATTATATATATATATATATATATATATATATATATATATATATATATATATATATATATATATATATATATATAAATATATATAAATATGTACTGTTAGATTTTCTTGGACTGCGTCCAATGAGACAATCTTACAGTACATATATACGCCATCCGACGGGAGGTCGGCGAAAACATGGGTTGTTGGCTGTGGATAGGGTCTCCTTATTCTTGATGGTATGGTATATGTCGGCGCCCTGAAGAGTCTGAACCTCGAGGTACGAAGCTTGTGTCATCCAGTTGAAGGGATAGGTGGGGCTCCTTCCCGGTCTAGCAACCAACAAAAGTGTATATATATATATATATATATATATATATATATATATATATATATATATATATATATATATATATATATATATAGTTTATTCTCGACCTTGTAAATAGTAGAGGAGTAGAATCTCGGGTATGCGGTCTGTTCTTATGAATTAATATTAAGATTTCATTCTTTGATAACCCTCAATATATTTGGTCAGATTTTTTCCTGACTTCTTCAAGACGAATAACAGATACAAAAATGTCATATTATAAATAAAATTAAACAATAAATCTCCAATGACGGATTTACAATGTTTAAAATTCAGCCAAAATTTTAAAATATATATAATAAAACATACAGAGAATATAGAAGAATACTCACACGTAGGAACAAACGTTTCTTCTAATAAACGTTTCTATATACAGTTAAAATAAAATATATACAATAAAATTAAAAATAATGATCATTTTTACCCCGTATTGATTTGTCGAAATATTAAAATACTAAGAATTAAAAATATTGTTTTCTTTCAATTCTACTTAAATTATTATTTTTTTTTTATATTATATTTCAACTATTTGTGCAAAATCTTTTTTATTTAATGTAATTTTTTTAGTTTCCTTAAATTTTGCAATAGATGACACTTATACAGTCCCTCTATAGGTAACAAAATCCTAATCTCCATTGGTACCAAAAACCTTCAGCTTCAGGGAGGTACATAAACTATTACTCTAATCATCAGTTGAACAAAAAAATTAATACCATCTTGGCAATGAAGAATCGAATTGTTGATATATCGGATAAACGATTCCTAAAAGATAATTTGAACAAGTTGATTACAATATTTCAGAATAATGGATATCCACATAACTTATTAAAAAGGATAATTTTTAATACATTAATAGCAGTTGGACCAATGGATAATGTACCACCAACTTATGTAAAATATAGAAAACTATCTCATCTTAGTACCTTAATCAACAAAGTGGCTAAAGAATTTAAGGAATTCACCAACATAAAAATAGCCAAATATAATTTTTTAAAAATCAGGGGATTTATTTACACGAACTAAGGACAAAATTACAATTTTTTAAAAATGTAATGTGGTGTGTAGGATCCCTTGCTGTGAATATGATTGTTGTTATATTGGGCAAACGCCACAAAGTTTGGGACAACGAATTACCCAACATAAGAGTAACATCATAATTTTGATTATAGCTCAATCAAGGTCCTAGCGACTAAGAATAATCTCACTAAACAGTTGTTTCTGGAGATGTTTCACATAAACAGAGATAAAAATACTGTTAATTCCAGGTTTGATATAGAGGGGCTAAGCGTCATCTATTGCAACATTTTGGGAAACTAAAAAAAATAAAAAATAAAAAAGATTTTGCACAAATAGTTGAAATGTAATATAAAATAATAATAATAACAATAATAAAACTTTAATTAATTAATATTAATTATATTAATTAATTAATTAATTAATTATTATTAATAATATTAATTTAAGAAAATAGAACGACAAAATGAGAGCATTCAGACAACTGGAACAATTATTCAAGAATGGAAAAATATGTCTCTACATGGTAGACACCCCCATGATCTTGATCGTCATGAAGTCGACAAGAGTGCGTCGAACGCCTGCATGTCATGGGGAGGTCTTTTTAGGAAACTGAAGGTTTTATGTGTGCAATTCAGGATCAGGTCGTGCACACTAAGAATTACCAAAAATATATCATTAAGGATGCACGTGTATCAAATGACATGTGTAGGAAATGCCACGAAAAGCCTGAGACTATCCAACATATTGTAGCAGCATGTGGTAGACTCTCCCAGACGGACTATCTTCACCGTCATAATCAGGTGGCTAGTATAGTCCACCAGGAGCTTGCAAGTCATAATAACTTTATAACAGAGCGAGTTCCTTATTATAAATACAACCCGGAGGCGATACTAGATTCAGCCGATTTCAGATTATATTACGACCGAACAATAATAACCGACAAAACCGTTCACTGTAATAGGCCAGATATTATATTGGTGGACAAAAAGAAGAAAACAGCATTCCTAATCGACATAGCTGTTCCAAACACACACAACATTCAAAAGACGGCTGAAGAAAAAGTACAAAAATATACAGACCTCAAGTTAGAAATAAAACGGATATGGAAGTTGGATCAGGTCTATAATGTGCCATTGATAATTTCACTGGCATTGTACCAAAGAATCTGAAAAATAACATCAAATTTCTGGGACTAGAAGAAAATCTGTTTAAAATAATGCAGAGGGCGGAAATTCTTAAAATTTTTGGAAGAATGAATTTGTTTTGGCTACGGGCCGCACTTTATTTAAAATCCAGCTTAGCTGGGAAGAAAAGATATAAATGAACATAATAATAATTTAAGTAGAATTAAAAGAAAACAATATTTTTAATTCTTAGTATTTTGATATTTTGACTATCAATACGGGGTAAAAAGGATTATTATATGTGGAGGAAAAACAATATCATTCAATATCAACAATACAAATTTATAATCAAAAACGTACCAACTATATTTTATTGAAAGATTAATTTCCTAAATTTTTTTATAAGAGATATGACATTCTTTATCTAATCTTCAGTTGGCGCATTTTTGAATTCGATACATTTTACAAATTTGTTACCTTTATATTTTTTGTTTTTTTATTATAATCTAACAATTTTCAATTTTTCACTTATAATTGTATTAGATACAAAAAAAATAATGAAAATTTATTATTTAATGGTGTTACTATATACGCAACTTGATGGATCACTATCTGTTCTGAAATTAATGGTAGTATTTGTTTTTTTTTATATATAAATCATTTCTTTTATATTCCTTTATTGTTTTTCAAAATCCAAAATTTTTTTGTTATTAAAATTAAAGTTGTGTTCATTATCTAAGGTATGTTTGGAAAGGGCAGTTACGTTTGGTTCTAGGTTTCTAATGTTCATTTATTTTGTTTTTTTAAATATTGTTTAATTTGGCCAATATATGAGCTTGGGCAATTTAAGCAATCGATTTTGTGAATGAAATTTGTTTGTTCCATTTTGGCTGTTTGTGGTTTTAATTTTATAAAATTTTATAAATATTTGTTTATTTGTTTAGTATTGAGTATTTCTTCTATGTTTATATTATATGGTTTATAATTATATATATATATATATATATATATATATATATATATATATATATATATATATATATATATATATATATATATATGGTATATGGTAGGTTAGTGGCCTGCCTGGCAATCCAAAGGTAGCTGGCTTTCTACCCTACAAACACACATTTATTCACCCATATACACGCCCACACATATCCACACTTAAATGTCTCTGATTGCTTCTAGGCAAGAGTGTAAAATCCGACAACAAATTACCCCTCAGTCACGCCAGTTAAAGGCTGGGTAAGGACAGATGCCTTCTGAGAAGTGTTTTTCGTTGGTCACTCGCCAGTCGGTAGGTTTCCTGATAGACTTATGGGTAGGCACATATCCAAGGGTTTATAGCCTGAGGAGCACCCTCCTCAGGCTATAAACATCGGAAGCTAATGACCGTAGTTTGGAACCAACGTTAAGCTGTAGGTCCAGTCGCTAAATAGCCTAGTTGCTGATGTGCCTCTAACCCTAACACTTTACCTTTTTACCTTTATATATATATATATATATATATATATATATATATATATATATATATATATATATATATATATATATAAATATATATATATATATATATATATATATATATATATATATATATATATATATATATATATATATATATATATATATATATATATATATATATATATATATATATATATATATATATATATATATATATATATATATATATATATATATATATATATATAATATATATATATATATATATATATATATATATATATATATATATATATATATATATATTATATATATATAAATGTAGTGGGAGATGCGAATAACAAATTTGGAAAAGAAGAAATACAAACCCAAAATAGAGAAAAATATCAGGAACAGATGATTTTTTATAGTTTATCACGTGGAAAGTGATGGGTAGAAATTTGAGGAAGAAGTCCAACTAGAGTGTACGAAGAGAGAGTCTGACTTGAGAGTTTGGCGAAGAGAGTTCAAATTTAATTTGTGGCTAATTCCTGGATGGTTTGTTTGGTATCGGCTTTAATTTTAGCCAACAACAGATTCTTATCAAACTCAACAGGTTTTCCAACTTTTATAGCATCGAAAAGATTGAAATCACCTTCCTTACATTTCTTAAACCAATTCTAACTTGTTCTGCTTTCGAAATTCAGAAGGCAACAAATGTCTAGGGTACTTATCCACACTTTGCTCTTCCATTATTATAGGGATCACATAATTTTCTTCAAAATTTAATAATAAACACACTACATGTCAACAGATTTAACTAGAATATAGATTATGTTATATTAAGTTAAATTACTGTCGGTTGATGGCAATGTCATTTAAAATTTGAAAAAAACTGCATTACTTATGGGTATCCCGGATATTACACATACATAATATCTATTCTACAGCATGGGTATGTCATATATAAAATTAGAAAAGTCAGTAATTTGAGCTGCTTTAGCAGGTAATATAAGAAAACCACCATTCGCCTTTCCAGCTCTCATACAAGTATATTTCCTTTATATTTCCCTAAGTAATGCTTTCCGCCGGAATCCTGTCTCATAAATTATATTATAGCATATTAGTTCCCCGGACAATGCATACTCCGGAATTTACCTGGTACGTGATATTGCCAGGTGGATGCGAGAAAATTTGTTGCTAATTTTGGAGCCAACAAAGGTCTGGAAGCTCTTTAGGTTTCTACACTGAAATTGATCTGGTTTATGTTCGTAGCAAGATTAAAAAGTCACTTTGAAATAAATCCCATTTATTAAATTTCTATAATATTCAACTATTTCAATATTTTTATGGGAGTAAACCATAAAATATAAAGGATACATGTAATATCTCTGATATATTGATTGTGTTTATTATAATATTAGAAGTAAACGAAATATATCATCATCATCATCATAATGTATTGTCTTCTTCTATCTACACGCAGGTGTCGAAGTTACCTATATACATATAGCCTGTCCAAAAATAAAACACTTATTTTTTCTCCTTTATTTGGGTTTTTCGCCACTGTCTAAAACTCAAAAAATATCAAAAATACCTGTTCTTATTTAAAGAAAGAACCACTGGGTAAAAACAAAAAACCAAACCGAGGCAAATTTCTCAGTGATTCTTTTTTGTAATAAATTTGCCTAACGAACAAAATTTTAAAGATATAAAAATGTTATAAAAAAAATTACAAATTTTTAACGTTAACGTTAAAACGTTTAACGGGTAATCTCCCCCCGTTTTCAAAACTGAACCAAAAAATAAATTATATTAATTTGTAATATATAAAGTAACGAGTGAAAGTAAATATATTTTTTTTGTTTGTCAACGATACTTATATTGACAACAATGAATTTTCATGACAGTGACATACTACCAAAATATATATATATATATATATATAGGTAATGTTTACTGTGTGATTGTTTATTGCACTGATTGTGTATTCAAATATTTAAATGTTTTTAATTGTATTCTTTAGAATCGGGAACCATATTGAATTTGAGAAATTTGTCTCCGTTTGGTTTTTTGTTTTTACCCAGTGATTCTTTCTTTAATAAGAACAGGTATTTTTGATATTTTTTGAGTTTTAGACAGTGGCGAAAAACCAAATAAAGGAGAAAAAATATATGAACACGCCACAATCATTCAGACATTACTTAATAAAACACTTGCACGTCATCGATGACGCTATTGAAGAACAGCAGAAATTTCACTACATAAATTAAATAATAAAATAATCAAATCGAATGTATTCAATAAATTTCAAGTTTGGAGCTGGATTCGGTTGGCAGCATATGCGACGTTGTCGAGTTTCAAACTTTTCTTGTTGATATTTATTGACACGTTTTGCCGCCAACTAATACATTTCAGATTCTGATGAATGAAAATAAGTGCATGCAGATATGTCATTGTTTTTTCTGTTTAGTATTTGTATATTATATAACAATAAATGTCATTGGTAATTATATAATCTTTTTATTTTAATAACCATTCAAATATTAAAAAAATGTTGTCGATGGTTTTTGAACGAAGCATTTTACATGTGCTGAATCTATTCATTCAACATTTATTATAATTTTTGATAGTTATCTTGCAATTTACATTTAATTTAGATTTGATTTTTTTAATTATTAATAAAATTTAAATTCTAAACATGTTTGGCTAAAGTCAGGATATGATGTTTAATTGCAATCTGGAAACAGGACAGTCAAAATGTTGATCACCTGCTTAATGATGTGCAACTGTTTTTAATTTGTACGAGCTATATTGGGTTGCCTATAGTAACACCACCGGTTGCCATTCCGACCGCACCCAATGTTGCTTAACCTCACTTATTGAGAACTGATGCTTGACGCAGTACGCCTTTTTTCTTGATAAATAAACGAAATCAAATCACTTAATAAAATTAAGTTTAGGATCTGATATGTATATTCTATAAATTTTTTCATTTCGATTCTTTATAAATCTGCTTCTTGATAAATCTTTTGCTGTCTTATAAATCTCTATATTTATTTTTCTAGACTGTAGAAGTTCAATTCTAGAGATTTTGTGTGTTTCTCCAAAAGTTGTTTTTTGTATTTATTTAAGTCAAGTCAATGATTTAGTGTTCTTTAGTGACTAACCAAGCCATAACTTTACAAGGTGCACCATTAAAGTCGGGCAGACTGTAAAAAAATCCATACCCGACCAGGATTCGAACCCGGGACCGTTCGATTGCCAGACGAGTGACTAGACTGCCTGAACACCGCGGTTGGTAGTTTTATGTTTGTTTTTGTTACTAATTCGAGTGTTTCTGTTCTTATTCTTTCATATTTTCAGTAAGCTTCATTTGTCTTGACCGATCTTTACTCAAGCGATGCATTCTTCGATTGAATATATCTCTGTTTAACTTTTTCAGTGAACTATGGTGTTTTTGTTTTCCATTTATTACTTTTATCGATAGTTTTAGTTCCTAATTCTTTGTAGGCAGCTTCTAGTAAGGGGTCTTTCAAATTAAGCGGTTTTTTACTTCTTGTCAACTCTTTTGTCACAATTTTGGATGACATTTTGGTATAACCGTGACTCTATTTTACCAATAACTCGAAATCCCACCGCTTTCTCATCCTGGTTTTGGGTTGGCTTCCGCAGTCCTTATCATTTTTCGAATTAACTGACCCGAAAGGGGTAGTGACGTTTCCCTTTTTATGTGGGTGTATTTCTACCTCTTGAAATATCGAACTTTCCCATGAAAGGTAAAGTTCGACGAAGAATGAAATTAGTTTTCTCGAAGTCCAGGGAAACTTCGTGTAGGTTAATTAGAAATTAAGACTTTTGTCTTTCTCGGAAAATTGACAGGTCCGCATCCAAATGCCGGGCTGTTGGCCAGCGAGCAGCCGACGGTCCGCCATCTAAAGACGGGACACAAGGTCTTTGATGGCGGTTACTTACTGGGTCTTATGCAGGCTGGAAAAACCCGAGAAATTCGGGTCCGATGGGCCTGCTGCCTGAGATTAGGGGACGAACACGGACTTAATTTTGGGGCCCTCCAAGGAGAGTTTGGAGGGCGGTGAACATCTGGGCCTGGAATTGACTCACCAGTTGTCTCGTTAGTTGCTGCACAAGCCCGGAGAAAAGATTATTTGCTTGTGAAGCGGGCAGGGTGGCAGGAACCGTGTTTCACTGAGACCCCCACAGGAAGGTTGGTGGGGAAATAACTTTATTAGTTTTCGAACCTGAAAAGGCCCTATTGGTTTTTAATGTTGATTTTCTCGCTACTTGGTGGCTTGGCTTCACCGGGCAACCTTGGAAAATCGCGGTATGCGAGCCTCCGCAGTTGCTATACGCCGCCGGGCTGTCTTTGCCCTTCTTACATGCTCTATATGGATGTCGTTCTGTACACTTGACACACGCGGGATCTGCGCGACACTTCTTTGCCGAATGACCGAACTGCTGGTAGCAAAAACATTGCACAATTCGGACATTCAACTTTTGTCTTTGGATCTTGATTTCTTGATCGAACAATGTCTTCAAGTTGTAAATTTCCTTCTCCTTAGGAATTAATACCTGTACTATCGCCATAGGCGCTCCTTTATTGGTCTTCCATCGCTCGACATGGATCGGGTGAAGATCTATGTTGATCAACTCTTGCCTCACTGTAGCTGCAGAAATCGTTTCCACTACACCCCTGATGATTACGCGCAAATTGCGCTCATCAGGAGTGCAGAACGAGTGATATTTGTACTCTCGTTTGTTGGGTAAACTGGTGAGTGCTCTATAGTCATCGGCAGTCTGTGGTCTAACCATGCTTCCATTGAGTTTAGTCGTCGACGTTCCTATCTGGATATTTTTCTGCTTGCACAATCAGAGACTTTGAAGATATGCCGCTAAGAACAACCGCCGGAATTTTGGTACTCTTCGGGGCCGCAACATTTGCTTGCCTCTTAGGTCCATATTGTTTGGGTATCTCCTTTTAACTTGGAGGCTGTGGGTTTTTGAAGATTGGTGCCTGCGAGGAGCTTTCAGAAGTTGGCTTTTCGAGGGGAGAATAATCCTCTTTGCTCGGTTTCGCTGCTCTCTTCGTCTGCTTCTTTTTATTTCTACGTCTACTGCTGTAGTCCGACTCAGACGCTGACGTCCAGTCTGCTTCTGATGATCCTTTGTGTGGTATATCATCTTCTTCCATAGCTAGGATTCTTTCTTTTTCACTGCTAGTGGTTTTGATAAAAACGTCTGGCTTTTCGTTTTCCTTAGCTGGTTTTCCTCTCAACTATTCAATTTCTTTTTGGAATTCTTCGTTTTTCTCCACAAATTCTTGGTTCTCATTTCTGAGGTCGTCTAACTCAGTATATGCGAGTTTGTTTATCTCGTTCGTATACCGCTGCTGATCTTCTAATTCGGTAATACGTTTCTCCTTATCGGCCAATGAGCGCTGAAGCGCATCAAAAGCGTCTTTCGTAATGGTGAACCCCTTAGGGTTTTGATTCGAAATAATTTGTGGATTGTTCTTATAGACCTGCCTTTTCATATAACCCGAAAGAAAATAGTCCAACAGTATCAAATCTCATGATTCAATATCATTTCTCATGACTCAATCGTTTATTCCTCGTTCCAAACGCGGCCATTTTGTTTATTAAGATACCCATCAATTACAAAAATGTGTTTCATCTGAAAAGATGATTTTTGAGAAAAGTCATCTGTTTGTTATTTGGTCCAATTGCTAAATGCACGACGTTTCGAATGATGCAGTGGCTTTAGTTCTTGTGTTATATGAAGCTTATATACCTTCAGAGTTAAATACTTCAGTAAAATACGCCATGTTGTAGATTCATTGAGTCCAAATTGTTGTGAACGTCGACTAATCGAAATTTCTGGGTCCTCAGTAACACTTTCTCATAACAAATCAATATGCTCTTGTGAGCAACCACTACGACTATATATTGCTCTTCTTTTATCTTCCACCGATCCGTTTTCTTCACGATTGTGCAAACCACAAATGTCACGTAATTTATAGAAACATTTTTCACTGAACGCCCCTTTTCATAAAATAATTTTAAGGCGTTGTTGTTATATGTACAACTCCATTTTTAAAATGTCATACATTACCCTTCTGAAATGACCCAGGCGAATTCGCAACACCATCTGTGTTTTATTCAATAATTAAAAAAACCGCTCAATTTAAAAGACTCGATATATTTTTTCTTATTTTTGACTCATTCTCTTCAATATTGTTGTTGTCGTTTATTTGTTTTGCCATGATTTTCTCTTTCAGTTGCGTTGATACACCTTGCAATTATTCTTTATTTTGATATTTTTCTGTACTTCTTAATTGTAACCATACTGTCTTCTCCTCATTTAGCGACGTCAGACTACGACATACGTCTATTCTATATATAGTAGAAGAATATATCTGTCTGTCAGAATATAATTTATCATTGATCTATTACCCTTTGTATTCTTGAAAGTGTGTTTATATTGTTCTGCCTGGTCAAAAAAGGTTTTATTTATTCCCAATTCGTTGGTGACACAGTAATTTTTCATTGAGCTCCCATTTTCATTTATAATTTTTTCATTAAACCTCTGTTTTGACTCCTGACATTACATCATCTCTAATTTTTTCATTATAATCAACCATTATTTCGTTATTCGGTAAGTAATCGCCTCAAGTAATGTTTCTGTTTTCTTGGCTTACAGTACTCTTGTGCATATATAGTTCTACCTACATTTTTATTCTCTTCAGTTTAACCATTATTATTTTTTTTGCGATTTATAGTGACCCTTCAGTACATGGTTTATATGTTTTTTTTTGATCATCAAGGCTACTCCTTCTTTTGCCGGTAGATTATCGGCACGGCACAATAAAACAAGGCATTCGCCTAATAGAATTCGTCCTTTTCCTTTCTTTTTACTTTATTGTAAGGTGCATATGCTTTATATTCCTTAAGGGCCGGTTTTACAATGCAACAATATACCAGGTATACTTGGAATAAAATTTGAAACGCCCGTTCTGAGGATGAGCGTAACGGGGGTTTATTCCAAGTATAGCTTATACCTGGTTTATTCTTGCATTGTAGAACCGGCTCTAAGTCCCCTTTCTACTTCTACATCTCGCATATTGAACCTTCACTTTATCTTTTATGCGTGAAAATTTCTGATGAAAAAATTTTAGTTATTGATATATATTTTGAATACTCTACAGAACCATCTTAATTGAAAGAAATATTTTTAAATGTTAAACTTTAATGCATATAATACGACTCTTACTTTGAATAAATATCTCTAACTCTATACTCTAAGCTTAGTAATGTAATTTAGTACGAACGTTAACTAACCGGTTTGAAAGAGAATTTCAAACTTCAATGCCACAAGGATTAAGATTCTATGTACTCTTGTTCGCCATATGCGTTGTAATCTATTTCCTTTAACAAAAGTTAAGTCCGGTAATATACAATATACATGGTGCAAGTCTACAACGGTTTATAAATAAATATATACAGGGTATAAGGGAGATAACTTTCGTAAATTTAGCCGAAACTTTATATTATTTATTTATAAAAGTTGAGGTCAAGAACATAATTTATAATATTATATTATATATTTGAATGAATTGATTGCGAATTTTTCCGAAATTTTTGAATTGATTGCGATGTAAGTGTCTAGATTTCACTTCCGTATGTTATAACGGGTAGAATGCACTGATCGAAGACTTTTCTTTTCAGGCAAAGTGGGAGTCTGCTCTTAAACACTATGTTGAGCCTACCAAATGTCTGCCAGCCACATTTAACATGCCGTTCCACTTCCCGGGCGGTATTCCCCCCCATTGAATTCCTCTGCCCAAGATATCTAAAGATGCCCACAATCTCCAAATCCCTTTCTAAAACTGAAATTCTTCTGTCGAAGCGAAGCGAAGCTATTGAACATAACCTGACTCTTTTCAGATTTATTATCAAGCCAAATGGTTCGCCAGCCCTTTGCAGTTCTTGTATGCATCTTTGCAGCTCCTCTGGGTCTTGTGAAATGAGAACAATATCATCTGCAATATATATATATATATATATATATATATATATATATATATATATATATATATATATATATATATCATTAGCCCGTGTCGATCCACTGCAGGATGAAGGCCTCTTCAGCTTGCTTCCAACTTTCACGGTTTTGGGCTTTTCTCTGCCATTCGGGTCCTATATACTTAACGATGTCATCAGTCCATCGAGCTTTCGCTCTTCTTCTCGGACGTTTACGATCAAGCAATATCCACTCTAGGATTGCTATCTAATCCAGGATGATCCATCTCTCATCCCATCGCCTGGCTATATGCCCTGCCCATCTTCATTTCATTTGCTTTCACTCTTCTAATGATGTCAAACACCTTTGTTTGTTCGCTGATCCATATGCAGAGCTTTTTGTCTCGTCTTGTAATACCAAGCATAGATCGTTCCATTTTCCTCGTACTACCCGAAGTTTTTTATTTGATTGCGATGTGAGTGTCCAGGTTTCACTTCCGTAATGGACAGGATGCACTGATCGAAGACTTTGCTATTCAGGCAAAGTGGGAGTCTGCTCTCAAACACTATGTTGAGCCTGCCAAATGCCTGCCAGCCACACTTAATAGGTCGTTCCACCTCCCGGCGGTATCCCCATCCATTGAAATCATCTGCCCAAGATATATAAAGTGGTCCACAATATCCAAATCCATTCTTAAAACTGAAATTTTCCTGTCCTCAGCGAATTTATTGAACATGACCTGACTCTTTTTCAGGTTTATTTTTAAGACAAATGGTTCGCCAGCCCTTTGCAGTTCTTGTATGCGTCTTTGCAGCTCCTCTGGGTATTGTGAAATGAGAACGATATCATCGGCAAATCTAAGAATTTACGGAACACTTCCTCAAGGCAAGCCGAGAAAAGAATAGGTGATATTGCGTCAATCTGCCTTATACCTCGTTCTACATTAATTCTCACTTCAAAATCATTAAGGTGAATTGTCGCTGTAGCTCCATCATATATCGATCCTAGTAGGTTTATACATGCTTTGTCAACCCCCTGGCTAAGCAGTGCATCCGTTATGACATGCGTTGAGATGGAGTCAAATGCTTTTTCGTAGTCGATAAAAGCCAAGCACAGTGGCATGGTGTATTCGTTGTGCCTTTCTATGGCCTGTTGAACAACCTGGATGGGATCCATTGTAGTGAATCCACTTCTGAATCCTGCTTGTTCTCTTGGTTGTGCGCCATTCAGTTTTCTTAATATTCTTTTAGATATTATCTTAGTAAAAACTTTGTACATTACTGATAGGAGGCTTATTGGACGGTAGTTCTAAAAATTTTCCTGTGCTCCTTTCTTATGTAAAAGGATTACTTCCGCATTTTCCTTATGTCAGGTATATTTTGTTCTTGGAGGCATTTTGAATATGATTTTGCCAGTGTTTTATGTAACGTCCGACCACCAGATTTTAGCATTTCGACAGTTACAGTGTTCTTTCCTGGAGCCTTGTCGTTCTTCTGTGGGTATTGTTGTCTTTGATTGGTTCTCATCTTAACATAACTGGGAATAAAATTGTCTGACAACCTTTAACATTTACGTACGCGCCTTACACTATGTGCCATCCTCACGCCATAGGGCATACATTTCCATTCTTTTGTTTATTAGCTTCTGTTTAGCCTTGTTTATTCCTTTGTTTTCGTCCAGGGTTGTTTGCCCTGCTGTATGTTGAATCGGCGCGTGTCCTCTCTGAAACGTTTTCTTATAGTTTTGCAGAGTTCAGTGTACTGATCCTGCCAAAAGGACTATCTGCATTTCTCATTGTCCGTCGCTTCCTTATTAAATCAATGGTCTGACTGAAGATTTGATATATCCAGTATATATATATATATATATATATATATATATATATATATATATATATATATATATATATATATATATACATATATATATATATATATATATATATATATATATATATATATATATATATATATATATATATATATATATATATATATATATATATATAAGAAGAAGACCGAAAGCACGATGGATTGATGACATCGTTAAGTATATTGGACCCGAGTGGCAGAGGAAAGCCCAGGACCGTGAAGGTTGGAAGCATGCTGAAGAGGCCTTCATCCTGCAGTGGATCGATACGGGCTGATGATGATGATGATGATATATATATATATATATATATATATATATATATATATATATATATATATATATATATATATATATATATATATATATATATATATATATATATTATTGGGATTTTCGGTCAATCTTCCATCTTCAGAGTAACTCAATATCAAATTAAACAATGAATTTCCTAAACTTTTTATACAAAATATTTTATTATAGACGAATATAATGAATATTTTCACGGGTGTGAAATGTAACAATAGTTTCTCGAGTATCCCGTGTTAGCTGAATTTCCACTAGTGGATAGTTTCACTGACGTTTCGATGAAATCTCATCTATCTTTTTCAAAGCGTTTACTCGACGAAGTTTTGACGGAAAATGCTGCCGATCGGTCTGTCGGAGATTCCGGCCAATGAGAGCTCGTGTTTGGCTACGAGTTTGCGGACCCGTTGTTAGTTTCACGGCTTGCCTCGATGGAGGGGCATGATCTCGTTGTTTCCGGCTCTCTCTTGGTTTGACTCGGAAGTCTGATAATATGTGTTTCCAAGAGTTCGGTAATCTTTGGCTATCATCTCGGCTGTTTAAGTTATTGGGTCTTTTTTCTATTTTTATGACCTCTTTAATAATTCTGGCGGAGAAATGTTCATTTCTAGCTAAGTTTTTTATTTTTCTAAAATTAATTTTCTGTCCGGTGTTGAGCACATGCTGGGCTAGAGAGGAAGTGATAGTTTTCTGCTTGACGGCCTTAAAATGCTCGTCTCTTATGGCGCTTATTTTCCGATTCGTTTGGCCTATAGTTGACAGGTTACAGTCCGGACATGGAATTTCGTACACGCCTTGGTCTTCTAAGGAAATTTTGTCTTTGGCGGTTGGAAGCATGTATTTGATTTTCGTGTCGGTGGTGAAAATGGTTTCAATGTCATGCCTCTTTAGTTTCCGATTTTGTCCGTGGTGCCTTTGATATATGGTAGAAATTTGTTTGTGTTTGTCATTGTCATTTTGCAGAAGATTAATTTCTTGTTGCTAGTGGTCCTTATCCGTTAGAATGTGTGGTCGATAAGTGAAAGATTTTGGAACGGCGAATAGCTGGGCCAGATGGTGGTAGGAGTTGACATTAAGATATCTGTTGGTGTGTGTCGATTTTCGATATACCGTGTGCGATAACCCACCATCTTGTTTCCTTTTTATTAATTTTTTAGTTTCTTTTTCTATTGTAAACTTGATTTTTGGATGAATTTTGTTCAGGAGTTTCAGAAAATTGTTCAGATTATCATCTCCATCCAGTAACTGGCACTTGCGTAAACAAGGAAGTGACGTTAAAGCTGATTAATATGTCGTTTTCTTTTAGCCGGATGATTTTGATAATTTCAATAAAATATTGAGAGTTCTTCACATATGATGTGGCTTTTTCTACATGAGGCTGAATAAAGGAGGCCAGGGCTTGAGTGGGCAAACCAATGGAACTCAATATTAGTCTTAAGGGTACCCCCGTTTTGTAAACTTTTGGGACACCGTATATTTATGGGAATGTTGACGATTTTTTCTTAGAAATTATCTTTTTCTTCGTTTTCTAGTTCAACAGAGATTCCTTTAGTGCAGATTTTGGTGGTTTTTTCCAAATACTTTTTTCTAGAAAAAAATGATATATGGAGTTTAGAAAATTCTTTATTCTAGTAAAATTATAAAACAATTATAGGGTATTTAAACGATCAATTTTTTGAACAAATTCTTTTATTTGTTACAGCATTATATAAAATAATTTATAACAGATTTATATAATGTTTTCGTTAATGCGATAATAATAATAGTATTGATTTTAATTTTATAATAATAAATTATCAATCTTAGTTTCGAAAATGAGAAAAATTTCAAAAAAATAAAATAATTTTTTAAAAAATTGGATTTTTAAATATCTCATAATTTTTCTTAATTTTACTAGAATTAAATTGGATATTTTATTATTGAAATTACTAGTATACTATTGAAATTTCTAAGCTCTATATATTTGTTTTTTCTATAAAAATAATAGATAAGTATTAATTTATTATGTAAAATTAAGATATTATCAATAATACTATAAAAATTATGTATTAAGTAAAAAATTAAAAGATTTTAAAGATACACAGCTCGTAGACCACTTCTATTCCAAACCTGAAATTTTCAGGGTTGTTTGAGGGTAGAATGAGATATATTCTATCTCAAGATTTGAAGCGATTTCGAGTTGATAGAAAAAAGTTATAGCTATCTGAAAATCGATTTTCCAAAAAGCGATTGGCTTTGCGAAGTCGTATATCAAAAGAATACGATAATATCGATAAATATACAATTAAATCATTAAAAATTAGGGCAAACACCAACAAAATATACCCAGGCAAAAAATATAAGCCGTCGTTTAGATTTGAAGATACTTCAAAAAAATTAAGATCTGGGAATGTTTTATAAATAGGCATAATTTAGCTAAAATAGTGATTCAGTTAAAAGCGTGCAGCCAAGCCGGATTTAAATTTGAAACACAAATTCTACAGCAGCTGGATTTAATCGTATCATCGTATCAAGCTCAAATTTTCGTGATCACCTTCTTTTTTTCTTTGGATCTTTCGTATAAAAAAGCGACAGCCAAATCGCTGACATGCATCTTTCGTCGAAAAGTAATGGATCTATATATATATATATATATATATATATATATATATATATATATATATATATATATATATATATATAAATATAATATATATATTTACATGATCATAGCTTTCGTCGTTCCCTTCATCCGCTTTTCGGGCGTTCAGCTTAGTCCCCGCTGATGATGGCTTAAGGCCAGAAACTGGTCTTGGGAGACGCTTGCTGGCGCTTTGGACGGCGAATGGGGGAACGACAAAGCACTAACGTGAAACGCAGGTGTATTTTCTTTGTTTTTAATATATATATATATATATATATATATATATATATATATATATATATATATATATATATATATATATACATACAAGAACTGCAAAGGGCTGGCGAACCATTTGGCTTGAAAATAAACCTGGAAAAGAGTCAGGTTATGTTCAATAACTTCGCTCAGGACAGAAGAATTTCAGTTTTAGGAAGGGATTTAGAGATTGTGGACAGCTTTATATATCTTGGGCAGAGGATTTCAATGGAGGGGAATACCGTCCGGGAGGTGGAACGGCGTGTTAAATGTGGCTGGCAGGCATTTGGTAGGCTCAACATAGTGTTTAAGAGCAGACTCCCACTTTGCCTGAAAAGAAAAGTATTCGATCAGTGCGTTCTACCCGTTATGACATACGGAAGTGAAACCTGGACACTCACATCGCAATCAATTCAAAAACTTCGGGTGACACAGAGGGGAATGGAAAGATGTATGCTTGGCATTACAAGACGAGACAGAAAGTCCTGCGCATGGATCAGGGAACAAACAAAAGTCTGTGACATCATTGGAAGAGTAAAACAGTTGAAATGGAGATGGGCAGGCCATATAGCGAGGCGATGGGACGACAGATGGACCAAGGCAATACTGGAGTGGATACCGCTTGATCGCAAACGTCCGCGAAGAAGACCGAAAGCACGATGGATTGATGACATCGTTAAGTATATTGGACCCGAGTGGCAGAGGAAAGCCCAGGACCGTGAGGGTTGGAAGCATGCTGAAGAGGCCTTCATCCTGCAGTGGATCTATACGGGCTGATGATGATGATGATGATGATGATGATGATATATATATATATATATATATATATATATATATATATATATATATATATATATATATACATATATATATATATATATATATATATATATATATATATATATACATATATATATATATATATATATATATATATATATATATATATATATATATATATATATATATATATATATATATATATATATATATATATATTATTTTACAAATTCTTTATCATAATAGTATATTTTATTATATGTTTATAATACCATTATAGTATCATTTTAAATATATGTTTATAATACCGGTACATGATATGTTTTTCGTTAATTTATCATTCTGAAAACACTTTTTTCCATAACAAATTCAAAATTCTCGAAGAGATAATTAGTCAGATAGCCCCATACTAGCCCCCAACTCTCGAAACGTATAGGTCTCTTTCTCTCATTTTCACATTGTCTCCTAATTGGAGCTTTATCTTTGGCACAGCTCATTGATTTTTACAACGCAAATTCTTATTCATTTCAGCTTTAGCGGAGACTTTTATAAAGCTCATTTATCATTTGAATATATTTTTATTTGCGAAAAGTTTTAGTCAATTTTCTAAATTGATACATAGGAAATGGAAAATGATTTCAAAATATGTTAATCGTTATAGTAACTTAATGATTCATAGGTCTTATATTCAATGCATTATAATTAAGATTCATATTTTATTTGGCTATTTTATGGGTTGTAATAGTGTACCATTGAGTACAAAAACCATACAAGTACCATTAAAACGAAAATATATTCATATAAGATACATTGTTTCCTATGTGCAATAATGTTGTATACTATTTGGTTTTACTTTAGCTAAAAATCTATATGTATATATGCACTAATATGACGGATATCTAAAAATTTTAGAAAAAAAAGACGCAATGTGAGAATTGCTTTGAAATCGGAAGAAAGTTAAAGCACAAACAAGAGTTGGGAATGTCCAAAATGTCCACTGTATGCGAGTCATATGATAAGTACCTGTACTTGGCAAGAACAAATATTTTATGTGTAAAATTTATTTTATTTTTAAACATAATCACCTTTCAGTTCGATATACTCAGTCTAAAGTTTTAATATCTTTTGTATCCCCTCTAAAAATACCATTGGTTCAAACCTGGTGTGCTGTAATGGATCCATGTTTCGTCAAAAGTTATAAACCGACGCCAAAAATCATTCCGATTGTGTTTAAACATCGCTCAACATTCTTTTGAAGTAAACACACATATCCCCATCCATCTTGCGCTAAGCTTTTTTGTATCCAAATGAGTTGCTAAAATATTCTGCACCCATTCAGTTGAGATGCCCTTAGTATCAGCAATTTCACGCACCTTCACTCTCCGATCGTTTATCACGACATCGGGGATTTTTTCAGTAATTTCTGAAGTGGTAACCTCATTTCGGCGATCTGGATGATCTTCGTTAAAAATGCTCGTACGGCTACGTTTGATTTTTTGTTGTTAACGATAGTTGATAACGAAGGTGCATAGTCCCCATAAACTTCGCTGAGCTCCTTTTTAATCTCATCATTTATTTTCTTTTTCAAAAAAATTATTGCTCGATATTCAATTTTTTTCATTGGTTTAGTTTCAAACTAAACCACGCAGCGACTTGACAGTTTGACAGTATTGTTGTGAAATGTTATATTTACGAAAAATATCACTTTATAAATATTAGCGGCGCCATCTTTGGCCTAGGCTAGGTACTTATTATACAGCCCTCGTATAAAACTATTATGACATTAAATTAAAATGTTAAATTAGCCCGAATGGCTTTTCCTGAAAAGATCATGTCGTAGACCGAGCAATAAAAGAAAATAATTTTTTCTGATGAAAAAAAATGGATTTGGATGGGTCTGATGGGTTTTCCGATTATATTCATGAGCGCAAGAAGCAAGAAACAGAATTGTCAAGACGGCAAATGGGAGGAGGAAGTGCCATGATTTGGGCGAATACTAGTTACAAAAAAAGCAACTTAATTGTTTCTTTCTCATCGAGTGTTTCTTACTCCCAAGAATATAAAGAACAACAGTTTAATGTCATGGATGAAACTTCTCCAGTGTTTCAATAAATTAACGCCACCATTCATTCGACAAAAACTATATCGGATTGGTTAGAGCAAAATAATATTTCAAAATTAAACTGGCCTGCAGCCTCTCCAGATTTTAATAATATCGAAAGTGTCTGGGTGATGCCTTCAAGACAAGTTTATTGTAAATCAGAATATGGAATATTTCAAAAGTGATATTCAGATTTTATGGGAAGGAATTCCATAACAAACAATAAAAAACTTGTATGACCAAAAGGCAATTTAATTTAATAAAAACTGTAGAAATATCACAAAATATTAAAATGGTTGTTTATGTTTTCCTTTCGTTAACTTTCCTTTTTCCTAAAAATGTAAAAAAATCATGAACCGAGATAAAGGGCCTATCCCATTCAGTCAACTTTTTCAATTATTAATGTAAGGCTTAGTATACTTCACGGTTCATGATTTTTACACGCTTCGTTAGGTATGGTTTTCATATAAATAGAACATAGTTTAGTTTTAGAATTAGATTAAATCATCTCCTGATGATGCTAACATGGTTAGCGAAACGTGCGTCGAGCAGTTAAAAAAAATTATTTGGTGTTTAGTGGTAAATCTCTTCAAGTTTAGTGTTTCACACCAAAGGTTCCAATAGAAGAATTGAACTAAACACTTAATCACTTTTTTAAATCTGTCGACGTGCGTTTCGCAAACCATGTTATCATCATCAGGAGATAATTCAATCTGATTCTAAAACTGTATTATGTTTTCTTTATATGACAACCGTATCTAATGAAACGTGTAAAATTATGAACCCTAAAGTTAATTAAACGTTACATTCATAAAAATTGACTGTATGGAATATGTTCTTTATCCCGGTTAATGGTTTTTTACATTTTTCTATTTGAATGCTTTTATACGTATGCAAAGCTCAATTATTATTTTTACTTTTAACAAGTTTTAAATTACCAAATTTGGACAACAACGTTGCCCAATAATGTTTGGCAAAACAATATTCCAATATTTAATATCGGCAATGTGTTCATTATAGCTCGCTAATATCGATTTTTTTGCTTAATATCCCTTCGATCACAACTAATTTAATAAATCCCGGATTTTTCATGTTGATCTACTTTATCCCTTGGATTACCCAGGACTTTCCTTAGTATTACTAATATTATAAATGTAGGACTACGTTTGTTTGGATCAGTGACGGCTCGTGAGGGAGAGCGTTGGGTCGCCGCCCTCCAGCATCACACACATTATCACAGTTAACATTTTTTCAACACCATATTTTATTTCCGTTCAGTTTCTTTCCTTTAACTCATTTTTCTGGTTCATCTCCTGTATAGAATTTCAATAGCACGAAAAGTAAAATGGAGGAAGGGGAAAGCAAAACAAAATCTTCAGCAGCACTGTTTTCTTCTACGGCCTATCACTGTAAAAACCCACGGGCCGCCACCGAAGGGTTAATCTATTTGCTTTTAATTTCCTTTGAACATTATTTATAGCCTTAAATGTATATTGAAATATAATCTGTAATACACAGAAGGGAGTGTTCAAGGTTCATAATTATTGTACATGTATTATAGATTTGGGAAAAATACCATGGATTTTTGTTGTAAACACATAAAGTATTTGTTTACTGCTGATACTGGGTATGACTAGTTTTTTTTATATTCTTACGCTGCAATATTCTTACGGTACGATATTTCTTTTGAGTGCGATGTTTGATTTGACAAGTGATAATAATTTCTTAAAAGTGCGTGTTTAGTTTTTGGGTACTTTCTGCGCTTCAAATGCTGCACGTTTATGAAAACATTGAACTAGTGGACATAACATTAACTTACGGAAAGTGCCAACAAAATCCAATCGCAGCATGTCGTTTGTACGCGGAAAGGATTCCTTTAAGAAATCATCCGGTTTCGCGGATGTTTGTTAATTTAATTACAAGACTTCGTGACACAGGATATTTAAAGGCACAACAAGAACATCCCACTGGAAGACCTCCTCCCCGCGAAATAGTAGAGATTGGGGAAGAAATTTTAGAAATTGTGGAAAACGAGCCAACAACCATCACTAGGTTCATAGTTGGTGCAGTTGAAGTTGGTCGTAGTAAAGTGTGTAAGACTATATGACAACAATACTTTTATCCCCACCATTATCAATGGATACAAGCGTTACAACCTGAAGATTATCCAAGAAGATTTGAATTTTGTCAGTAGCTTTTATATCAGACGACAGAAATTAACATATTACCAAATTTATTTTTGCAACTGACGAGGTTACATTTACAAGAAATGGAGTAAATAATTTCCACAATAACCATGTTTGAGCAGTAGAAAATCCGCATGCTGTGAAAAAAAACCATTTTCAGCACAGATTTTCAGTGAATGTTTGGGATGGCGTAGTAAATGGCATGCTTATTGGGCTTTTCTTTCTTCCGGGAAGACTGACAGGTGAAAATTATTTAGACTTTCTTTTAGAAGTTCACGAACATTTAAATAATAAATTTCCTAACGGAAGAATAGGGCGAAATAGACCCATTTCTTAACCTGCATATTATCCGGATATACCGCCCTGCAATTTTTTTTCTTTGAGGCTATTTAAAAAGTTAGTTTACCATGATGGAGAAGTAAATACTGCGGAAGAACTACAACCGCGCATCAAAAATGCTTGTTTTTATTTTTGACGCGTGTAGTGTCGTATGGATACGCCGAGCAAGATTTTGTGCTAACCGCACAAATGGTGACAATTTTGAATAATTTTTGTTAAATGTAACATTTTGGTTTTGGTTGTTCTGCAATTTTTATATAAATGATTTTTGCTAAATTGATGAGCCCGACAACGCAGAGGTACAGAATATCAAAATGTCAGGTCTGTTTTAAAATTTTGTAACTGTAAATAACTGCTTTATTTTGCAATTTTTATATAAATGAATTTTGCTTAATTGACTTATCTTTATGAGTTCCAAAATCTGTTAATATAAATGACTGAAAAAAAATAGTTCAACTGGTTAAGTGTTATTTTCGACATTTTTATGATATTGTATATATTATAAAGGGTATTCCATTAAGAGGTTTCGAATGTTGGTAACGAATAAAAGAAACGTTTCATAACATACCTGAAAGTTATTTATGGTAGTGCGAAGCTGGATAGTGTACAATTATACGTGGAATACAACATCTGTCAAATGACCGCCACGACTTCTCTGGAAGCTCACAATTCTTTTGTTGAAATAATGGTTTTTTGTTGAATAAAAAAATTGTCGCATGTGGGGCAATGAAAATCCTAGAGAAATCCACGAAATCCCGATGAATGCTCAACGTGTGACAGTTTGGTGCGGTTTTTGGGCTGAGGGTATCATTGGACAGTATTTTTTTGAAGATGAAGATGAACGAGCTGTTACAGTAAACGGACAACGATACCGAACGATGATTGATGTTTTTTTATGGGATCAAATAATGGACATGGATTTAGAGAATATGTGGTTCCAACAAGATGGTGCGACATGTCATACAGCACGTGAAAAATTGACTTTATTGCGTACACAGTTTGGAGGGAGGCTGATCTCCCGGAATGGGGACGTAAATTGGCCACCAAGGTCATGCAACTTGACGCCGCTAGACTATTTTTTGTGGGGCTATGTGAAGAGCAAAGCTTACGAAAATAATACGCAAACCGTTCAACAGTTGAAAGAAGAAATTAGGCGAATAATTCGTGACATAACTCCGCAAATGTGTTCAGCAGTAATCGAGAATTTCAACAAAAGAATTGTGAGCTGCCAGAGAAGTCGTGGCGGTCATTTGACAGATGTTGTATTCCACATATAATTGTACACTATCCAGCTTCGCGCTGCCATAAATAACTTTCAGGTATGTTATGAAACGTTTCTTTTATTCGTTACCAACATTCGAAACCTTTTAATGGAATACCCTTTATTATATATAAATATTGTAGGTATTAACTACAATATTTTTAACGAAATATTCATCTAATAAACAGTAAGGGCTGTTGTAAACAAAATTTCCAGTTTCAATATGATGAACACTCAAAAAGATAATTGCTGAGGCACTACGAGGCCCAACATATAGGCCGCCGGTGCTTTCACATTGTTTACTAATTGGGTATTTATTTTTAACGGGCTCTCGAAAATTTGCAAGGCAAATTCTATTTCGTTTTAGCCCTTACGACCGCCCTTATGAACTCGGCTAGTTACCGTTTGTTGGTTGATGACTGGTTTTGAATGGCTTAAAGTAGCGGTATAATTTTCTGAAAATGCGAACTGTAAAACGAAACGGACATTTTCCAATCTAATTGTATCAGATTCTTTGGTGAAGTTTTATTGGTTCATAGTGTTCTTTGATGAATCATGAATAAGAATTTGGGGTTGGCAAAATAAACGTATATTGATTAATAATTATTATGTACGAAGGTAGAGTGAAAAGTCACATACTTTTTAAATGTTTTTTTAATCGAAAATACCTTTCACAAAGTACGACTTGTAGAACTTGGCAAGATACTCATCTGTTTCGGTTATAATCTCTATGATTTGATCAGTTAATTTCTTTCCACCTAGCCACTTACTCAAATTTAGAAATCGAAGAGGGCCAATTCCGGAGAATCAGGAGGAGATTTTTTCGCTTATAAGCAACGTTGACAATTTATAAGTTAATAAAAAGTGCTAATACACTTTTAGGCATAGGTGAATTGGTTTATTTAAATACGTCAATCACCATATAAAGAGTTTTTCAATAAGATTGCTAAAACATTAAAACCACGGGCGTAGCCAAGGGGAGAGAGTTAAGAGAGTTACAGAGTTATTAGTTACAGAGAGTTAGAGAGTTAAGAGAGTTAAGAGGAGTGAAGAGAGTTAAATTATTACATTTGAATTGAATATATATCCGAACTAGTGGACGTTGCGCATAGTAACGCCATCTCTTGTCGAGTAGTCGAACTATTTTGTATCGTATGGAAACTTTGTGTTGTTTCTCGATTATTCGCCACGCCCCTCGGTCGGAATGAGTGGAGCTTTGTGGAAGTTTGTGGTAGTTTCTGGACGGCTACTACTGGGCTGCTATATAAGTGGCGCGTGACCGCGCTTACGGCAGTAATGTTCCATGTGAACTCGAAGCGAATATAAGTGAAAAGTGGTGAACGAATAGTGAAGACAATTAAGTGTACCGTGTAAGTGAGTAATTTTAGTGCAGTGTTATTCGGTGACCTTGTTAAGGATAGATACGTGAATTATTATTACTGTCGAAAAATGGAGGGGAAAAAAAGGAAGGGTGATAAACTTAAAGCTATGGACTATTGGAAAAAGTGGTGTAGTCAAGGGGTTTCTAATAAAGAAACAAATTTGGATTTAGCTATCAAAGGTTCAGCTACCTTGCATGCTGATAAGAGACTGTGATGACAAGCGGGCCCTCGACCTCGACCTCAATCACAATACCGAATGTCGAAATCGATGCCATGTCGCTGGTGCCCTGTTCGATACCTTCAACTGCCAAATCTACAACAGCCTAGTCTGCAACAGGCCAGCTTGCCTGTTACCTCATCATTTACAACCGTAGCTAAATTGGATGTTGGTTTTTACGCGAATCAAAAAAAAATCTTGGATGAATATTTTAAAGTCCAAATTTTAAAAACGCCATGGCACCCACCCAGAGATTATAAGTTTCCTATTTCCACAAAACGAAACTTGCGCTTTCAATTGAAATGGTTGGAAAGATTCCCCTGGTTGTCATATTCGGAATATAAAAGTGGAGCATACTGCAGAGTTTGCGTGGTAATGGGACATTCGCTTGATGAAGGTAAAGGCGGTCATCAAAGGATCGGCCAGTTGGTAACCGAACCTTTTTATTTATAAGTGGAAAAATGCCCTAGAAATATTTGAAGCTCATGCGAAATCGGGATACCATAAGCGAAATTCAGAACTGGCAGATAACTTTCTAAAAGTAATATTTTCGTAGGCTTTTTCAGTCACTGAACAGCTGTCTTCTGAAAGAAAGAGACAACAAGAGGAGAATCGAAAGAAACTAATCCCTATCGTAAAAGCAATAATTTTTTGCGGCAAACAAGGCATCTCGTTGAGAGGTAAAATCGATTCGGGGCGCATACAAATTACACCAGAATCACCAGAACCTGAACAACCACTACAGAATGATGGTAATTTTAGAGCCCTGTTGCGGTTTGCGGCTGAGTCTGGAGATAAAGATCTGGCTGAGCATTTGAATACTTTACAGAAGAATACCCTGTCCACAAGTCCTTAGATCCAAAACGAAATAATTAACATTTGTGGTGAATTAATTCAACATAAAATAATTGAAGAAGTAAAGAAAGCCAATTGTGATTCTGGCTGACAAAACCACCGACATCGGACGTGTAGAACAAGTCTCGTTAAGTCTTCAATAAGTTGATTTTACAGATAATAAACACCATATACTTAAAGAGATGTTCCTTGAGTACATTCCAACGGTCGATGTTTCAGGATCCGGTCTCGCAAATCTTATTATTACAGCTCTGAAAAAAGCATGGACTTGAATGTTCTCATGTGGTTGGTCAAGGTTACGATGGGGCTGCAGCTATGAGTGGGTATATGCACGGTGCCCAAGCTTATGTTCGCCAAGAATGTCCTCTTGCTCTTTATGTACACTGTAATGCACACTCTCTCAACCTTGCTATTGCTGATTCATGTTCATTAGCAAATATCCGAAATTGCATTGGGATTGTGCAGTCTGTTGGTTCCTACTTTCGACATTCTGCTCAACGCACTGCTACGCAAGAGCTACTACCCGTCGGTAACCAAAAAAGCTTGCTCTCAATGTGTGAAATACGGTGGGTCCACAAACATGAAGCTATTATAAGATTCAGGGAAATTTATTCAGCGATTGTGAATGCTCTCGAAGAACTCCAATTTAATCACAATAAGGGAACATCGCAACAAGCCGCCCAATTGCTAAGTACGCTTCGATCTTCGGATTTTGTGATGTGTTTAGTGATTCTTCAAAAAGTTATGAGCTATACATTGTCGCTATCAAAACAATTACAGACAATTGACATCGATCTTATCACGGCATTCAAACATGTAGATAATGTTATTAATGTCTTACAACTCCTGAGAAACAACACCGACGTCGAATATCTTCATCTCTATGAAGACGCAAAGGTTTTACTGGAAGAAAATGGTGGTATACTGCGAATGCCACGCGTCGTCGGAAGACAATTAAATAGACCGAACATTCTTGCATGGGATGTATGCACGTATTACAAAATTAATTTGTTCATACCATTTCTTGATCACACAATTCAACAATTGGTTGAAAGGTTTACCAAACATCGTAAAGTAGTATCAGCATTATCTGGTGTGCTACCTTCAAATTTTACTGCCAGTTGTGAAATTGAAGAAGCAATTTCCATGTACTCGTCACTGCTTCCCGAAAGCAACATATCAGTGGTTAAAGCAGAACTTGAAGTATGGAAAACAGTGATGACAAGTATCTCGCCTACCCTGAAATCTAGTTTGGAATGCCTAGATATGTGTGATAAAAACCTTTATCCTAATATTTACACATTACTACAAATCTTGGCTACCATTCCTGTATCCACTGCTACCCCAGAAAGGTCTTTCTCGAGCCTAAGGAGACTGAAAAACTATTTACCAAACATTACAAGTAAAAACAGACTTAATGGTTTGGTTCTCATGAACATTCACTATGGAACAGAAATTCATGCAGATGAAGTAGTGGATATATTTAAAAGAAAAAGCCGAAGATCTCTTCTTTAATGGTTTTAGATTTAGCGCAGAGGAACGAAATTAATTTAACCATTTCATTTAAAGTTAAGAACTTTATAAATATATCGTAATTTTTCCGATGAATATATAGATATTACATTTCATGTAAGTATATTTTTGTTGTTTTATTTACTCCCCCCCCCCCCCCCCCAAACTAGATCCTGGCTGCGCCCGTGATTAAAACCAAATAGCAGCAACATTGTTCGAAATGTAAATCTTACTGATACACTTCTGCGTTGGATGCATATAGATGGCGAGATCTCCGAAAAATCCTTATCAGTGGTCGATTGTGCCAACCTTCAAATGACATGTATCAAAATTTGATGACAATATGTTTATTAGTTTCGGAGTTATTGGGCTCGCGCCATTGGTTCCTGTTCTTCGCTTTTGTTTTTCAATCTGCTCTCATCTTGCACAGTCGGAATGAGAGACATTGAAAGTCTATTTTATCCTGTCTCTTCTTTCTTCTTACTAAGAAACCTAAAGCAAGCTCATGGGGTTTAGAATGGCAGCTATAATATATAGAGTGATTTTTCTTTTCCACTATACTAGATGTGGCGGTTAATAATTCATATTTTTTACGAGATGGCACTAGAAACAAGGGTCGGTTCACAGTCTAATCTCCTATGTCATTCTCCTAGGCCATTGATAATTAATCAATTCTGAGTTAGCGTCATTTTTTTATCGTGTGGTAAACATGTCGAGTTTCGAACCAAATAAAGGGCATTTTCAGCACGTTCTGCTTTTCTTGTTTAATCAAAAGAAAAACGCGACTAAAAGCCTTTGTATACTTATGGAAACTTACGGTGACAATGTCCCAACGCAAGATGCCTATGGGCATTGGTTTATGCGATTCAAAAGTGGTAATTTCGACTTGAAAGAAGACGACGAATGACAGAGAGGTTAAATGTTGGTCGCCGAACCATTTGTGATCGTCTGGATGCCATGGGAAAGATCCAAAAGGCAGGAAAATGGGCACCACAACAGCTAAATGCAGACAATCATAGTCTGACCCAGGACCACCATCAACATCGATCGCAAGACCGAATCGCTTTGGAGAGATGACCATGCTGTGCAGAAAGGTGTTGTGTATCATGAGTTTCTAAAATCATGTGAAACAATTGATACCTTCGCTACCATCAACAAATAATTAATTTGAACCATGTGTTGATCGAAAAGTGACCAGAACGAGCTACAAGACCTGAAAAAAAATATTTTGCGTTACGACAACGCCCCATCATACAGCGAAATAGATCTAAGAGGCTATTTCTGTACTTGGCTGAAAATTCTTGCTCCACCCTCCATACTCACCGGACTTGGCCCCTTCCAACTACCACTTCTTTTCATCGATGTCTAATGCATTTTCCATGAAATACTTCAACAATTGATGTCGTAAAATGCCTTGATGACTGGACACCTCAGAAGTACGGTTTTTCTGGCGGGCATCCGCAAATTACCAGAGAGATGGGAAACATGTATAGCTAGCGATGGCGTATACTTTGAACTAACCATTACGTTTCTCCCAAATGAAACGTGCTTATTAAAAAAAAAAAATTAAGAACTATCAACCGCCATACCTAGTTACCCATCCACCTAATTTCCTGAATGGCGACTATATTGGTCTTGTATTTGTCTGCTTGTTCCAGCAGACTTTTCCGACAGACAAATTCTGTCCTTTTGTCAAGGTGACTACGTTAAAAAATTCAAAATTGTCAAAAATGTTTTTTTCATAGGTCGAGAACTTCGTATATAACGTCGAATATAAAAAAAGATACGAAAGAACGTCTTATATAAAAAAAGTTTACATTAATTCTCTAAATCATTTTGGTCAAGGGTTTTTTTTGTTCGGTTTTATTGAACGAACTTATCTGTGCTTGATCTATTTAATATCTTATTATTTCGTTAAAGGGATTACCCTAGAAAACGGCTCATAAGGATTCGATTTATTATTTTATTCAGTCGATATGTCTACACAGAGAATTATCGATATACAGGATAAATATTTGTACAGTTGTAACTACCGTTTTACATGAACAGCAAATACTTCATACTGTTTTAGTAGGCGTTGCTTTTTTTTGCACAAAAAAACGGTAAAAACTCAATTACATTTTAATACAATTTAAGTGGCCTCACTTATTTCCAAAACAATGGAAAAAATCGTGTGTTAAATGATCCAGAAGGAATTTGACCCGATCTAGTTTACAGAATAAACCCCGAATCATTCAGGTCACCAGTTTGTGTTTCCAGTATGTATCCCAAAAGACGACATCGAGGGGGACATTTGAATGACATTATTTGCAAAACATAATGTCATTATTTATTTTTCATGACAAAATATAAATTTCTGGATTATCACTTGTAGTTATGATTGCGCTTTATTTTAAATTTATGACAGTTATTGGACAGCCCTGTACATATGTGAAATTAATGATTTTTCACTAATAAGCGAAACATTTACAAGTTAATTCAAAAATATTCATTCTTTAACATTCAAAATTTACAAGTTAATAAAAATGCACTGAAAGACTTTTAGATATAGGTGAATTGGGTTATACCATATATTATGATTCAGTGCATTTTTTGTTGCTTTTCAAATGGTTTGCAGAAATCAATTTAAACGAAAAGAAGCAGGACAATATATTTCTAAAAATTGTAAGAATAAAAAAAATTCATAATCCAATTCGAAAAATGGCCGACCTAAAAAATATTCCGCAATATTTTCGTCCTAATGGATTTTGACAGACAAACTAATGATAGCAGCGGCGTCTGAGCGTCTGCGACCTCCAAAGCTCAGTCGTCTGACGTTTATTCGATAAATTTTCTATGACTTCCAGCCATTAAGATGAACGATACAAGCTAGCGGAAATGTAAACCGAACGGAAAATTCAAAGTGCTAAATCACGAGGAAAATCATGTTTGATACTTGCCTATTAACGAAAAATGTAAGAAATATTATTATATCAATATTATCAACTTAAATCGTATTAAAAAAAAATAGAATAAAAAACATTCTCTTTTATACAGGGTGTCCACAAAGTTGAGTCATTTATTTTAACAGGTTGGGAAATTCGTAAAATGAAGTAATTTTACCAAAAATCATTTATATAAAAGTTGCAAAATAAAGAAGTTATTAACAGTTACAAAATTTGAAAACAGACCTGACCTTTTGATATTCTCGACCACTGCGTTGAGACTAGCACTAGCGTTAGACTAGCACTAGACTAGCGCTGAACTAGCAAAGAGAAATCATTTGAGCAAAAAACATTTATATAATAGTTGCAGAATAAAAAAACCAAACAAAGTTGCATATTACAAAAATTGTTCAGAATTGTCACCATTTGTTCGGTTAGCACAAAATCTTGCTCGCCGTACCCATGCATTTCTACACGCGTCGAAAATGAAATCCCGGTGTCCATGAATATCATTACAAGCGTTTTCGATACGCTGCTGTAGTTCTTCCACAGTATTTACTTATCCATCGCGATAAAATAACTTTTTTAAATAGCCCCAAAGAAATAAATTGCAGGGTGTTATATCTCGGGAGCGTGCAGGCCAAGAAATGGGTCCATTGCGAACTATCCATCTGTTAGGAAATTCATTATTTAAATGTTCGTAAACTTCTCGTCTAAAATGTAGCGGAGCTCCATCATGCAGAAACCACATATTCTGTCTGATATATAAAGGAACATCTTGTAATAAGTGTGGCAGATTGTTTTGAAGAAAGTCTAAATAATTTTCACCTGCCAGTCGACCAGGAAGAAAGAAAGGCCCAGCAAGCATGGCATTTACTACATGATGAAAATGGGTCCTTTGCAAGCGGATTTTCTACTGCCCAAAGATGGTTGTTTTGAAAATTATTTACTTCATTTCTTGTAAATGTGACCTCGATGGTAGCCAAAATAAATTTGGTAAATTTTTCCTTTATGTTGTACTGATGTAAAAGCCACTGAAAAAAATTCAACTCTTAGTACTCTAGGATAATCTTCGGGTAGTAACGCTTGTATCCCTTCATAATGATAGGGATAAAAGTGTTCTTGTCATACAGTCTTCCAAACTTTACTATGACTTCAATTTGACGTGCTATAGATTCTAGTGCTCGTTTTCTAAAATTTCTTTCTCAATCTTTACCATTTCGCATGGATGAGGTCTTCGAGCGCAACCTCCTCGTTGTGCCTTTAAGTACCCTGAGTCGTAAAGTCTTGTAACTAAAATTAAAAACATCCGTGGTGTCGGAACCTTCTTGGAAACATTTCCGCGAAAAACGAGATGCTGCGTCTCCATTTTGTTGACACTTCCCGTAAGTTAATATTATGTCAACTAGTTCATTGTTTTTATAAACGTGTGGTATATCATTCACAGAAAGCATCCAAAAATCAAACAATCACTATTAAGGAACTATTACCACTGGTCAAATTGAACATCGAACTCAAAAGAAATATCGTACAAAATATAAAAACTGATCATATCCATTATCAGCAGTAAACAAATACTTTATGTGTTTACAATGTAGCGGTCGAGAATTTCAAAAAGTCAGGTCTGTTTTCAATTATGTAACTGTTAACTGATGGTATATAATATATATATATATATATATATATGAGAGCATAAGATCGCGAGGTTACGGTGGATGGACCAAAACATTCCAATTAAATTTTAAATCTTTGTGTCGGGTGGACAAACTCGCGAGTTATCTAACATTGTCTTCATGGTACATAATACCCTTTTTATTGGCTAATTCAAACAGTTTCTGGTTGATTGCTCGCTTTAATTCACTTCGTTGTAAACAGCAGTCTTTCAAATTTATAGTCAGGTTTTCAGCAAACAGCTCACCTTCCAGTCCCACCAAATGCATAATCTTCTTGCAATCTAAACTCGCTTTTACGCTGGATAGAAGAGACTAAAGACGGGTCGTTATACAACGATCTATTATTTTATAACTGTTATTTCAAATTAACGTTTAACAAAAGTTATCGATGTGAAGAAATAAGAGGTCCACTGTTAATATTATGTCGTTGTTGCCGCGTCCCCGATTCTAAACGAAAAAATAAATAACTCCTCATCAGCCAAATAACAGGTAGCGCATTTAATAACCGATAGAAAATAAAAGACGTGGTTGTAGTTTTGTCGTTTTTTGCTGTTGTCACCTTTAGCAATCTTTGAAAATAAAAGGAGTACGGTATCAGCGGTCGATTTTGGGCAGCGTTATTGATAAAGTTGAACAAAACAGCGACTCACTAGTCGCTGTTTCGAGAAGAATATTAGGAATAACTGTAGGTTTATAACGGGTATTCCATTAAGAGGTTTCGAATGTTGGTAACGAATAAAAGAAACATACATACATACCTGAAAGTTATTTAAGGTAGTGTACAATTATACGTGGAATACAACATCTGTCAAATGACCGCCACGACTTCTCTGGCAGCTCACAATTCTTTTGTTGAAATTCTCGATTACTGCTGAACTCATTTGCGGAGTTATGTCACGAATTATTCGCCTAATTTCTTCTTTCAGCTGTTGAACGGTTTGCGGATTATTTTCGTAAGCTTTGTTCTTCACATAGCTCCACAAAAAATAGTCTAGCGGCGTCAAGTCGCATGACCTTGGTGGCCAATTTACGTCCCCATTCCGGGACATCATCTCCCGGGGCGCAAGACAAGAGTGAGGAAAATTATAAGGAAGGAGACTCAAGATTGGTGCCCTAGGGGAGAAGGTATCAGGAGAACTCTGTGTGGACAGAATCGAAAACGCGCTAGTCTAAGTCTAAGAGGGAACCACTCAAAACTCAACCCAAACCACGAGATCGTGTATTAGGGGTTAAGGACAAGGGAAAGTTTTTATTTAGGAAATTAAAACGAAAAAAAATATATATATATATATATATATACCTTTTTGTAATATGTGCTCACTGTCCAGATTATCAGAATCTTGCATTTAAAGCACAATGATTACTAAAATCAAATAGTTATATCTATTATTTAACGAATTTTGTATTGTGGCCTTATACCTACTCCTTTTTTATATAACAGATCTGTTCTGTACACATATTATACGATTGTATTTTGTAGACAATTTATAGAAACGACTGAAACGACTTGAAGAGACTAAATTAAAGCGGATGTTGAGAGTAGGGCTAGTTCAAAATAATTCCACAAATTTGTTGTTTAATTTGATAATTTGATATTTAAACTAGAGAATGATTTATTTTATTTAAAAAAATTTCAGTAAATATTTCGATTAATTCAATATAAAAATTTTTTGTGTAAAAACCTTGTATAAATAATTTCTATTGACATATATATATATATATATATATATATATATATATATATATATATATATATATATATATATATATATATATATATATATATATATATATATATATATATATATATATATACATATATATATATATATATATATATATATATATATATATATATATATATATATATATATATATATATATATATATATATATATATATATATAAATATATATATATATATATATATATATATATATATATATATATATATATATATATATATATATAAATATATATATATATATATATATATATATATATATATATATATATATATATATATATATATATATATATATATCAGGTGTGTCGGTAATCCCTTTCAGGTTTTTTCGCTAAAGAAAACACGTTATAGATAGTTAAAATGTATTTAATCAAAGTATTGGCTATTTGATTCTATACATTTTGCCCATCTCTTAGGCAATTTATGGATGCCACCATGAGCCAAACCGAGCGAGTTTTTTAACTTCTTCGAAATCGGCGAAGTACTGCTCTACAAACGCATGCCCCTTCGATGCGAAAAGGTGGTAGTCGGATGGACCCAGGTCTGGAGAGTACGGCGGGTATGATACAACTTCCCATTCAAGCGATTTCAACACTTCTTTGATCGGTTTTGTTGTATGAGATTGTCACTTTGTCATGCTGCTAATAACCTTATCATGCCTTTGAGCATATTGCGAACGTTTTTCGATCAATGCACAGTTCAAATTGATCATTTGTTGTCGGTAGCGATCAGTATTAACTGTTTCCCTAGGTTTCAACAGTTCTTAATATACGATACCAACCTGGCCGCACCAGGCACAGAGCATGGTCTTTAGCATGACTAAATTAAAGCGGATGTACCTCAGTGGGATAAATTCCGTATCGCATTGAAGGTTGAGAGTAGGGCTAATTCTAAATTATTCCACAAATTTGTTGTTTGGTGAAAGAGTGACGATATTTAAACTCGAGAATGATTTATTTTATTTAAAAAAAATTCAGTAAATATTTCGATTAATTCAATATAAAAATTCTTTGTGTAAAAACATATATATAAATATATATATATATATATATATATATATATATATATATATATATATATATATATATATATATATATATATATATTAGCATTTTCAAGTGTTGTCCGCTTCGACTGAAGAGTCCAACTGTTGGACTCTTCAGTTCAGTAGCAATCAGTATTAACTGTTTCTTCAGGTTTCAACAGTTATATACGACACCAACCTGGCCCCACCAGGCACAGAGCATGGCTTTGCGACCAAAGCGATTTGGCCTTGAAGTCGATGGACCGGCTTTACCAGGTGATAACCATGATTTTTTCGTTTGGGATTTTCGAAATAAATCCATTTTTCATCACCCGTTACTATTCGATGCGGATATGACGTGCTTTCATACCTTTGAAGCAGCATTTCACTGACGATTTTTCGATTTTCTAATTGCCTGTCATTCAATTCATGTGGCACCCATCTTCCCATTTTTTGGATCTTTCCCATCGCTTGTAATCGTTCACAAATTACGACTCGGCACACATTCAACTTTTCTGCCAATTGTTTTGAATTTTGTGTTGGGCCTTCATCCAATAACTCCTGAAATTCTTCATCTTCAAACTTTTTCGGCCTATCAAAACGTTCTTGGTCCTGAACGTTGAAATTACCATATTTCAATTGTCGAAACCACGTTTCACATGTTCTTATGGTTGGAGCATTCTCATCGTAAGTCTCTACCGGCAAATGATGACTTTCAGCGGTATTTTTGCTTTTGATGAAACAAGAAAAGTAATGCGTGCCGCAAATGCACGTTTTCAGGCACAAACCGCGACATCTTCAAAAAAATATAAATCTATAACGCTGTTATTTTGGCGGAACGTAACTTGTATAGTTTTGAGGTAGGTTCAGTAGTAGTAACAAAATGACATATGTATGAAATATGGCTAGTGAAATATGGCTAGTGAAATCTGTTACAAAAACCCGGAAATTACTTTCCGACACACCAAATATATATATATATATATATATATATATATATATATATATATATATATATATATATATATATATATATATATATGTATATATAGGAAATCTTTCACCCTTTCTCCACGTGGTGCCACCGATCGCCTTCGCCCAATTGTCCACCATGCGACGTCACGTGTCTCGCGGGACCAGTTTCTAGCATTTCAGTCGTCATCAGCCGAGCTCTAAACGAACGCAAGGAAAGCAGTTGGGCGAAACGATCGGGGCCAGACCCGGTCAACTGGCCATTTTAATTTGGCACCACGTGGAGAAAGGGTGGAAGATTTCTGTAATATTTCCCCCCACGGCTTCGTTACGCTACCTTGTGGGCATACCTGGTACTATACCCGAGGCTCCAGGCAGTATATATATATATATATATATATATATATATATATATATATATATATATATATATATATATATATATAGCTAAATAAGATCAAATTATTTTAAAACGATTTGAATAAAGTTATTTGGGTATATATGAAAAAGACAGCACGTTATAAAACCGATCTTTATCCATTTAAATATTTCCTCGAGCCATTTAGGTTCGAAAATTGGATTTGTCTTCGGAAATTTAGGTTGGAAACATGCCGGAAAATTACCAACGTACAAAACAGAAACAAAAAAGAGAAAGAAATATTACCTCACGGTTAACGTTCGACCTTGATAAAAATCTAACACGGAAAATTATGTTTTCCACTTACCTTGCTTATCGGAACGACCGCTTGTATATCGTCTTTGTGGATTTCGAATCGAACAGTGGATTTTCTGCCTTCACTTCGATGACTTTCTATTTCGGTGTCGTCTTGATGGGGCTCGAAACGTGCTGTCCAAACAATTTTAGCGCCGTCATATGAATCGGTTGCATCTTCGGTAACTTCCAACAACCAAGTAAATAGTTCCATCACTCTGAAACAAATTTATGATTTAGCCAAAGTAATACTAATAATACGTGAAATAACATTCAATGGCATTAATGTTTGAAAACAATTTCGGACAATATTCACAGGCTCTTCAATTGGGTTTAAAAAATAATATATATCTATTTTTTACTTTATTTAAAAAGTTTATCATAAATAATATCGATAATCGATGTGAAAACATTACAAAAATTGTTTGCAATTAATTATAAATGAAGTAACATTTAAAAAATTAAAATAAAATCACGTGACTAAGAAAGTGCCACAATTGGAGGCCATGTTTGTGACGTCATTGTGTTCACGGTGACGTTCCTTTCACGGAAGTACTGTCAACAGCCGGTGTCAACCTGTGTATATAGTGTCAAAATTATTGAAGTTTAGTGCAAAAAAATATTGTTGGTAACAAGTTAATATCGCTAAGTTATTGTCATACATTACTGAATTAAATTCAGTAATATTTAACAAAGAGTTCATAAAGGACAATTCTGATAATATACCTGGTGTAGATATTTTTATTGTCACAGATTTTATCTAAATTGGCATTCGGTTTAGTTCAGCTGAAGTTCGGGATACTAAAACATCGACTAAGAAAAGTTGAAGACACTCTGATGTCACGATGCTTCCGCAGGTAACAAATACTCAAACATAAAAAATGGATATAATGTTATAAATAATAATTTTTAGTATATATCTGATGACAGGTGGTTGTAAAAATTTTATGTTGTTTTAGGATTAATACGTCGTTAACCATTAATTTCGACGTTTTACGCTATATTTAAAATTTTACGGCGTATTTAAAAATATTTTTTCGGGAGTTGTTTTTGTAGAATTCGTACAAAATAGTACGAAACAGGCACGATAGCTAACTATATTTGACATTTTCAATAAATGTATCAATACACTGATGATAATAACAAGAATAAGTTGATTAAAAACTAAAACACTCGAATTAGCTGTTTGTAAGGTGGAGGGGAAATAAACATTGTGACGTCACATGCGCTCCGGTTTTTTTCCGTAATTGTCGCCACGTCATCTGTACTAGGTTTAAAATAAATATATTATCAATATGATATAACTTTTTAATTATAAAGAAAGAAATAAAAATAAAAATAGTTTTGTTAATAACACTTATAGTTTTGGTTATGTACTTTATATTTTTAACATTCTGACTTTAAGACATTCTTGTATCCTCCTGAAGAAGTCAGAAACTAGGTTTAAAATAAATATATTATCAATATGATATAACTTTTTAATTATAAAGAAAGAAATAAAAATAAAAATAGTTTTGTTAATAACACTTATAGTTTTGGTTATGTATTTTATATTTTTAACATTCTGACTTTAAGACATTCTTGTATCCTCCTGAAGAAGTCAGAAAACCTCTGACGAAATATATTGACGTTTATTAAGAGAAGAAATCTTAGTTTAATTCATATTATTATTGTATTGAATTCGGTTCATTAGATATTGTTGTCATATAAATAGAACATTGTTAAATTTTAGAATTAGATTGAATCATCTCCTGATGATGCTTACATGTTTAGCAAAACGCACGTCAAGAAGTTAAATAAAGTGATTTGGTGAACTCGGAAAGACTTACACTAAACACCAAATCAATTTTGTTTTTAAATATCTCAATTGCGCGTATCGCTAACTATATTAACGTCATCAGGAGAAGATTTAATCTAATTCGTAAACTAAACTATTAAAAAAAAATTGCGCGTGCGACACTATACACATGATAGAAGTCAATCTCAAATAATCACAAAACACAATGATAAATATTAATTACACAACGCGTGATACCACAGCTGTTCATATATATCGTCTGACGCGCACATCTACAACGCGCATATGCGCTACACTGTCTTATTCAATCGCTTTGTATCGTTGTGTATACGTCGCTGTCTTTTGCTTCACTCCCGTGGCGTCGGAATGTATAACTCTCTTTCTCCTTCTCTCTACGTTATATCTTTCTTCTCTCTCATGTAACAAAATGTGCCTAAACGTGACGCGTCCTTGAAATTTCAATCTCAATTCTCGTGCAATTATCGATTATCGAATCGCCGCCTAAGAAGTTTCACTTCAAAAAGATTTGATTTGATCTTTAGTGGTATATCGCTTAGAGTTTAGCTAAACTAGTAACAAATTAAAAAATTAGCAATAATTAAAACTTTTTGGAATAATCTGTAGTAAAAGTTACTTCTATAGAAGCATTATACATAATAGAAAATGGCACGTAGCAGAACGGAATTAGTTCTGTTATCTTAGCGACAGTGCCGACGAGGCGAGCGCTAAAATTAGACGTTGTCGCACCGCGAAATCGTATTTCCTGAAAGATCGATCGGGGCACACGGACATGCAGGTCGGACGACGCTGGAATTCGAATAAGGACGAGGGTATTGTTGAAGCGAAACGATGGAGGCACGACTGTAAAATGTGGAGAGTCCCACTAAAGGGATTTGTGTTGGCGAGAATCATGTCCGAAATTACGACTTTGGGTTAATATTTCATTATTTTAACATTTACCCTAGACGTAAACATACCAATTTAAAATTACATCAATATATTGTGATTTTATCTCTCTTTTTCTTTCAATGATCTGGAAAAATTAGATATTTAGACATATTTAGCCAAAAATTTAGCCAGCATTCTGTCAGTCTTTGATTTCTATTTAGCCTCACCCATTCGAAAATCTTATTACTTGGCCTCCATGTTTTCTGGCTTGGACAATCAGAATGATCAGTATGTGGGACTGTAATTTTATCTGACCAATTCTTGTACCTTTTTCAGCTGAACGTTGCTAATTATTGTTTATTTAGGTAAAAGTTATCCGGAAAAAATGTTAAAAAAATTCTGTCACGTCTGCTTTTAGAAATATTTATTTACTTAAAAATGGAAAAAAATAATATGAACAATAAAAAAATTAAAAATGGTTAATTTTCGCCTTCTTTTTATAGTATTTTGTGTTCATGTTTTCATCCCAAAATTCTTGATATCGTTCTTCGAAAACCTTTAAATCTTGGTGAAAATCTTCCCCCTATTTATCACTCATACTTCCTAAGTTTTCAGGGAGAAAACTCAAATGCGAGTGCAGGAAATTAATCTTCCAATTATTGAATATTTTGAAGACTGTACGAATAAGCGCCATTCTGTTTTATTATAGTTTTGATTCAGTGCTTCAAAAAATCCCGGAAAATCAGTAAAATAACAATATTCCCCTTCTTTTTTGGAAAATTCTCAATAAACTTTGCTACTTTGCTCCTGTTCCTGGACAACGTAACTTTCGTGTCTGATGTTAATAAATTCCATTGTTGCAGGCGACAACCAAGAAGCTCTGCTTTAGATCTTGATAGTTGTAAATCTCTTATAAGATCATTTAATTCGGCTTGGTTAATTAATTGTGGATTGTTTCCTTGAAGAAAGAAATCGTCAGAATCTTTAAAAATCTATTTAACTTCAACATCACTTTCATTGTCATCTTCTGATATATTTTGACTCGAATTACTGGGACAAACTGGATATGGAAGATCCTACGAATGTAAAATTGGCTGAATAACAGACGGAATTTCGGCATATACAATACTCACCTTATTCTCTGTATTATATCATACACATGACTACTGGATTCTCTCCATAACATTGGTGAATTAAATGGAAGGTATACGTTATCTCTTAATGACTACTGGAGTAAAACGATTCTACAACTTTCACGAAATACATGAGGCACCCACTTTTTATCTTCGTTCGCAACAGGAAATTCAAAATAATGAAGATATGCACGTTTTAACGAATTTACAATCGGTCTTCTTTTTTTTGAATATAAACTGTCCACAAACGTAGCAAAAACGATCAAGATTTTGTTTACACTTTCTATTTAATTTGAAAGTGTAAATAAATCAAATTTTAATTCAATTTGAAATACGATTTTTGTTGTTTGAATCGAATAAATAAATATTAAACTGAAGTCACCACGTAGTTTAGTTGAAAAAAATGATTTGACCGTAGAAAAAAAAAGTGATATGTGAATATTTCTGCTAACACTTTTAGGTTTAAGGAGTGTAGGTTAACATATTTATATACATCTCTTTCGGGATATATAAAAAAGTTAAAATTTGTAAACTAGTGTTATTATACAGAAATACTATTACTCCAAATGCAACAAGAAAATTTTTTAACCCACTAGAACCTACCGTCAAAATATTCATACGCGTTTTCAAGTTAATTTCATTAGGTGAACGAATAAAAGGTGGCGTTAGTATAATTTTTCCGGTTAAAATATCGATAACGAAGATATTTTCTTCATGCTATCAAAAGCTAGTCGTGTTATATTTCGCGTAATAATGAACGCATTTTTATTTCCGAAATCCAATAAAAAGTCAAAGAAGTCTTTTTCAAAAGATAAATTTGAATCAAAACATAAAAAGCCAAAAATTGAGAAAACATCTCTTTGGGAACCTATTCAATTTGAAGTAGAGCATTTTGATTTAAAAAGTAAAAATGCCGGTTTGGACCGGCGACGCATCATAGAAGAAATGGTTGAATTAGGAGCACATCCTACTGACTTTTTTCAAGTTGTTTTGGCCATTAAAATGTGCAGAGGAGATATACAATGAGTCAATAAATTACTCGAAGTATAAAGATGGAAATTCTTTCGGGATATATAAAAAAGTTAAAATTTGTAAACGAGTGTTATTATACAGAAATACTATTACTCCAAATGCAACAAGACAATTTTTTAACCCACTAGAACCTACCGTCAAAATATTCATACGCGTTTTCAAGTTAATTTCATTAGGTGAACGAATAAAAGGTGACGTTAGTATAATTGTTCCGGTTAAAATATCGATAACAAAGATACTTTCTTCATGCTATCAAAAGCTAGTCGGTTATATTTGCAAACATGGCGTCCACATCAGATGAAAGTGAAGTAAAACAAAAAACCCTTCCAAAATGGAACATGACGTAAGTTTTTATACCAACAGATGTATTAAATATTATTATTTTATTTAGTTTTATATTTAAATATGTTGTAATATTGATCAACGACATTTGAGAAGCAAAATATTTACATAATTTTAGAGTTATGTTTTATGCAAAGTTGATCGTATGAAATTTCATACGTTAGGCTTCTATAAAAATAAAAATATATAAGTGTAGTAGATGCCTAAAATAATGCTTGAAAAATATTATTTTTTATTATTTTTAGGAGACTTCTTACAATAGAAGAATTGTTAGCTTATTTGGAAGAATCTGATATGGAAGAGGAAGTTGCAGGTACACCGAAGATGCAAATATAGTAACTGTTGACAGTGTGAATTTGTTGGGTCCTGGCCCCCTAGTTGTGTGTCTTCGCAAGTTGAACTAGTTTCGCGTAATAATGTAAGCATTTTTATTTCCGAAATCCAATAAATAGTCAAAGAAGTCTTTTTCAAAAGATAAATTTAAATCAAAACATAAAAAGCCAAAAATTGAGATATCACCTCTTTGGGAACCTATTCAATTTGAAGTAGAGCATTTTGATTTAAGAAGTAAAAAGGCCGGTTGGGGACCGGCGACGCATCATAGAAGAAATGGTTGAATTAGAAGCACATCTTATTGACTTTTTCAAGGTATTTTTGGTCATTAAAATGTGCAGAGGAGATCTGCAATGAGTCAATAAATTACTCGAAGTATAAAGATGGAAATTAATCATATACGGTATCACCAGAAGTTTTTGGCCATCTTGCTTTTGTCTGGATATGTAAAACTGCCAAATAGAAGAATGTACTGTTTCAACGTACAATAATGATGATTTGTAGATTCCTACAAATTTTTAAATATCTTCATTTTAGTGATAACAACACCACTGACACAGAGAATAAATGTAAGGCCACCAATAAATCATGTCCTAAAAATTCAACAATATACTGATCCATTATCTTAAATATAGTCATTGGATGAAACTAGGGGACCATATTATGGTCGTCATAATTTCAAGCAGTTTATTAAGGGAAAACAAATATGTTTCGGATTTAAGTTTTGGTGTTTGAATAATCCAAATGGCTACTGCGTGACATTTGAGCTATATGAAGGAAAAAGCCAAAAGATTCAAATAGTATGGCATTAGGATTTGTCCCATGAAAGTGAAATTTTCTTGGATAACTATTTTAATTCTTTTTCCTTGCTTGAAAAAGTGAAAGCTCATAACATAACAGTTACATGAATAATTCGAGATTAATATGTACACATTCTAACAGTTATAGAATAACTTCAAAAAAGTTTTTATTGGAAACAATAATTTGGCTATAAAGATTGTGTATTTGTTCATTGTACCATTGCTCAGTAACGTTATTAGACAGTTCAGAACGCATTAGACAAATTCGGTTAACGAAAATAATTCCTTCGAACCGCCAAATTAGTTTAGGAAGTAAAAACTTGTAAGACGCATCAGATGTTGGCCTATTTTCCATATAAAGGGGGAACCAATACTGTTGCTAGATCGAACGCTACGCCACCTGTCTGATTATGTAATTTACACATCTCACGGAGCCTAAAACAACGAAGTACTTATTAGCATTAAGAGGTTTTATAGCAAAAATAATATTTTTCTATAGGAAGTTTTGGAACATCCAATTACTTTCACCTCTAATCGCAAGTGGCAATACAAAAATATCTTTAAAAATTGAAAAATGAACGAGAAATGACCCGTATTCACAATATTACAGTATACAATTTTCCATTTCTTGAGAATATTGTACATCATTTATTATTTTTGACAGTAAAACTTTCCATTCCACTCTTGTTCAAAAACATCATGATAAATTACCAGTCAAACGTAAATAACAAAACTAATTTATCTTAATTCAGTTAAAATAAATATTTAATGTACCTTTGTTTACTAAAATCAATAAGCTAATACTGAACTATTAAAAGAGATCTATTATTCGATAAACAAAAACTCTCAATAATAATTTATAATATTTTTTGTATAAGGATTATATCTGTGAGAAAAAAAATGTGCGGCAATAGACAAGTAAACTTGACGTATATATTAAATTTGAGTTTTGAGTTCTTTCGAGAAGATGTAGCGAGAGTAGTTGATATATAGAGTTAATCAACAATAGCTACTCTTCTGCAAAATACATGTTCCATACCCAAATGAATCAGCTTCCCAGACCATCAGTCCACTGGTACGATTCTGACAATTCTGACAGTCTCAATGGATAAATCTAAATTATTACTCAAGACTGGTGGGAATGGGGATAAACATAAAGAAAACGAAAATAATGTAATTAAGTGACGTAATAGTAATAATGTAGATGATGAATATATATATATATATATATATATATATATATATATATATATATATATATATATATATATATATATATATATATATATATATATATATATATATATATATATAGTCCAAGCAAATCTAATACTACATAAATACGCCATCCGACGGGAGGTCGGCGAAAACATGGGTTGTTTACTGTGGATAGGGTCTCTCTATTCTTGATGGTATGGCATATGTCGGCGCCCTGAAGAGTCTGAACCTCTAGAGACGAAACATGTGTCATCCAGCAGAAGGGATGGGTGGGGCTCCTTCCCGGTCAAGCAACCAACAAAAGTGTTCATTTAGACGGAGACGCAGGTTGTTGTGTGTTCCACATGAGATTGTGGAACCCAAAGGTTGGGTGTGTGATGACACTCAGCTACTGCTGTCTCATTGGACGCAGTCCAAGAAAATCTAACACTACACGAGTCAGATTACCAGACAATCAGTCCACTGTTACGTTTCTGACAATTCTGACATTCTCATTGGAAAAATTTAAATTACTACTCAACACTGGTGGGTATGGAAATAAACATAAAGAAAACAGAAATAAGGTAATTAGCGACGTACTAGTAATAATGTAATTGGTGTTAGGTAAATATGCGGAAAAAATTAAAGGGGTTGTTCCTTGACTTATTCTAAGAATATTTTGTTTTATGATGATTTTGGAAAACCCCTTTGTTTCGAAGATACAGGGTGAACAAAATTTACGACATTTACAACATTTTATTATCAAAAAGTACATGTCAAGTTGCTCAACCTACAATAAATGTCCGAAATGACTTCATCCAGCCTTGATACAAGCATTCAATCTTCTCGTCATTGACTGCCGAACTCCTTCAAACACACCAGGGTCGTTTCTAATTGAGTTACACCCAGCAATTATCTGATTTCGCAAATCATCCAAATTCTTCAATGGAGCAGCGTAAACTAATGACTTCAGATATCCCCAGAAGAAATAATCTAGGGGGTTTAAATCCGGGGATCGAGCAGGCCATGCGTGTGGCCCACTTCGACCAATCCAGCGATATCCGTATGTTGCTGTTAAAAAATCACGAGCAATCAAACTGAATTGCGGAGGTGCACCATCGTGCATAAACCACATTTCATGCCTTGTTGCCAATGGTACATCTTCCAAAAACTCAGGCAGCGTTGCTTTCAAAAAGTTGCGATACACCTCGCCAATAAGTCTTTGTGACAGAAATATCGGTCGAATTAGATAGTCACCTACAATTCCAACCCAAACATTCAACGAGAACTGATGTTGAAAACTATCTTCGCATACCTCATGCGGATTTTCATCTGCCCACACATGGTTATAATGAAAGCAAAAGTGGCTTCATCGGTGAAAAGAATTTGTGTCAGGAATAGGGGGATGCGAAGTAAAGTTTGCAATATCCATTGACATAATGCAATACGTGGAGGAAAATCAACAGGTAGTAGTGTCCGAACGCGTTGAATGTGGTATGGATACAACAAATTGTCCTTAAGAATTTTCCAACCTGTCCAGTGACTCACATTCAAAGTATTTTTGGAAATTTTCGCGTAGAACAACCAGGCTCTTCCGCTATCATGTCCAGCACATTCTGTTCTAATTGTACCGTTTTTAAAGTCAGTGATCTTCCTGACCCTTCAGTTCGTTTCAATGTGCCTGTTTCACGAAGATGTCGATTAATGTTTTCGAAGATTTTACGGTCAGGGACATTACGGGCTGGAAATCGTTCACTATACAATCGCCTAGCTTGTAATGCATTGCCATCAGTCTTGAACAGGACGAAGTTTTGGCAGCAGAGCCAACACCCGTCGGACGGACGACAAAAAGAATTGTTGGCACTTTTTGGATGAGAGAAGCAGATAACAGAAAAGTGTGGTGTGAAAAGGGGAAGGCATGAAAAGCGATTAAAACAAATCTGAAAAGAAACACTAAAGAACAGAAAAATCAAGGTGGGAAAGCTGTCTGAATCTCTAGATAAAATGCATTGGATATATTGAAACTTAATAATAAACTACTTCATTTTGTTACCAACGAAAACTGATATATTCACAGCACAGATGATTTTTAAATGATATCTTAAACGTCACGTAAAATAGGAAACCGATAAAGAATAGTAAGAAAACAACAAAGTATAATCTCGAGCGTCAAGTTTTATACGTTTTATCGTTGTCGATGAAGGCAAGTCGTTGCGGATCTTACGTGAATAGAATTTCAAGTACAGAAATTAAAACACGAGCTCGGAGCAAAACGTTTTCGACCTTCCGTGTACTATAGAGGATCAGTTGAAATGTAAAACTTGTTTAATATTATGCAAAATAATATAAGTCAAATTAAGATTTGTTTAAGTTGCAATTATTTAAAGCGATTTCTGACCTTATAGTCTTCATCAGGCTCACCTCGTGTAACATAATAAAGGGTCTTTTAAATTAAGATTTTTTTTAATTCTTAAATAAAACACAGAATTTGCGTTGATTCCAAAAAACTTGTTATTGACAGTTGAAGTATAGTGCATGATGATCAATATCTGTCAAATGACCACTTCTTGCAGCTCTACAGACGTCCACTCTTTTGTCTAAATTTTGGATGACATTTAGGCATAACCGTGGCTGTATCTCAACAATGACTCGAATACTTTCATTCTCTAATTCAGGAATCGATTGTGGATTGTTCTTTCACTTTTCACGTAACTTCAAAGAAAATAGCTCACCGGTGTCAAATCACATGATCTTGGTGGCCAATTATCACCACTGTTTTTTCCAAATAACTCGTTCAGGAATGCTTTCTCTCAATAAATCAAATGTTTCATTAGCAAAGTGAGGTGTAGCGCCATCTTGCTGAACCACATATCCTCCAGATCAATATTATTTAATTCAACCCATAAAAATTCCAGTTATTATCTTATGATCTCAAACACCACTCACAGTTACAGCTTCACCAGCAGCATTCGAAAGAAATACCGCCCAATTACATCTCCTAATCATAATGTACACCATATAGTGACTTGGTTAGAATGTATAGCAGGAGTCTTCAAATTTTCGTTATACAAGGACCAGATTTGGACATCTTTGTATATCCATATATCATCATCACCATCAACCCGTATCAATCCACTGCAGGATGAAGGCCTCTTCAGCATGCTTCCAACTCTCGCGGTCCTGAGCTCTCATTTGCCATTCGGGTCCAATATACTTATAATGTCATAACTAATAATATCATCAGTCATAACTTAATAATCATATATATATATATATATATATATATATATATATATATATATATATATATATATATATATATATATATATATATATATATATATATATATACAACCTACAACCATCGAGGTTGAAAAGACTGGAGCACTTTCAACACGAACATCCATTGTTTGGTGTTATTTGAGAATATGGCAGTAAATACTGCTAAGACCACTCGTATCTGATTTAAAATTCATCGTGGTCTTATTTTGTCTTATATGACACATCTCTAAAAAAGATTGTTAATTCCTGGTTGGGCCCGTATCGTTCAAGAACGTTATTTAGATACACATGTTTTAAACTATAGTCATTAATTGTAAGTTTATATATTTATTGTTGTGTAAATTTGTATTTTAACATGTTGGTGTTCTATACTATTTCACTGTTTATTAAATAATAAAAAGAAAAAATAATTTTAGAGTCTCCTGATGAAGTCATCAAAACAATGACGAAATATTGAGATGATTAAACACTTGTTTTACTGCAGACCGCCAGCCCAATAACAACCAATTTCCCCAAGAAAAAAACTATAAATTGCACGGTCGAGAAACATATCAATTTATATATATATATATATATATATATATATATATATATATATATATATATATATATATATATATATATATATATATATATATATATATATATATATAGATAGATATAACTTATCATCAGATATGACTTAATAATATCTTCAGTCCATCGTGTTTTCGGTCATCTCCGTGGACGTTTCCGACCAAGCGGTATCCAGTCCAGGACCGTCCTGGTCCATCTTTCGTCCCATCGCCTCGCTACATGGCCTGCCCACTTCCATTTCAATGGCTTTATTCTTCCAATGATGTCATTCACTTTCGTTTGTTTTTTGATCCATGTGCAGGTCTTTCTATCCCGTCTAGACTATAGATCCATCTATATGTACTACATTTAAAACTTAAGGTAAATTAAGATTTTAGGTAGAAAATAAATGCAATAGATGTTTTTCAAAGAAAAGTTTTGCATTGTCTGGTCATATCTTAGACGTTGCAACATCAAGACTATTTTCAATACGCGAGTCCATTATTCTAGTCCTATTTTTTGGTTAGACATGTTTCATTCGACAAAACAATTAGTTCATATACATGCTTCCAAATAGTGACATTACTTTCTGAGCTTAAGGTCGAATACTTTCGAAATTTTTGGAAATTAATTTTTGTCAAAATATTTGGAGTAAAGACCTAAGAAAAGGGACCAAGTTGTATTTTTCTTTTAATTCACTATTGCATTGCAGATCTGAGGTCCATTTGCAAATTTTCTGGAACATCTTTAACAGATACACTGAAAGGTATCGCGAACAAGTTTATTAAATTTTCAATTTCCCTAAAGTCCTGAAATCTGAAATCTGAAATATATATTTGTCCACCTCACTACAATTACAAGTTGACAAGTTCGAGAAGTGCGTGAAGCCTTTTTTCTGAAGCTGCATTTTCCACAAATTGAATTTAGCTTCAAAGGATTTTATATTACCCTTCAAGTTTTCCTTGCCTTGTAGCCCGCCCATTCAGCTACTTCAGATGCAAAGTCCCATCAGTCAGGAAGTCAAAATTACTGAGCAATTCTTCGTCATCGAAGAGGTTTATGTGGGTTTTAGGTTTTCTCTCGCCAACTGAAAAAGTTTTAATTGCCTCTTTGAGGTCGAACACTCTCTTTAACATTTTCCCTCTACTAAGCCAATGAACATCTGAGAAGTATAAAGCATCCGCGCATCAATATCGAACAAGACATTTTGGTATTCTCAGTGGTTGACTCGATACCTCATGAAATTTACCATATTTATAATTTATTTCATAACATGGTCAAAATGTATTTTTGGCACATACATTATGTTGGTGTATAATACAATAATATTGCATTAAATTTAAGTCAGTCTGGAGTTTTTATTTAGGCTGCAAATCCTTAATTTTTACCAACCATACATGGGGCTTTATCTGTTATTATCCCATTTTTAATGTCTGTTCCCTTCGTAGTTCCTTTCACAGGATAAACGGCAGCCTGTTGTATAATTTCAAAATTATGGTCGATGCCATGGAAAATTGCAAACTGGGCTGTATCTGTCATATCAGTACTTTCATCACCCGATTTTTAATGAAATTTTATATATCTTATAATTGATAACTCTTCAATTCTTCTAGTAACTGTTACTCCTGACAGTCTAATTTTAGAGAAAAGCTGTTTTTGCGATGGACAAAAACTTCTGATTTCATGCATTCTTTTATAAATTCGCCAACCACGAAAGACTTTGACTTGAGAGCAATTTTTTACGATATAATATAGCTCACCTAAAAAAAAATATTTTAAGTACCTTAATTTTCGCAATAATAAAATATGAGTTAACTTTGAACGGAGCTTAAACTGTAGGTATAGCAAGCTTCCCCTCTGTATTTGGTCTCTAAAATGAATATTGCTGCAAGTGTAGTTATTTCTTTAAGGCTTCCACTTTATCAACCCGCATTTGACCCTCAATTCTATCAAATTTGGCAGCGTGCTTTGTCTCATAATGTCTTTTTAAATTGTATTTTTTCACCATAGCAACCTTTTCCCCAAAACCATAACAAACACACGGGCTTTTCTCAAATGTTTACAAATAAATACTAAATCATGAACCGAGATAAAGGACCGATTCCTTTCAGTCAACTTTTTCAATTATTAATGTAAGGCTTAGTACACTTCACGGTTCATGATTTTTACACGCTTCGTTAGGTATGGTTTTAATATAAATAGAACATAATTTAGTTTTAGAATTAGATTAAATCATCTCCTGATGATGCTAACATGGTTAGCGAAACGTGCGTTTAGCAGTTTAAAAAAGTGTTTTGGTGTTTAGTGGTAAATCTCTTCAAGTTTAGTAAATAAATACTAGTTTGTCCAGTTTTCTTGAAAAACTCGCGACCCAGCAGCGATTTTGCTTTCGTAGTTTGTTCTTTTTGGTTGCGGGCCGTGGAAAAACGAAAAGCAAATGGCCCGCAGGCCGTGAAAAAAACGAAAGACCTTTCCCCTGGTTGAAGACCCGCGATGTAGAGGTTTCTCGTGAATCAATCGCTGATTTTCCTCACCCCAAATGAAGCAATTTTGTTTATTAACATAACCACAAATTTTAAAATATGCTTCATATGAAAAGATAATTTTTTGAGAAAAATCATATGTTTGTTCTTTGATCCAATTGACAAGTGCCCTAAATATTTTCGTGAAATACGCCATGTCGTGAATTCATTGAGTCCAAATTGTTGTGAACGTCTTCCAGGTCTTCAGCAACACTTTTAGGTACCAAATCAAGTCATATTGCTCGTTTTTATCTTCCACCGACCAGTTTCTTAAAATTTTTAAACAATTTGATTGATAGTGCTTTAACATGTACAATTGAGTAAACTGTAAATATCGCGGATTTCTCAAAATACATCTTTCACTGAACCTGCCCATTTTAATAAAATAATTCAACAACTTAAACGCGTTGTTGCATTGTGTACAACACCATTTTTATAAATGTCAATACACTTCTGAAATGAGACTAGATCTAGACCAATTACCAACGCCATCTGTGTTTTATTCAAGAAATAAAAAACGCTTAATTTGAAGGAAGTTTGTATCAACTATGTAAAGAAACAAATACACTGGGGAACAATTTGAAAAATAATTTCTGTTGAGTTCGATATTTAAGCTGTTTTATACGTAAATTGACATGCTATTCCAAAACTTTAGTTTTTTCTATCACGTCAAGTTTCTTCTCTACAGTTGTTGCGCATCCGACTAGGCTTGGCGAATCACAGAAGTCACTACTGCTCTCCTACCGGCGAACCTTCTTCGACCTAGGAGTGGGAGCGTGAGTGACGTTGCGTCATCCAAAACTAGTTCTAAAGTACGCGGGTCAGTGTCGCTCTGATATAGTAAAGTCAAAGCATACATACACAACTACAGATTTTCGTTATGTCTGCCTCTGGTAGTTCTCGTCGTAAGTGCTTAAACAGCCCTGATTCATTTTGTTATATATGTGGCAGTTTTACCATCCCCATTCAACGGACTAACATTAGTACATTTGTCAGGCAAGCTTATTTTGCTTATTTTAAAGTAAAAATAGGTGAACAAGATATATCATGGGCCCCTCATAAAGTGTGCAAGCAGTGTGTAGAGAGTTTACGAATGTGTACGAAGGGAACACGTAATAAACTTTCGTTTGATATATAAACCAATGGTTTGGCGAGAGCCCAAAGATCACATAAGTGATTGCTACTTTTGCATAGTGAAAACATCAGGATTCAACAAGAAAAACAAACAAAATTGAGTACCCTAGTTTACCGTCAGCTATACGCCCTGTGCCTCATTCAGCTGAAATTCCAGTGCCAGTTTTTCAAGAATTACCCTTTTTAGAAATACAAGAATATGAATCAAGTGAAGATCGAAGTGACTCCACCGACGAAGAATTCAAAGTTTTCAATGATTCTGTTCGTAAAGGATTCAATCAACATGAATTAAACGATTTAGCACGAGATTTGGAACTATCCAAAAAAGCATCGGAATTAATCGGAATTCTTTGCGTGAAGAATATGGCGACATAAAGAAAGTCATTGACTTGTTGCAATACGCACCAATGGATCATCTATGTTGACCTTAAAATGGTCTGTTTCCTTCTTGGCCAGCAACGCGGGTATACTAAATATCCCTGTTTTTTGTGCATGTGGGACAGCAGAGCTCGTGAGAAGCATTGGGTGCAATCGAACTGGCCGCCAAAATCTGACCTAGGGCCTGGTGATCCAAACATTTTAAATCAGCCACTTATCGACTGAAAAAACATTGTATTTCCGCCTTTGCATAAAAAACTAGGTCTCATGAAGCAATTTGTTAAGGCTTTGTCAATTAAATGAGACTGCTTTAAGTATATCATTTCGACATTCCCTAGCCTGTCATATGAAAAGATAAAGGCTGGTGTGTTTGATGGTCCACAGATTCGGCAACTCGTTAAAGATGAAAATTTCACTAAAACAATGACTGAACTTGAAAGGAATGCTTGGTTGGCTTTTAAAAATATTGTTAAAGACTTTCTTGGAAATACACGAGCCCCGAATTACATCGAAATTGTTCAACAACTCTTGGAGAGCTTTAAAAAGCTTGGTTGCAACATGAGCATCAACCTGCATTTCTTACATAGTCATCTTGCTTACTTCCCAGAAAATCTTGGTACTATTAGTGATGAACAGGGCGAGCGATTCCACCAAGATCTAAAGGTTATGGAAGCGCGGTATCAAGGTAGATGGGATGTCAGTATGATGGCTGACTACTGTTGGAGCAGTCCACAAACTGAACACTCCAGAAAAAGCTATAAGAAGAAATTTTTACCATAATATCTTTTACTTATTTTTTTGTATAAACACAATTTAACTTTTAATAATATGTTAACCTCTGTATGAATAAAATATTCTAATCTATTTGGTCAGATCCCACCTTATTTCCTTTCGTATGTACACTTTTAAGGTAAAATGAGGGGTATGCTGTAGCTTAAGAACTTGACGTGATAGAGAAAAGCTGTGAATATTTTTGAATTCAGAGATGAAAAATTAGTCAAAAACAAGTCACAGATCCAAGTCAACAAAATTGCTGTTCCCCAGTGATATCGTTAAAAAGATATCCTGAAAAAATTAGCTTGTTTGACAAACCAAAAAATGACAGTGCAATTTTGTTTTGCTTTTGGAGACGATTTGAAACAAAACCAGGAATTTCGTATTGGGAAATCGAAAATTTATGGGCATTGCAGGTAAGTGGCAATATGAGGCCCGGTTACTGAATAACGGAGCGGCAGACACGGGCTGGAACTGTACATGCATAACAATCGGGCAATCGAACCGTGAAAAATATTTCCGATTCGTCAATGTATTCGAACCGATTTCGATAGTGTGGAAAATTTACTGCCCCATAACTTGCTATTTCGCCTTTTTCTAATGAAATAGGCAGTCGTTTAGTTAATATGGTATGTTTGTTATTATTATTTTTTTGCATGTAAGGGAAGTAACTTTCGTTTATTTATCCAATGATTCTTTACATAATTGTGAACAAAAAGTTTTATTAACTCATATATCCAAAATGCAACCATGTTCGATGAAAACAGATTAGGGTTTATTGAAAATTTCCTAATAATAATTTATTATTTTTGACAGTAAAACTTTCCATTTCGCTCCTGTTCATAACCATCCTGATAAATTACCAGTCAAACGTTAATAACAAAATTAATATTTATCTTAATTCAGCAAATTAAATATTTAATTTATCTTTGTTTGTTAAAATCAATAAGCTAATATTGAACTATTAAAACACCTCTATTATTCAACAAATAAAACTTTCAAGAACAAACAGTTTTTGTGTAGCAATGGTTCAGGTAAACATAAAGGTATATTTGTTATAATAATTTGTGTGTGTGCATGTAGAGAAAATAACTTTCGTAAATTTATCCAACCATTCTTTACATCATTTTGAACAAAAATTTTGTTGAAATTTTCCTAATAATGGCAACATTGCCAACATGTTATATTTATAGTAATTTATTTCATATTGAAACGCATGGAATAATAAATTTGGTTCGTTTTGATACAAAAAAAAATGGAAAAACTTACACATTATTGTCGTTTAAAGTTGAAATCACTAACTCTAATCAAACCATAACACGTTTTAAATGGTTCACGCCACATTATCACAACATATATTTAATTGTTTTATTAAATTAAATATTGAAAATGACCATCATTTTAGTCTATACAAGCTTGGTACCATTTCAATCAGTCTTCCCAAACACGCTGAAAAAATTCTGAAATATGTCATGTCGATAGCTGCAAAAATACCTTGTTGCAAATATTAACCGGATTTTTTTATGTCTCCTTATGATAGAAAAAAATCCAAGGGATTAAGATCAAAAGATTTGGCAGGCCAATGGTTAGGTCCATTTTTTTCTACCCATCAGTTTTTAAAATCGTTATTTCAGTGTTCAAAATGGGCTACAAGACAAGGAAAACTGATTTTACAGTACGACAATACCCCATAGTATCAAGCGAAAGCGGTCGGAGACCCCATGTCTATGTTTGGCTGGAAACTCTTGTCTACTCACCAGACTTGACCCTTCCGACTACCACTTGGCCACAATGGCTTTATAAACTGCCCACTATTTCACTTCACTCCAGAGATTAATCGAAAATTCATGTTGGTATTTTTTCCAATAACTAACGGCATGGAGATTTTCACCTGCCCAGTTGTGGAAATGATGAAAATGTCAAATCCCGTTCCTCGTGAAAGAAGCTTTGTTAGCGGATAAAATATTGAACAAATAATATTGAATGGTTTTTGCCAATACACCATTCACAATACTTTTGCGTGGGTGAAATTAATGCATGTAGGAATTTGTACACTGAGATGTCCACTAAAATAACTTTTGTCGCCGTTTTGAAACAATACTGTCAATGCACAGTACAATATTTAGTCACGGCGACATTACCACTTTTATTGTGGCTGATGTATGGTGTGATTCGAGATAAAAAAACTTATTGTAACAATATTTATGAGGTTATTTGTACATTTCACTGAGGTACCCGATTCTTGATAAAAAATCATTTTAAATAAACAATTTCCACTATATCCTAATCAGCCGAATCTCATAAAATGACATTTTTTTGTTTATTCAAATAGTTTCATGAATTTCAAACAGTTGGGAACATACCATGTATCAGAGAGCCAAAAACAGAGTCTCAATACACGTCGATTCGACGAACTGGTACACAATTGGAAATTACTTTGAAAGACCCATACAGTCGATTGATTGCTGTTTACTTTCGGGCTCATACCCATAGATACAAGATTCGTCACCAAAGTAGATATTATACACCAATCGACACGAGCCTTTTCTTGAGGGATTGTCAAATTAAGTGGAATCCAACGCGAACAAATCTTATTCACGGCTAAATGTTCGTGTAAAATCTTGGGTATGCTTGTGATACTAATGCCCAGGGATACCTCAATCTCACGGTATGTCATATGACAATCTTGCCTTATCAGTTCGCGTACAGCATCGATTTTGGATGACCTTACTAATTACGTTACTTACGAAAACTAATTTTTTGACTCAAGAGAACTCATATAGTCCAGATCTATGTATTATTGACAACGAGCTGTAGTTATACCTGAAAAATCGTCATTTACGAGAGACCGATCATTAAGAACACCTGGGTGATAATACGCATTGTCATACAATTAATTCAATTAGCGAGCTTTGGCAAGTGAAAACATCACTGTAGCTTTGCAGCCCCCTTATTCATCAAATTTGAGTTTTTGTGACTTTTTCCCTTTCCCAAGATTAAATTCCCCTCAAAGCACACCTTCTTGAGACATTGGAGATCATTTAAGAGACCATAATCGACCAGATAGAGGCGATTCCAATACCTGAAATCCAGTACTGCTATGACGAGTGAACAAACCGTCTCCAGCGTTATGCGGCTTCCCAAAATAACTACTTTGAAGGAAGACATATGGAACTGTAGTTTTAGTTGAATAAAATACTTAAAAAAACCAGTCACATACTCATAAACCGAGAGAAAATATATATAATTACTAATTTTTTAATAGCTTAACGTCATCAATGATAAAATATGAATACTACCTATCCAGGCCTTATATTTTCGCAATTAGCATATTTAACAACTTTAATTCACTTAATACTGTAACTTTGACCCGTTATAAGCTACGTCAATTTCGTATCGACCTCTTATATTAATGCTGGTCTGTCTGTGGTCCAATGGGCCAGCCTAATTGTCTTCTAGAGGGGGTCACCGGAGAGATTTCGGTTCAATTTTGAATAAAGCCGATTGAGCTTAGGGGGGAAATCTTCAATTTGACCTTGTCTGTCGTTAGAACGACTCGGTCTCGGTGGATTGAATTAATTAATGGGACGGGCCATAAAGAAACCCTGAAGCTAATAATTATTTGATATTAATTAATTTGTTGACTTAACAGTGATTGGGAGGAAATTTATTTAAATAAAATAGTTTGTTATTGTACTTGATGAGCATTTGCTTAAGATTAACTCAATCATTATTATTGAAAAGCTATTTTATATCAAATAAATATGCTCAATAGTTTTTTTTTTTCAAATTTGTAGTCAATATGCTGTTTTATGGGTTCCTGACAATAAAACTCAAGCTTTATTATTATTATTATTCACGTATGGGCCCTGGTGGACCACGCGAAGTACAATTAGAGGCGTTTGTTGTTGTTAGCCTTCCTTTGAGCCCATACTAATTTCATTCTTTCGCTATGAGCTTTTTTCCTTTCGTCAGACCAAGTTGTTCCAGTCTTCCTACATTTTTCTCTCTCGCCAACCTTCCAAACGTGTGTCTGAAACAACCTCTATCCTGAATTTCACTTTGTGTAATATTTGCTGATCTTAGGTCCTCTTTAATTGCCGCAATCCATTTAATTATTTCTACTTTAGCTCTACTCCTATTTTCATAAAATTCGACTATTTGTCTAGTTAGCCTACTCGGATTCATGCGTTTGATGTGTCCGTAAAACTTAAGTCTTCTTTTTCTCATATCGCTATGTATATCTGTGTATTGTTTGATTTCTTGGTTTTCTCGAAGTCGGTATGTTGTGCTATTTATTTGTTTGGGGCCTAGGATTTTTCTTATGATTTTTCTTTCCTTCTTTTCAATGTCCTCGATGTCCCTCTTTCTATTCAAAATGAGCGTTTCTGCAGCATATAGACATTCTGGCTTAATAACCGTGTTGTAATGTCTCAGTTTTGTGTTTTTAGATAGGCATTTTTTGTTGTAAATATTTTGTGTAAGTCTCAATGCCGTTTCCATTTTTTGACATCTACCCTTATTGGCCGCTTTTTCCAACCCATTTTCCATGATTATTTCACCCAAATATTTGAATTGAGAGACTCGTCTGATGTTACCATATTTTGTTTTTAGATTATTTTTTTTTGTGTTTATGGTGTTCTTAGTCTGTTGCAGGTCATGTATTGTGTCTTTTCAAAGGATATTTGGAGTCCTACCTTTTCTGCTGTTTCTTTTAGGATTTCAATCTGTTTTTGAGCCGTTAATACATCTTGAGCTAAAATTGCTAGATCATCAGCAAATGCCAAACAATCAATTTTGATGTTGGTTCTCCCCAGTTTAATGGGCTGGTCAATATTCAGTGCCGACTTTTTTAATAAGAGTGGCGAGAGTCCATCCCCTTGTCTCACACCAGTTTTAATTTCGAAGGGTTCTGAGATGTCACCAATGAATTTAACTTTTGACCTCGTGTTAGTTAACGTTGCTTTAATAATTGCCAGCGTTTTCAGATGTAGTCCTTGTTCTTTCAAGATTCGGAATAAAGATTCGCGGTCAATAGAATCATATGCTTTTTTGAAATCCACAAATGTACAGACGAGATTTTTATTGTACAGTTTTTGATGTCTTAGAATCAACTTCAGATTCAGGATCTGTTCAGGGCAGGATCTGCCCGGTCGAAAACCTGCCTGATATTCACCAATGTTCGGTTCTAACTGTCCCTGTGCTCTGTCTAGTAGACATTGAGATAGAATCTTGTAACAAACTGGGAGAAGAGATATTCCTCTATAGTTGTTTACATCCGTTCTATCTCCTTTCTTATGTAGTGGATGGATTAGAGCATCTTTCCAGTCTTCCGGAATCCATTCGGTTCGCCAAACTTCTTGTAGAATTTTGGTTATTTCCTTGATTGTACCTGGACCAGCGGATTTCAAAAGTTCAGCAGTGATTCCATCTTCACCAGAAGCTTTGTTATTTTTAAGCCGCTTGATTTGCTTAAGTATTTCCTCTTCATTCGGTGGTAATGAATCTGGATTTGTTTGTTTAGGGTTTAGTGTTGGTAATTTGTTTAAGGGCTCAGGACAGTTTAGTATTTGTTCAAAATATTTCGCAAGTTCTTTGCAATTGTCTTGGTTATTTAGAGCTAGTTGTCCGTTTTCCTTTTGAAAGCATAGGCTCTGCGGGTGATAGCCTGTTAATTTAGTTTTAAAAGTTTTGTAAAAGTTTCGGGTATTATTTTTTTGGAAATCTTTTTCTATTTCATTAAGTTGATTGTTTTCATATTTTCTTTTAGTTTGTCTAATTAGCTTCGATGTTTCTTTTCTTACTTCCAAAAATATGTTATAGTTTATTGCTGTTTTTTGACTGTTCCAATCTTTGAATGCTTTACTTCGGCTTAATACTGCTTGCTCGCAAACTTCATCCCACCACGAATGTTTTCTACGTTTTTGTAAAGGGACCAACTTTAAGGCTGTTTTAATAATTTTTTGTTTTAATTCTTGCCAGTTCTGTGCAGGTTGTTTATCAAGCTCTTCTGTTAGGGCTGGTTTTATTTTCGTTGGGTCAAACTTTGGTATTAGCAGCCCCTTTTGAATAAGTTTTCGAGGTTTTAAGCTAAGTTTGATTCTAGTCAAATAGTGATCCGTGTCTATATTTGCTCCTTTCCTGACTTGAACATTCAAAATCTCTTTATAATTGGGGTACGAAATGGCAACATGGTCAATTTGAAATTCACCCATGTACGTGTTTGGGCACCTCCAGGTCTTTTGTTTTGTTATTTTCTTTTTAAAATCAAGCTTTAATAATTGTAAAAAAATGCGATTATGGGTTATTGAGAAATAGGTGTTCTTTTAAAAGGACAGTGCGCATATGCACAAAAACAAATACGCAATTATGCTGATACATAATTTCAAGAGTATAACTTTTATTGAAAATGTATTATAAACAATGTAAAATGATAGTCCACAGAAAGAATATTTATATAAACTAGCAATAAAAACAATTAAAAAAACAAACATAATTCTTGCTTCAGTGCCTTGTATGATAAGAAATGAAAAATCTCACATCAAGGGCAACTCTGGATTTACGCCATTTTGTTGCCATAGAAGTCTTCAGAATTCTCCCATATCATTCTGCACCTTGGATCGAAACGTATCCACTGAAAAGTAAAATACCTAAAAAACCTTGAACTCATCTGATCTCTCCTGTCGTTCGGTTTTTTACTCGCTGTATAATTGTCAGTGCAAGTTACAAACATTCCAATTGTTTCTGCATCCATGAAGAGTTGTTTCGAAGAGTTGTACAGGAAATAAATAATTAGATAAACAAATAAACAGGGGTCACTCTACATTCAAACGCGAATTGTGTTTTGTCCATTTATATTCCTTATTTTTGATTTCGGTTAAATGCCCCTTTTCAATAAATCACGAACTTACGACTATTGAATTAAATCTTCTTCTTCCCATAGTCCTTCTTCTTGTTCATCAACGACTGGTACAAATAATTCTACTTCTGCCCTAAGTTAAGAAGCAGGAAGATTGTTTCTCTTCATCGTCTGAATCTTCGTCTGTTAATTCGTCCCAGGTATTGTTTGGTGGTATAATTATAATAACCACGTGTATCTTGTTGACATCGGTACCTTTCTCTATCGTTCTTATAAGATCATCAAGAGTAAGGCCCCTGAAAAAAGAACATTTTTGTGCTCGCTGTGCTTTTAAAAGGACACCTATATTTTCACCCTGCTGTGGGCTATGCCACATGTTAACAGCAAACCAAACCTTTTTTAAACGCTTTATATATGCTGTCCGAATACTGAATACGAATGAAATACTGAATAAAAAATAAAAAAAATAAACTTACCGAGGCATCTTGAAATCTAGGGGGATGGCCAAGGTAACTTTTAAAGCGACACAAAAACTATATAAATTAGAACAAACGTATGATTATTTAACTTAAACTATCAGTTTACATATTTAATTAAAGAAATTATTTGCTACTATCTCATGCAGAGTAGTTTACTTGTAAGAGTCGATAACAAAGTGATCTGCGAAGTGTCCTTCAAGAACAAATGTGGGAATAACTGGGTTAAGTTCGTCAGATTTATCATTTTCGATAAATCTGTCTGTTGAAATAATTTTTATCTACTGTTTAGAATATAAATACTTGGATGTTATACCTCGAAATATAAGCCGTTGTTTTCGATGATCTCTACCCATTTTTGAGTTAACAACTCTATTCCTCTTCGGTACCACGTTGAGTCTTTGCAGGCAACTCGATGCAGCCAGTTTTTACCTCTTCTGCAGTACTGGATTTTTTCCTTGCAATAAGTGATCCATGGACCCGAACAAGTGATAATCCAACGGAGCGATGAATACTTTTCGGTATGAACAGCATATACTCTCTCAAGTTGAGCTGAACAGATTTCTAAATATATCGCCTTATCATCAGGAACCAACTGAAAGTGGGTTATTATGACCTAATCTTCACTCTATCTTCAACATATCTTCGGAACTTTTTGAACCAGAACTGAACGGTGTGAATTAATTTTATTTAATTTTGTTAATTTTGTAATAATGTTATCTTTATTACACGCTCATTAAATTTCTTGGCTACTTGGCTCATCAAATCTCATGATTAGATTTTATCATTTCCTGATGATGTTAATATAGTTAGAGAAACGTCGAGTGTGAAAGTGTAAACAAGCCACAATGCTGCTTAATTAATATAGAGTAGTCAATAAGATTCGCAAACGAAAAAAACGATCTCTTTTGATGACATTTTTCATAAGTTTCACCGTTTCGTTTGTTTTAGTCGATATTAGGACATTTGGAATCATGATACAAATATCCAGTTAAAGTTAAGGTGATTAACACACCTTGTTTACTGTATAATGTTCCTGGATTATATTCCATCTTCCAGGCGATATTAATATATAAAATGCAATTCTCAAACGAAATAAATCTGGCATTAGATACTTTTATTTCTGGTAAAGCAAATAGCCTATTTCGTAAAAGAAGTATGGCAACTAAAATATTGTTTTCCATGATTTTTTAAAATTTTATTGTTTGGACTTTGCAATTAAATTTAGAACATATCATTCAAATATCCACCACGTGATCGCTTGCACGACTCAATCTTTTTAGGGTCATTTTCCGTACATTTCCGCTGGTATCCCGGCCATGACTTGACGAATGTTGGTTTTCCAAAGCTTAAAATTTTGAAGATAGTCTATACAAACATGTTATTTCGCGTAGCCCCCCAAAAAAAGTCTAACGGGGTCAAATCGCATGATCTCGGCGACCAATTGACATCACCAAATCTCGAAATTACGCGGCCTGGGAACGTCTCGCGCAATAAATGATGTGGTTGTATTGTGTAAAAATTGTGGCTAAAAATACCACGTAGACCCACAAAAATGGATGATATTTAAGTTTGACTGTTGTCAAAATGCTGTAGGGCCGTATTTTCCGAACAAGCAGCGCACTTTTGGCTTAAAAGCTTTCTGAACAAACATATCTGTAGGATCTGGGCTGGTAAAAATCCTCAACTAATTCAAAAGTTACCTCTTCATAGTCAGAAAGTCATTTTTTGGGTTGATGGAGTGATAGGGCTATAATTTCTTGAAGACGATGAGGGAATATCTTTGGTCTCAACTGATAAATATGGTTATAAACTATGTTTTCTTTCAACAAAACAGTGCAGTGCGACTGTGTAATATCATGCCAGATAATCAATTTATTGCAAGAAAAGTTTCCTGGGTGAGTTATTTCTCAAAAAGGTAATCTGACCTCAAAGATCATGCAACCTCACGCCCTTGTATTAATTTTTTTTGGGGTTATGTTAAATTTTTGGTTTATAGAAATATACCTCGAATATCAATTCTTCTATTGGAACCTTTGGTGTGAAACACTAAACTTGAAGAGATTTACCACTAAACACCAAAACACAATGATGCTAACATGGTTAGCGAAACGTGCGTCGAGCAGTTCAAAGAAGTGTTTTGGTGTTTAGTGGTAAATCTCTTCAAGTTTAATACCTCGAATAGTTCTTAACCTTAAACGAAACATTCAGATCCCTAGAATAATTCCACCAGACGAAGTCGAGGGAGATATTTGAACAATATTAATTTTTTTATTTATCTTCGAGTTATTGGATTATCACGACACATTTTAAAATTCTGAAATTTTTATTTTAAATTCTTTTATATACCTCTATTAAATATGAATTAGATTATCTCTAAATAAATGCGTATTAAAATATTACGTAGAATACGTACATCGTCTTTTGGAAAAATCGTATTCAACAATCAATATGCGGAAAGAGTCCAAAAAGAATTTTCTTTTTAATTTGAATCTGCCGCTGCCTCTATCTTAAAAGTAACCGGTGTTTAATCTGATTTCATTCTGCAGAGTCAATTAAAGGATTTCGTTTTAATCCCGGGTAAAATTAATTCGGTTTAAAAACAAAATTCAATTTTAATCGTGATCAGCATTTTGAAGCTGACAGATTTATATAGAGAAAAATGCGGAGTACACTGTGTTTTGTAACATTGATGAGAATATTCTTTTTGTGCTTTATTTAGGTAGTTATTATAACAGTTTTTAACAGAAATAGCCTAGCACGTCCCATTTTCAAGCATCTGCTTCTCCTTTATATAACGGCACATTGAAATTATTTGTATCTGGCTTTGGACTGGATAATGTAGGAATTGCTAACCTACTACGTACGAAGTGTACTACCTACCTAATAAAGCCTGCAAAAAAATACAAAAAAGAAGAAAGGAGAAAGGGCGAAAAAGAACAAAAGAAAGAAAAAAGAACTGCTAACTTAGATCCCTTACATTAATAATTGGAAAAGTTTGGAATAGGTCCTTTATCCCGGTTCATTATTTTCTTGCAATTCTCTATTTGAATGCTTTCAAATGCATCCAAAGCCCTGTTATGTACACTTTTAACCAGCACTAAATTACTAATGTCTATGTTGCGGTCATGTTCGATTGCATGCTGGCCAACCTAAGATTTTTTATTTCTCCCATATCTAATGTGGGCAATGTGTTCTTTATATCTCGTTAATATGGATCTTTTTGTTTGTCCAATATACTTTCGATCACAATCTTGACAGCTAATTTCGTAAAAAAACACTTTTCATGTTGTCTTACTTTATCCTTTGGGAAGAAGTCCTGGGTAGGACTTCTCTTAATTTATTATTTGGTTTGTACACAACATTAATGTCCACTTTTTAAAAATTTTGTCTAGCCCTCGTATTAATTGAACATCAAATGATATTACCATGAATTTATTTTTGTTCTGATACTTTTGAAAAGTCGAAGATTTTTTCAATAATTTTCTAAACTTATGTTTTCTAATTAATTTATCTACAATATACTTACTGTAGCCGTCCACTTCGGACACGTCCCTAATTAATTAATTCTTTGTTATAATTGTCTTTCTTTAAAGGAAAATTGATTAATCTATTTACCATAAAATTTAAACTAGTCATCTTATTTTGGAAGCTATGATTCGAATCGTTAGGGATGTATGGCGAAGTGTTGGTGTCTTTTTTAAAAACATCAAAATCTAACTTATTTTTATTGTTTCTACTGACTAAAACATCCAGAAATCGTAAACTATCGTTATTTTCGAGTTCATGCCTTAATACTTTTTGGGCTTTACTATTTAAGTTTTTAATGAAATCATCCAAGTTTTAATTTTTGAATCAAAAATTGCAAAAATATCATCCACATATCTTAACCATACCTTCGGAAAGTAACTGAACTCATTTTTCGCCTCTGTTTCAAATTTACACATAAGTAAGTTGGTTCGTAAAACCGATTTTCTGCATCAAGAAAGATGAAAACTATAAAAAAAAACCCATAAATAAACTCTTGAAAGCCTCTGAAATACTGGGGTGTAGCATGTCCTTAAAAATGCGTTTTTTACAATCCTATTTGGATTTTTTTCCAAAAATTTGAGTGCACAAGCGACGTACAAAGAGAGAGGTTTCACTAGAACTTTGCATCAATTTAACACGTTTGACATGTTTATATGTAATGGATGAACGAGCTTGACAACAAACTGGAAACAACTGGTCACATACTTTACACTTGGGTTACGGAGAATGGACGATGTGGTGGAATTGAATTCCTTATTAACCAGTAGTTGAAGGACAGTGTCGTAAAATTTGAAAGTATATCTGACCCACTAGCCCAAAGCGTCGTTCAACTGGATAACAAGTTTAAGCTTCAAATCGTCCAAGCTTATGCACCAACTATAAGCTATGGTGATGAGGAAATTGAGATATTGTATGATGATGTTGCCCAGCTTCAGCTTCTAGACAACGAAAAGTGCAGGTACAAAATTCTGAGGGTGACTTTAATGCTAGAATTGGAAAAACAAGAACAGGTGAAAATGCAACTGGCCCATATGAAAGTGGTGAGCAGGACAATCGAGGTGACAGGTTGGTTGATTTTGCGGAAGGACAAGAACTATATATTATGAACTCGTTTTATAATAAAAAATCAGCAAAAAATGTACATGAAAAAGTCCAACTGGTCTCACAAGTGAAATTGACTACATCATGTCAAACGATAAAGTAATATTTTGTAATTGTACTGTCTTTAACCGTTTTAATGTCGGAATTGACCATAATAAACTGTCGAAGCGAAGATACAAGAATAGTAAGATCGAAGAAAGGCAAAGTAGAGTTTGTAAAGCTGCTTCAGAAGGGCAGCGATTTTGAGATTGCTTTGTCGAACCGCTTTGATGTGTTGCAAGACCCAGAAAAGACGGCAATATTGGGTTGATGCATAATTCAGTTCGCTGTTTATTTTTACTTTTAATTTGTTGGAATTTGCATTTTTTATTAAGCGTTTCAAGGATGGTGATACATCGCTTAAAGATGAAGAAGGAAGAGGTCGACCATCGGATTTCGACGATCAGGCACTTCTGGCAGCGGTGGAAGAGGACGCAAGCTTGAAAACACGAATGCTGGCAGACGATTTCGATGTCAACCAGTCAACGTGTCCGTCGTCTCAAAAAGCTCGGAAAGGTGTGGAAACTGGCTGGATGGGTTTCTCACGAGCTCCCCGACGACACCAAAGCCGATCGCGTTCGAATTTTTACCGATTTGCTGCAGCGAAACGAACAAACACCATTTCTGAAGAACCTCGTCACTGGAGACGAATCTTGGCTCCTCTTCAAAAACATCAAAAGAAAGACGGTTTGCGTATCGCCAGGTGTTTCGCACAAAGGCATACCAAAAGATGTCCACTGTAAGAAGGCAATGTGGTGCGTTTGGTGGGACAGAAGCGGAATCATCCACTGGGAGATCATCTCAAATGGCATTTGCTATTGGTGGAACGAGAATGGTTAGTGGTTTTTTCAATTTTTTTCTCCCATTTTTTGTTTTTTTGCAGATGAGCGTCAGCAGTGGCGAATTCCGGACAAAAATTGCAAGCGGCAGTTCAACATTAATAGGGACGTCTATCTGGCTCAACTTAACCGTCTTCACGCTGCAATCGAGGCGAAATGAACGCGCAAAAAAAACCACATCGTCTTCCACCACGATAACGCCCGTCCTCATGTTGAGCGTTGTGTCGTCGAATCCATCGCCAATAAGGGATGGGATCTGCTCCCACATCCGCCATATTCACCGACTGAAGCACGTACGGACTACCACGTCCACAGGTCGCTGAAAAATTGGCAAAGGAACAAAGTCTACGACGATTTGGATGACTTGGTTGCCGATGTTAGGCGTGGATCGCCTCCAAGAATCGTGACTTTTTCGCCCGAGGAATCGACCAACTGCCAAGCTAATGGGAAGCAGTTCTTGAAGTCGATGATGAATACGCTCCAGAATAATCATTTAAACATGTTTTGGTTAAATATTTTTATTGTTTTTGTTGAATAAAATTTGTTGAAAAAAAAACAAACTTAATTATGCATCAACCTATTAACAGATCAGTATAAAAAATAATCGACAATGTGCTTGAAACGGTTGCTGCAATAGCACCAGCAGAAAAAAGTTTTAAACAGTCAAAATCTCCAATGAGACAATTAATTTAATGAAAAAAAAAACGGCATACAATGAGGAATGCAGGGAGTTCTTTTGGCAGAGTCGAGTATGTTGAACTTTGGAAAACTATAAGAAAACGTATTCGAGAAGAAACGCGTCGGTTCAACATGTAGCTAGTGCAAAAAACACTAGAGTAAAACAAGGAAATAAACAAAGCAAAACACAAGCTGAGAAATAAAAGGACACACATGTATGCACAAACGCGTGAGAATGGCACATTTTATTCCAAGTTATATGAAGATCAGAACCAGTTAAAGAGAGCAAAACCCACGGAAGAGGAAATGCTAGATATTCTGTTGGATGAAGTGTCAAATGCTATAGAAGCGATGAAGAATGGAAAGGCTCCAGAAAAGGACAGTGTAACAGTTCAGATGTTGAAAGCCGGTGGTCGAACTTTACATAAAATACTGGCAAAATTGTACTCAAAATGCCTCAGGGAACAAAAAAATACCCAACCTATGAAAAAGTGCTGAAGTGATTCTTCTTCATAAAAAAGGAAGCAGGAGGATTTGAAAAACTACCTCCCAATAAGCCTCCTGTCAGTATTGAACAAGGTTTTCACCAAGATAGTATCTAAAAAAATACTGAGAACACTGAATGACGCACAACCAAGAGAACAGGCAGGATTGAAAAGCGGATTCAATAGATCAAAGTGGAAGTACAATAGATCATATCCAGGTTGTCCAACAGGCCATAGAAAGGCGCAATGAATACACCATGCCACTGTGCTTGGCTTTTATTGACTGTGAAAAGGTATTTGACTCAATATCAAAGCAATCCATAATGGATGCATTGCTTAACCAATGGATAGACAGAGCCTATGTAAACCTACTGAGATCCATGTATGATGAAGCTACAGCGACAGTTCGCATGGATGATCTTAAAGTTAAAATCAATATAGAACAAGGTGTACGGCAGGGTGACTCAATATACCCTGTTCTTTTCTCAGCATGCCTTGAAGATGAATTCCGTAATCTGGATTGGGAACAGGATGGAATAAAAATAAATGGTGCATATTTAAGCCACCTTAGATTTGCAGATGATATCGTTCTCTGGCCACAAAACGCAGATGAACTACAAACACACATATAAGAACTGCAGAAGGAGGGAAACCCATTTGGCTTGAAAATAAACCTGAAAAAGAGTCAGGTTATGTTCAACAAATTTACTGAAAACAGAAGAATATCTATTTTAGGAAGTGATTTAGAGGTGGTGGATCACTACATATATCTTGGGCAAAGAATTTCAATGGAGGGTGAAGGGTTCCGCCTAGGAAGTGGAACGGCGTGTTAGGTGTGGCTAGCAGGTATTTGGCATGCTCAATATGGTGTTTAAGAACAAACTCCCACTTTGTCTGAAGAGAAAAGTTTTTGATCAGTGCATGCTGCCTGTTGTGACATACGGAAGTGAAACATGGACATTCACATCACAATCAATTCAGATTTCAGGTAGCACAGAGAGGAATGGAAATATGTATTCTTGGTAATATAAAGCGGGATAGAAAGACCTGCACATGGATCAGAGAAAAGAAGAAAGTATGTGACATCATTGCATTGAAATGAATTGAAATGGAGGTGGGCAGGCCATATAGCGAGGCGCTGTGACGACAGATGGACCAAAACAATCCTGCGATGGATACCGCTTGATCATAAGCGCCCACGAAGAAGACCTAAAACACGATGGATCGATGACATCATCAAGTATATTGGACTCGTATGGCAGAGGAAAGCTCAGGACCGCACGAGTTGTAAGCACTCTGGGGAGGCCTTCATCCTGCAGTAGATCGACAATGGCTGAATGATGATTATGATGATGACATGTTTACATTAATAAATATTAGATTCTAAAAATATATCGTCTCCTTTTTATATACGAGAAGCTAGCTACTTTTTTGGAGATAGAAACATCACCGACCTCCGCTAACAAAAAAACTGTACGTGTTCCAATAAGTAGCTTATCATTTTCAGATTTAGAACTACAAAATACCTCATATACACCTATTTTTATCAGTGTAACCTAAAACCAGTTTATATATGTTGACCTTTGTCATTTATTTCAAATTAGCTTCGTTCGTTTATATTAGCCAATGAGGATAAAGGTAGAAACGCCTTATACCATAAAGAAAAGGAAATCCATTCCATAAGAAAACTATAAATTCTTCACAATAATGGCCGATTCTATCGGTGCTGCTTCCAGTTTTCGCTTGGGAACAAATGAATTGGGAGGATACGTGCGAATGCATACTAAATTCGCAAAGGATTCGTTCGGAAATCATTCGATTACAATGCATTTTGGCCTTGAGCAGATTCGAATCTGGTTTGGTTGGCGTGTCAATTTATAGTCGCGATGGGAATATGATTTATAGATTTGCCACGTCGACAAGAGCGCAATGTAAATAAATGTGAGTTCTATTGAAAATACCAGAATGAAATTTTTGAAGGTTCTGATTTCTATAGATTGAAAAAGCAACAGTCTGGAATAAAAAAATATATGCTGTAATATGTTTTATGTGAAGGGTTGTTCAATAAGAGTATCATAACTTGTAATGTGTAATTATCGGCCCTGTACCAGGTGTCCCATTAAGGATGGATCACGGCCGTATCTTGAAAACTATTTATCCCATAGCTTTGGGGAAAATAAATCATGAGAAATTCAACAAAAATATTTTTAAGCTTCTAAAACGACCGCAAGAGGGCGTGACGAGTTAAACATTTTTAAAAATCATTTTTTTGTGTGTATTTTCAAGTGTTAACCGAGTAAGAAAAATTCTCAGTTATAATTAGCAAACTGTCTCCTACAACTTTGTTTTATGACATTTTGTCGTAATTTCACGAAAAGAGGGGGGGAGGCGTTAAAGTTCAGATTCTGTGAATTATTAGACTGTTGTGCTGTTAATTTTATTTGACTGTTGTTATTATTATTATCTTCGTTGTTGGCCCGTTGGCCTTTAATCACGCTCCAAATTAATATGGCATGAAGAATTTGGACCAGTCCTAAGCCTGGATAAGGTATGAAGGAAGGCAAACATTAGGTTAATATTTTTTTTTAACTTAATGCAGGTAGTAATGAAATAATAACTGATTTTTTCAAAAAAATCACAGAGAAAATGTCACAGATATCGATTTCGGGTTTTCACTGGATGATTCCTCTTTAAATTACCTTTCTTGCCATATAGTAAAAGCTGCACCATTCCATTTGGAAAAACTGAACAAAACTTGAAAAAAACTATTGTTGAATGTAACGCCACCTCGCGGTTTCATTTATGAACTAAATAATTTATCTCCCAGATTATCTGATTGTCCCAGCAATTGTCTTTTAAATGAATCCAAATTGAGGAAAATCGGTTAAGGCAAACGGACATTAGACGACTTTTTATCTCAATAGGTAAAACTCCCCTCCCCTCTTCTATTCGTGAAATTACGACAAAATGTCATAAAACAAAGTTGTGGGAGACAGTTTGCTAATTATAACTGAGAATTTTTCTTACTCGGTTAACACTTGAGAATTCCCAAAAAAATGATTTTTAAAAATGTTTAGCTCGCCACGCCCTCTTGCGGTCGTTTTAGAAGCTTAAAAATATTTTTGTTGAATTTCTCATGATCATTTTTAGTACAATTTTTTTTCCCCAAAGCTGTGGGATAAATAGTTTTCAAGATACGGCCGCGATCCATCCTTAATGGGACACCTGGTATATCTCTCACTGTCGATAGAAAATATTTAGCTTTTTTCATCAAAAATTGTATTTATTATTGCTTAGAAAACGGTTGAAGAATATTTTGATAATTTAATAAATATAAAACAAAAATATCGATTTCAAAATAATCTACTAAAGCTAAAATGCCTTTTTGTTCATATAATATAATATCGATCTATTCCTCCATCTTTTCATACTCATGCAATTTAGGAGTTTTTCAGTGTCCATGTTCCATTAGCATTTTAAAAATTGAGAATAGATGGTTTCCTCCCTCTTTCTTTATTTGACAATGGTGTTGTCAATATTAATTAGCTCCTAGTAAATGAAAATGGACGAAATCGCCCCGCAACTAAATAAAAGGAGAAAACTTCTCTTTCGCTTAGTTGATATTCCGTTTAGATAAGTCAAATTACGAATCCCCATGCCAGACGCAAAGCGAATTTCGGAGCACAGTACAGACTTCAAGATGTGAAGGATAATTTCATTGCATCGACTTGCTGGATACATCAGGCACATTCCAAATAATTTTATTTTTATTTTAAATTTACATCTAAAAGTAAGTACCATATATGTACCAACAATGAATAGTATTTTATAGCGAATTTCAATATAGAGATGCGTTAAATTGTCCAATTCTATAGATTAAGGTATAGCGAAAAGTCTAAATCCCGATGTGTGGCCATTCAAGCAGAGACTAGGCTTGTATATTAAACTTCAATAAACAAGAGTGTAAGAATCTCCATTTAGTCGCGCAAGTTTAAAGCTGGATAATATTCAGAAAACAGCTAGTATAACGTAGCTTACTGTACGCAGAGCACGAATGAATGAATTAATGAATTTTCCTTGTTTTTGAATATTTTTAATATTCCCCACAAACCACCCTGCAACTTTTCATGCATACCTAGACTGAGCTTGGGCGTATCCTGGGCGGTTTCGCACAGTCTGAGAGTTCCGGATGTTCACCACAGGATGGGGTGAGGGCGGGAGGATTACAGGCAACAACCGACATGGCCGATGTATATGACTTACCTTTGGTCAATCCTTTACCACTTGCTTTACCAATCCTTTACCACAGCTTTACCAGCTGTATGGCAGCTGTATGCAGCCAGAATCATATAAACTGGCTGGCGTCTGCAAACAAGAGATACGTCAGGATGGCCACCATACGAAAGAAATCAAAGGATACACAGTGATCTAAACTGGGAACCTGTTTATATGCCTACCTTCATGGAAAGAAAAGCAGAAAAAGTATTATTAATTGTAAGTAGACAATGCAGAACTAAGCAGGCTCATGGATTATGATCCGAATGAACTCCTGAGACAAGCGAAATATTACAAGAGGTCCAAATACCAGGTACTCGATTAATGCAATTAAAATAGTTAAATTTCATAGAACATAACGGCATATTAATCCCAGCAATCAAAGCATCAAACAAGTAAGCACAAATAACTTTTAATTTTTAATGATTTTAGGAAAAATTTCCTATAACGAATAAAAAATATGTAAAAACGTTCCGAACGTTCAGCTTGAGCCGGACTGATGACGGTTTATGACCAAAAACCGATCTTAAGACCCTCTTGTTGACGTTTTAGTGGTGTCTGAAGGAATGGAGAATTTTTACATGGAGCACGGATAAATTTTCCTTGTTTTGGAGATCATATACCTTAGATATAAAAACTTCATTGATTCTTATTTTATTGTGACGGTCAATGTTGCTATTGCAGTTTTCTAGTTTTCTAATTTTATTAGCTTCCGAAAATTGCAAATTGTAAATGTTCAAGTCATATTTTACATTCCAAATGTGGAGTATCAGATTAATTCTGGATCTCAAAGTGGCCGTCAAAGAAGCTATATATGCTCCCCATTTCACAAAGTAAGAAATAAGTGTATTCGCCACAAATATAACAAAAAAATTTGAATATTGACGCATTTAGTCTGCGTGTAGAAGTCAAGTTTTTCAGTTTTTCTTCCACATCTACTTCCTGATCCACAAAAATTCATGAACAAAATTGAACTATGGAGTTCAGACGTACATACCAGGGTTTATCGACAAGTAATACATTATTAAGTGGTGAGAGGCATAGTTTATAGGGATTATACAAGCATTAAATCAAAATTTCAGTTAAAAGAATATTTTGGTCTCTGAATATATTATTATGTCGTTAATTAGTCATTATTTTCTTAAAATTATGGTTATTAAAAAAGCGATGTATTATTGGAATCAGTACAATAAAAATGAGTATATTCAAAAAAGAAGAAAGTGAGTACTGAAAAGCAATACAGTTAGTACGAAAAATCTGTTTAGTCCAATTAAAGAATAAAGATAATACAAGAATAATGCAGAAAAAGAATAAGTTGAAATTGTTAAGTATGAAAAAGTTTATTAATGAGAAACATAATGAAATTAGAGAGAGATTACAGAAACAAACAAAAAACTAAACGATGAAAGAAAATGGAAAATTTGGTTATCAAAAATTAAGAGTAGATAAAGAAAATTAGAAATGGAATTGTATTGGATAATTAAAGCAGTCGTATTGGAAAAAAATGCTTAGAAAAACGAATGAACATGAAGAAGCGAATAAATAAAATGACAAAGGCGGCGGATTGTGATATGAAAAAGTTAAAATATGATAGAAATATCATCAAAGTTTTTTTCATTATACTCATATTACTATCTGCAAAATCCGACACATTAAAATCACCAACGAACAAAACTCCATACATGTACTCAAGTGGCAAATTCCTGAACCAACTCACTAAACAAATGCAAATAATATAGGTGGAATGTAAACTGCTAAAACAAATATTGGAACTCTATCAAAAATACATTTACATTCACTAAAACAATACGTTCATATCGACCAAACCCTGATCAATTAAGCGAGACTTAAAATCTGACTTACAAGCTAAAATCGTGCCACTTCCACAAGATAGATTTAACGGATTCAACCTTCTATCCGATCTGTAGACTACATAATCACTCAAAATGCCGCGTTTTAGTTACAGCCACTATGTCAAACTCACATTAGTTTGACTCATTTCCCTTTCTAATTATTGCTGGAGATTCACTAATATACTTTTAGGCATAACGATCATCGCCCTCCGCACGACGCTTTTCCAATTCCATCTTCATCTTTTTATCATTTTCAATTTGACGCTGTGTCCTATCATATCATAAAAATACTCAATTGTATCTAAAATCTTCTTTCAATTTACAAGCACTAGGAAGAATAGCCCTCATTTGTTCCTCGCTCTTAAATATTACCCTGATCAAGTGGGTGCATTAAGCATTAAACTGGCTCAACCATATAGGTCTAATGATAACTTCATCAACGCTACTACCGATTGCTCCTATACTCTCCTTTATCCTGGCCTTATCAGTTGCCTTCCTTTCTTCGATGCCCAAACTCAGATCTAGATCACCTACAATATTCTCAAAACCGGTATCAATAAGGATATCAGGTGGTTGCACAGTTGGAAAGCTCAATGATAGTACCTCATCCTGTAATTGCAGCACAATTGTCGACTGTTCTTACATGGCCAATCATTTTCATTATTCGTTACTATAACTCTCACCTCACTATTTGTAATGTCCATACAAGTGTTTTTAAATACTTTAGGCATATTTAGTACATAACTATGAATTGCTATATATCGATTATAAACAGTCTTGTAGCAAGCCCATGTAAATTTATTTGAAGGCATGATGTAGTTGGGGAAAATATATGATACGAAAAATACCGTCGGCGGTGCGAAAACTCCAGCAACAGTGATAATAAAAATCAATAAACCGAAACCGAGCACTGAATGTATGTCTCAAAGTTTACAAATATAATTAGGAGACATATAAATCAATCTAATTATCTGATAAAGGTTACCATCATTACCTGAATATCTCTTTACCGGAAAATGCGATGAAAATTGACGGTAAGAGGGTAGTTTTAATTTTATTTTAAAACTTTCCAGAATTGGTTTATTGGAGGTTTTAGCCTGTCCGTTAAACGCTACTGCAAATTTAAAAAACGAAAACCGAAAGCTTTACTTTTTTTGCATAATGCTTCAAAGCATTTAACGCATTTGTCCGGCTTAACAACCTGCAGTCCAGGAAAAGTAATTTTCCTGCCGCCAAATATAACTTCGTTAACCCAAAAAGTGCATAGGCGCAATATCAAATTTTAAAGCTTATTATCTGCGGTGGACATTCCGATAACTGAACGGATAAAACCGATGGAGAAGATAAACAATTCATTAAAGATTTCTGGAAAACTACAATATCATGGATGGTGTAGACATCAGTTTTTCCTGGAATGAGAGGACCGAGAAATGTTTGAAAATAGTATAAAATAATGTATGGCCAGAGCTAAGCAAGGATCTTGAAACAAGAGAATCCATTGTTGATGTCGACGAAATTATCAAGCAGGCTAATGAAACGGAGTTGGATAATATAAAAGCGCATGATATTGAAGAATTATTGCAAGTTACAACTGGTGAAAGTTTTTCCAACAAAAAATCTTAAATAATGGATTAGTTTATACAAAATGACTTACTTTTATAAAAGTTCAAAGACAAGGCGAAATGTCATTGATGCGATGTCTTGCTGTCGACCACTGGTTGTTGAATGAAACAGGCACAACCAAACAATGTTAGATCACTTCTCCAATAAAAAACAAAATATATCAAATGAGACAGAACTTTGCTCATAACAAACATAACTCCTTTAGTAGAACTTTTTTGATATTCATAAATTTTTTGATGAATAAAAATCGATATTAACAATAGATATGTTTAAAATTAAAGTAATCAAAAAGTAATAAAAAATAATCACAGGGTGACAAGTCTGGTCTGCATGGAGGGTTTTGAAAATTTTTTCAATGCATATTCTCCAGTTTTTCCATTGTCAAAACTGAACCCATTGGGTACAGATTTTATCGAAACCAAGATGATTTCAATTTCAAATTTTCAAAAAATCCATTTCGATATTGAAATTCTTTAATGTTGTTTCACTTGTGTAACAAAGAAAATAGGTGTCGGTTGAAATGACCGGCCGTTTTGGTTTTTATGCGGGCAGTTGGCGTGAAAAGGGGCCATGAAAGGATTCGACAGATTATTGATGGATCTTACCGGAGATTGCGTGAACAGTTTTATTAAACAGAAATCGACGATCGGGTTAGATTTCGTCCGAGGGGACCTAGGGCGTACGAATTTCATTTGAAATGTAAATAAGTTTACGGATAGTCAAAGGTTATGTTTATGGAATGGGGAAGGAGAGGTTATTTTGGAATACCAATATTCGTTAAAATCTATCTGGATTTAGCTGGTGGAATATCAATTACGCGTACTGCGCATTTATATGTAGAACAAATTTTTATTTTAGGTTTTATTTCTAAATAAATTTCAATTACAATTAAATATTTAATTCAAAAGATGGATTTAAGCTGTTACAAAGCAGGAACTCAGGATTTAAGCTGCTAATATAAGTCGCATAACACACAACGTGTTATTTAATGACATCAACGACACATGTCAATAAATTTAAACTTTTTTGAGGTAACATTGATGAAAATAGGTCTATATAAAGTATTTTATAATGTTCTAAATCCGAAAATGACAAACTAATTACTGTAACACCTACAGTTTTTTAACTGCAGAATAAGAAATATATTACAGGATATGTACTTTTTCCTCTTGTATTCTGCAGTATCATCTCTTTTCAAAAACCAGCAGCCCAAGTTCCTCTTGCTTCCGTCATCCCGACATCCAGGTGAAACCTTTCTCCTTGTTCATCGCTTACTGCATCTAAATTTTCCGGAAAAAAGTCCAAATGAGAGTGTAAAAATGCATTTTCAAGAATATGCGACACCCTAGTATTTCAAAAGCTTTTAAGAGTTCATCTATGAGATTTTTATAGTTTTTATCTTTCTTGTTGCCCAGAAATCCTTTCACTATGCTTACAAAATACCTCAAAGCTGCCAATTCCTTTTCATTTAATTTTTCTTGAAAACGGAAATCACCTAGCCTCCGTATCTGAGGTTCAATAAATAAGCCTTCTTTTAGTATTGCATCACTTAAATAAGGAAATATTTCTTTCAGGTAGGTTCTCTGCACGTCATAGAAACAGTAAAAGGCCTAGCATTTTTCTTGCGATGTATCCACTGCACTAGATCTACGTGACAACTCACAAAGCAAACATGAGGAGACACTTTTATCTTGATCTCCAATTTGACACTTAAAAAGAATAAAAAAATATAAAAATAGGCTTTTTAACTTCTTCGGATATAGATCTAACTTGTGACTTTAAAATAAATCGTACGGATATATAATAAAACTTATCCGATGGAGTTTTGTAAATACAACGACTAGAATTTGCCATTTTTTTTTATAAAATTGACTTGAACAATGTAAACGAGACAAAATCAAACTAAACTATAGAAAATAATAAAATTACCCTTAAAGGTTCGTAGAATATTTTGGAAATACCCCCTCTACGTCTCGTAGTAATTCCTACGTTGTTCAGTCCAAAGTCAGGTATAAATAATTTCAACTGAACTTCCACTTTTTTTAGCTGTCGCGGATATACTGCCTTATGTAAATCTAGTTTGAAATTTGTACACGTCTCACAAGTACTGTTCGAAACAGCAATATCTTTCAAAGACGCATAATTCATGTTTTGAGCTTCCAAAAGAAAAGAAGACTAAGCCTGCAATGTTGCTTTTTGAACGATATCGCGTCTACAAGTGATTGATAGAGCTTTTACTGTACAGCGAGAAAAAAATGTACCCATTACTAGTGAATCATTGCCATAAAATCCTACGATACTGGGAGTAACACATTTCTGGGTGAAGATCTGGTTTTGGGGTGGGCAAAGTAGGTTTTCTTGGTGTTAACCATTGTGTTTTCTTATGGATTGTTGCATTGAATCTACTTATCATCTCCAAAAACAATTTGTTAAAAAAATATGTTTTAAACTGTGGGGAAAATTCTTGGATGGTTTGTTTGAAATCAGCTTCAATTTCAACATTATCAATATCAACACGCCTTTGAGATGTTATATCGTCGAAAAGATTGAAATCACCGTTCAGAAATTTTATAAACCAATGCTGGCATGTTCCGCGATTCAAGACCCCAATATAAACATCATTAATGACATTTGTGTCATTGTTGTGCTTTTGAAACTCATAAAGTATCAAATGTCTAATATGGAACTTATCCATATCTTGCTCTTCCATTTTTATAGGGTTTACTTTTTTTTTTCAAAATTTATCAATAATATCAATATAGGAGGGGAGTCGGAAAAGTTTTCAACTAAGTATTTTGTTCCAATAACTTTTGTGCTCCAACAACTTATCTAAAGCAGCTTGATGAGGTACAAAACAATTCCCTCAGATTCTCATTGGGATCTATCAGATCATTGTCCTCAGTCTGCAATGTCTGACAGAAGTAGAGCCACTTGAAATATGGCGCAATTTCAAACAGTTCAAGTACGGCTCCTCTCTACTACTCAAAAATCGTAGTTGACTTGCTTGATAAATTTAAACTACCGCCGGATCAAGTTAACTTGCCTATGATCTGAATCGTAGGGCTGCTTATAGATTCTGTCGCATCGTTCAGGAATATAACTTGAACATACCAGAACTCTCCATTACTGCACTTCATCCCTTCCCTCCTTGGCAACTTAAATCTATCACCAATCTAGCACTGTTTCGAGAAAAACTCTCAGAGCATCCTAATATATCTCAAGGCTATATACACATATGGCTCTAGATCTTCTGCGGGTGTTGACTGTGGTATAACACACTACGAACTTAAAGTTTTCTTTAAATTACACGACTGCTGAAGCGGCAGCAATAAGGGAAGCTTTCAGATTCATAGCGACAATATCATACACGCGTTGGCTAATTTGCAGTGATTTAAATGTTTTTCGTTGTTTGGAGAAGGAGAGTTTTCATCCTCCTCTAGTTGCTGATTTCCTTTGCTTGATGTAAAACTTTTATGTGATCATGTCGTCACATAAAATCTGTCTTTCTTTGGATGCCCAGTCACATTAGTACCAAAGGCAATGAACAGGTTGATCTATTAGCTAACAGAGACGTCTCAATAAATACATCTATCCTTAATGCGTTTTCTCTAAAAGATATTCACAGAGAACTCCTATGCGGCATCACAAATAAAATTCAAATAGACTGGATGAACATTGGACAACTTGGAAACAAACGCTGGGCAATTAACAAATAATTCTTCATACACTCCTCTCCCTCATTTTCAAACGGATCAAGTTGCGTTAAGTGGAACCGCTTAAGAACAGATCACTGGCACTTCTCACATAGCTATCTCATGAAGGGTAAAGCCTATCACATACTACAGGACTATCAGGCACTCAACAACCTCAGATTATCCTGCAACTTAGGACAAAATCTACCTCTAATCCTTTCAGTTGATAATTTCCAACATCATGTAGATTTTCTAACGAGACTTAACGTACATCATAAAATATATTTCTAGTTAACACTTTAGGTATAACAATATAAATGACTTTTTGTATTCTCTGTTCTGTCCTAATATTATATGTTTAATACATTGTCATTTTACTATCCTTACCATATCCACTTAGAATTTTAATCTGAACATAATCCTTCTTATCAATTTCCTTTCATTTTATTACTCTATGTCAAATACTAATTATACCATCGTGCCCTACCTACTTTCACATCACCGAACAGGATAAACAGCTGTAATACCTTAGTTTTAAAGTAGTATTTGAGAATGTAACATCGTTTTACGAAACTATAGTCACACAAATTCAATAATAAAAGTGATACATAACCAGCGGCGGTTCGTGGGGGAAAAAATAGGTTGGGCAGGTATAACGAAATGTGAAATGCGTCGCATTGCCTCGTGAAATGCCTCGCAACCAAAAATTTTACATTTCTTATTATCATACACACACTTTGCTGTATAGAAACATAAGTGTAACTCAGCAGATATCAAATGTTTATTTTATTTTATAATTTTTTAAATGGGGCAATTGTCCAAGTGCCCTTACGAACCAACCGCCGTGGTAGATAACAAAGTATAAAATTATTTTATTCGATTCAAAAAGTGAACTATCACAAAGTAACTGACAAATCAATCAATAACTTTATAATTTAATATAGTTGCATAATTAAATAAATATTCAAAAAATTACAATTGTAACTAAAACAACATATAGTTAGATTTTCGAATATTTCATTTAATCTGTCATGCAATCAAATAATTTTCATATTACCATTTTACGCAACCACTTTATCTAACTAATTTTTCAATTTACATAATTATTCTCTATATATAAAATTGATAAATGCGTGGTGTCATATTAATAATAAATGTTTATGGCAATTTAATTTTGCCTTGAATAATTGTTTTGAGTTGCAACGAGCTTCTAGTAAAACAATTTACCATTGTGTAATTAAACATATTTTTCAACATGCACTTGTAAGAAATAGCAACAGATAATTAATCATCTCGTTTACGAGGATAGAGTGAAAAGTCAGATATTTTTCCCGTAGATGGCAGTGCGATCGTAAAGATAATTACACTTTCTAAAAGTAGTTTCCTTTCTAAGAATGCTTCATCATTTTCACACCGATATGACATTGTGTCTAGTACTATAAAGGGAATATCTGTTCCCACTTTTCCCATATTCTTTAGTAATTCCACTCCAACCTCATCATTCCCCGCAACCTCTCCATTTTGCACGTATTAATTACACTATTAACTGGATACTGTTACCTTTGAATTCTTATTGGTTTTCCTTTGGCCTCTTTTTATCAATTACTGTGATGTTCTCACCCTCTAATATTTCTTTAAAATGTTCCAGCAAAACTTGCGTTCTCTTCTCACACTTTTTAAAACATTATCGAATAATTTTTGATTCATCTTGAAGCCCTTTGGCATTCTGATAAAACACGCCTTATATATTGTGTTCCGGGTTGTAAATAAGTTATAATTTAGAAGAAATGCTTATAAAACACGGAACATATATTAATAATTTAAACTGTAAAATGGTTTTACATATATATAAATTAATCCATGCGCCAAACCATTCTAATTAACATTAAATCCACAATTTCTTCTTAATGCATTAATTTCTGGACAGTAAGATTTGAAATTATCAAAAAGTTATTTAAAATTCTGTAAAAAAATCTCATTTGAAATTAAAGAGCCATGCACTGATAATACAGTAACAACATAATTTTTGTAACATTGATGACAATGCTATTTTTGAGTTTCATTTAGGTAGTTATTAAAACATCTTTTCACAGAAATGGCCTAGCACGTTCCGTTTTCAAGTACCTGATTCTCCTTGTGTGATTGAAATTATTTGTATCTGACTTTGGAGTATAATGGTAAGCAGTAATTAGATGTAACAAAAGTACATTACACTAAGAAACTTTGGTCTCATAGAACTTTTTTGAACCTGGTACTTCAAACATAAAATATATCCCCGTTGTTAATTCAAAAAAGGTGCTTCTTCCGCCTCTCCACATTAAGCTCGGACTAATAAAAAAAAATTGTCAAAGCCATGGACAAAGAAGGTTATGGTTTCAAGTACCTAAAAGAAATATTTCCTCGAGTAATGAAACAAAATCAAAAGAAGGCATATTTATTGGACCTCAAATAAAGAAGCTTCTAGGTGATTTTCGTTTTCAAGAAAAATTAAATGAATCAAAAATCTTACAGATGAACTCTTGAAAGCCCTTGACATACTAGGGCGTCGAATGTCTTTAAAAATGCATTTTTTGCACTCCCATTTGGATTTTTTCCGAAACACTTGAGTGCAGTAAGACACGAATAAAGAGAGAGGTTTCACCAGGACATCAGAAAAAAGAAGGTATATTTATTGGACCTGAAATAAGAAAGCTTCTAGATGAATTGGCTTTCAAGAATAATTAAATGAAAAAAAATTGACAGTTTGGAAGTATTTTATAACTACGGTGAAAGGATTTCTGGGCAACAAGAACGATAAAAACTAAAAAACCTCATTGATGAACTCTTGAAAGCCCTGGAAATACTAGGGTTTGATGTTCTTAAAAATGCCTTTTTTTACACTCCCATTTGGATTTTTTTGAAAAATTTGGTTGCAGTAAACGACGAACAAAGAGAGAGCTTTCACCAGGACATGAGGAAAAAGAAGGCATATTAATTGGACCTCAAATAAGGCAGCTTCTAGGTGATTTCCGTTTTCAAGAAAAATTAAATGAAAAGGAATTGGCAGTTTAGAAGTGTTTGGAAGTGTAGTGAAAGGATTCCAGGGCAACACAAAAGATGAAGGTTATAAAAACCTCATAGAAAAACTCTTGAAAGTTCATGAAATACTCGGGTGCATTTTTTACATTCCTATTTGGATTTTTTACGGAAAATTTGGGTCCAGTAAGCGACGAATAAGCAGAGAGAACATCAGGACAATGGAAGCAAGATACCAGAGATGCTGAAACCCATCTATGTTGGCTAGTACTGCTGGTTTTTGAAAGGAGATGATACTACAGAACACAAGAGGCAAAAGTTAAAGTTTTTGTCGCTGTATGACATCTCATGTAATATATTTTGTATTAACATCTTCAGCAATTCAATTCTTCTCTTGGAACCTTTGGTGTGAAACACCAAACTTGAAGAGATTTACCACTAAACACCAAAACACTTTTTTGAACTGCTCGACGCACGTTTCGCTAACCATGTTAGCATCATCAGGAGATGATGATCAGGAGATGATTTAATCTCAAATGAGAGATTAAATGAGATTAAATCATCTCCTGATGATGCTAACATGGTTAGCGAAACGTGCGTCGAGCAGTTCAAAAAAGTGTTTTGATGTTTAGTGGTAAATCTCTTCAAGTTTAATCTTCAGTAATGTCTTTTCATTTTTTCGTTCCAGTTTTCGTCGAACAAGCGAGCGAGACGGACGTATAGACAGTGTAACATAGGCATAGTGTTAAATATTTGAAGATCTGAAACAAATTAATCAATAAAAGTGACAGTGAGAGTGAATGTTGTGTGTAAATAGAAATAGAAAGAAAATACAAGTGGATTAAACAAATATAAAGGTAATAATATAGTTTGGTGGATCGTATTAAAATTAAACAATTCCGAACCGTCAAGGAGGGTGAGCTCTTTGCGCAGCTGGAGCGTCTTGTCGAATAAATTCATACCAGGGGAGTGCGTAAAATATAAGAACCTGGATTCCGAAGATTGTACCACGGATGAGGGGAGTAAGAAGCGTAATGGAGACGACTTGGAAGCAGTATTTAAGAAGAGAAAAATGGATTGTAAGAACGCCCACAAAAACTGAACAAAAGCAAGAAGATAAACTGGATAAAATGCTGATGATGATGACAAATATGACATCGCAGATGGAGGGAATGACCCAACAAATAAAACAAATAATGCATGAACAAAGAAATTTAGCAGAAGAAATTAAAGCAATTAAACAGGAAAATAACACACTGAAGGCTGAGAATAGAAAAATTATGAAGGAAAATTGCAGAATGCATGACAAAATTAATGAACTTGAAAAAATGGAAAGACTGGACAGAGAAGGGAGAGAGGGCAATATAGTCATAAGAGGACTTAAGGCGGATTCGAATGAAACAGAGGCGCTAAGAGAAGATTTTTAAATGAAGCCCTAAAGATCAAAATAAGCGTCAAAACAGCTAGAAAACTAGGACCGCAAACATGCCTGGTAGAAATGAAATGCAAAGAAGATAAGATTAAAGTAATGCAAAACAAGAAAAAACTGAAAGACAATGGAGATGGGGGGATTTTTATAAATAACGACATGACTAAGGAAGAGAGAAAGATAGGCACACTTAGAAGAAGGGTAGCGCAGGATGAAAGGAGTAGGGATAAAGCGGTAAGAATTGGATACAAGAGAGTAACAGTGAATGGGAGATAGTATGTATGGAATAGGGATAAGGAAGAACTGACAGAGTCAAAAAACAACATCGTAACGTCACCAACAAAAAAACTAGCTACGGAACGCAACGGCGCACTAAAGGACGACGGTACGACAAGGCAAAGGGAAATGAACAAATATTGTATTAATGATAATATATTAAAGCAAAGGGCTAAAGAAAATAAAGAACAAAAGAAAAAGGATAAAAGAAAACAAATCAAAAGAGATATAATAAGAATTGCATCCTGGAACGTAAGAACACTGCTAGTACCTGGGAAAACGGAAGAGATAATAAGAGGAGCTCCAGAGATACAAAATTAGTATAGCGGGCCTGCAAGAGGTTAGATGGTGTGGGAAGGGAAAGATTGATAAGGAAAAATATGCAATAGGGTATGCAGTAGAAGCAACGCAGGGGCACAAGGGAACAGCTTTTGTTATACATAATAGCTTAAACGATAGGGTCGTGCAGTTTGACGCAGATGGGGGAAGAATATCTTATATAAGAATAGAAACGAAACGTAGAGGCTTATCGATAGTTAACGCATACGCCCCCACAGACAATGACAATGACGAAGAGAAGCAAAAGTTTTGAGAGAAACTAGAAGAAATACTCGATAAAACACCAACTAATGACATAAGGATAGAACTGAGGGACTTCAACGCTAAAATTGGAAAGGAACAATGCTACAAGGAAGTAGCGGGTGAACAAACAATTCATAATGAAACAAACAATAATGGCGAAAGGTTATGCAAAATGGCGGCGGCTAGTGATATGTTTCTGGTTAGTACAAGATTTAAGCACAAAAAGATACATAAAGAAACATGGAACATATCTGGAATTGACAACGGAAACCAGATCGACCATATACTGGTTGCAAGGAAAGACATGAATGTAATCTACGATACAAGATCATACCGAGGGGCTAATATCGATTCAGATCACTTTATGGTTATGGCAAAATGTAAAATCAAGGTACACAAGTACGGAAAAACTGCAAATATAAAAAAGAGATGGAATAGAGAAAAGTTTGAATAGGAAGAATGGAGAGAGAAGTACAGAAATACGATCAAGGAAAAAATAAATCAAATAAATGACAGCAACAGCATAGAAGAAGACTGGATAGCGATAAAAGGATGTATAACACAGGCAGCAGAATACACCATATCATATAGTAAAAACAACAGAAAGAAGCAATGGTTCGATGAAGAATGTGAAAATATGATTGAAAACAAAAACAAAGCAAGGAACACGTGGCTTAAAACCAGAAAACCGGAGGATTATAAGATATATAAAGAAATTAGAAAAGTGAACACAAAGCTGTGTACAATAAAAAAGAATAATTGGATGGGAGAAATAATAAATAAAATTGAAGAAGAAAACAAGAAACGAAATATGAGTGCTATTTTCAAACATGTAAATAAGTGCAAAATAAAGAAAGCAACAGTAGTAATTGAAAATGAGATATAGGAAAAACATTTCAAAGAAATGTACGATGAAAAAAGCCATGAAGAGGTGACGGGAGGAACAGAACTGGAGAAGGAACTGACAGAAAATGAGACGGTAAGAGTACCCGAGTACGTGGAAGTTGCTCAAGCGATTAAAAAACTCAAAAATAAAAGAGCTACGGGATGTGATGAAATGTGTGCAGAACTAATTAAACATGGAGGGGAAGAAGTACATCAAAGAATCTACCAAGTTATTTTACGGATATGGCGCGAAGAACGGAAGGAGTGAATGGAAAACAGGCATTATAATACCGATACCAAAAAAGGGTGACTTGACACAATGCAAAAACTATAGAGGAATTACATTTCCTCTGCTGAATGCGGCATACAAGGTACTTACAAACATAATAAAAGAACGACTGGAGATATACACAGAAAAACGTATAGGAAATTATCATTGCGGCTTCAGAAAAGGGAGATCGACACTAGATGCCATACAAATACTAAAACAAATCACAGAGAAGATATATGAACTAATATGGTAGCACATATAGTTTTGTGGATTTTAAGCAGGCGTTCGATAAAATCAACAGAGAACAACTCATTGAAGACTTAAAAAAAATCGAAGTTCCAAGAAAGATCAGAAGATTGATAGGTATGGCAATGAATGAGTCTGAAGCAAGAATATATACAGAACAAGGAATGACAAATAACATAAAAATCAAAAAAGGGGTTAGACAGAGAGATGCGTTATCGGCACTATTATTCATAATATCATTGGATAGCATAATATAGAGAATTGAAAATATAGGAACATTAAATAAACAGATAACTATAACTTGTACAGATAGTGGCATATGCGGATGATGTTGCAATAATTGCTAGAGAGCAGAGAGAGCTAAAGCGCGTAATAAAAATAATAATAGACCGCGAGTCTAAGAAAAAAGGGCTGGAAATAAGTGAGCAAAAAACAAAGTATATGTACTGCAGCAGAAATGAAAGAATATAGTGTGGAAGCTATAAATTTGAACAAGTAAAAACATTTAAATATCAGGGAGTCATAATAGATAGCAGGAATGAAGGACTTGATATAGAAGAGAAGATACATAAAGGATACAGAGCATTCCATAGCAACAAGAAATTACTGAAAGACACGAGATTGAGCACAAGGAATAAATTAGGAATATACAAAACAATAATAAGACCAATAGTAACACTCACAGCAAAAGAGGAAGACAAACTAAATATTTTTGAACGCAAGATAATGAGAACCATAATGGGTGTAAAGAAAGTAGGAAACAACGAGTACAGAAATCTGATGAACTTTGAAATCGACAACTTGTTGGGAAGGGAAAACATTGTGAGAGCAATTAAAGCACAAATAATAAGATGGTATGGACACGTAATGAGAAGAGACAGGGATACACCAAGAGAGATTACAATATGGAAACCAGCACAAAGCAGACCGAGAGGGAGACCCAGGGTCAGATGGAGACAGCAGGTGGAGGAAAATATAAAAAGACTAAACGCAGAGAGATGGAGAGGACAGATCACAGACAGGAGGAGATGAAGGAAAATAGTCGAAGAGGCGAAAACTCCCCAACAACTATGAGAAGGGCAGCAAGAAGAAATGTACACTGATCCACCACACTAAAAGGATTTGAAGAGTTCCTTAGAAAGGAACAGCTACAATTTCAAATACGAAATGTATTAGCTTATATAATATATAATGTCTTTTCATAAATTTAATACGTTTTACATGTTTATATTAAATAAATATTACATTGTAAAAATATGTCGTTTCCGTTTCTTTTCCACCACCGACCCCTTGTAACAAAAAACCTGTACGTGTTACAGTAATTAGCTTATGATTTTCGGATTTAGGAATACAAAATACTTCATGTACACCAATTTTCATCAAATAAAAAAAGTTTAAATTTGTTGACCTATGCAATTTTTTTAGTGAACCAAATTTTGGTTGAGACAGGGATACACCAAGTAATGAGAAGAGACAGGGATACACCAAGAGAGATTACAATATGGAAACCAGCACAAAGCAGACCGAGAGGGAGACCCAGGGTCAGATGGAGACAGCAGGTGGAGGAAAATATAAAAAGAGTAAACGCAGAGAGATGGAGAGGACAGATCGCAGACAGGAGGAGATGGAGGAAAATAGTCGAAGAGGCGAAAACTCCCCAACAACTATGAGAAGGGCAGCAAGAAGAAATGTACACTGATCCACCACACTAAAAGGATTTGAAGAGTTCCTTAGAAAGGAACAGCTACAATTTCAAATACGAAATGTATTAGCTTATATAATATATAATGTCTTTTCATAAATTTAATACGTTTTACATGTTTATATTAAATAAATATTACATTGTAAAAATATGTCGTTTCCGTTTCTTTTCCACCACCGACCCCTTGTAACAAAAAACCTGTACGTGTTACAGTAATTAGCTTATGATTTTCGGATTTAGGAATACAAAATACTTCATATACACCAATTTTCATCAAATAAAAAAAGTTTAAATTTGTTGACCTATGCAATTTTTTTAGTGTACCAAATTTTGGTTGAGACAGGGATACACCAAGTAATGAGAAGAGACAGGGATACACCAAGAGAGATTACAATATGGAAACCAGCACAAAGCAGACCGAGAGGGAGACTCAGGGTCAGATGGAGACAGCAGGTGGAGGAAAATATAAAAAGAGTAAACGCAGAGAGATGGAGAGGACAGATCGCAGACAGGAGGAGATGGAGGAAAATAGTCGAAGAGGCGAAAACTCCCCAACAACTATGAGAAGGGCAGCAAGAAGAAATGTACACTGATCCACCACACTAAAAGGATTTGAAGAGTTCCTTAGAAAGGAACAGCTACAATTTCAAATACGAAATGTATTAGCTTATATAATATATAATGTCTTTTCATAAATTTAATACGTTTTACATGTTTATATTAAATAAATATTACATTGTAAAAATATGTCGTTTCCGTTTCTTTTCCACCACCGACCCCTTGTAACAAAAAACCTGTACGTGTTACAGTAATTAGCTTATGATTGTCGGATATTTAGGAATACAAAATACTTCATATACACCAATTTTCATCAAATAAAAAAAGTTTAAATTTGTTGACCTATGCAATTTTTTTAGTGAACCAAATTTTGGTTGAGACAGGGATACACCAAGTAATGAGAAGAGACAGGGATACACCAAGAGAGATTACAATATGGAAACCAGCACAAAGCAGACCGAGAGGGAGACCCAGGGTCAGATGGAGACAGCAGGTGGAGGAAAATATAAAAAGAGTAAACGCAGAGAGATGGAGAGGAAAGATCGCAGACAGGAGGAGATGGAGGAAAATAGTCGAAGAGGCGAAAACTCCCCAACAACTATGAGAAGGGCAGCAAGAAGAAATGTACACTGATCCACCACACTAAAAGGATTTGAAGAGTTCCTTAGAAAGGAACAGCTACAATTTCAAATACGAAATGTATTAGCTTATATAATATATAATGTCTTTTCATAAATTTAATACGTTTTACATGTTTATATTAAATAAATATTACATTGTAAAAATATGTCGTTTCCGTTTCTTTTCCACCACCGACTCCTTGTAACAAAAAACCTGTACGTGTTACAGTAATTAGCTTATGATTTTCGGATTTAGGAATACAAAATACTTCATATACACCAATTTTCATCAAATAAAAAAAGTTTAAATTTGTTGACCTATGCAATTTTTTTAGTGAACCAAATTTTGCAGTTAGTGATGCTTGCAACATAATCTAATATAGGTAAATATACAAATCCATATAAAATAATTCGATTGGCATCATAACAAATTGTAAATTATGGAAAATTAGATGACCATATAAAGAAAAAAATATATATCAATAATACTAAGCCCATTATAATAGCCTAACAATAGAACGGGGAGACTGAAAGCCATGTTAATACTACTTGTTTTATGCAGCGTTAATTTTTTTAGCTGCATTCAGTCGTTCGTTATTTACTCATACATTGAAATTGCATCTATTCAAAGGCTAATTTGCAGCATATCCGCTTACCCTTTTAACTAAATTAAAAATAAATCAATTTAACGAGTTTCAAATCTCGATCATTGTTGCCAATTTCGTCGCACGCATTTCCGAATTGAAATTTGACATTCTGTTTTACATTTAAAAAAACTTTGTGCTGTTCATCATTTAATAAAATATTATTTGCCATTAGCGTATGTATCCTACTGTTATCAATACTGTGAGTTTTTTATTTGTGTAACAGTAAAACTATCCTTTTTTTGCTTTGCTTTTGCATTTGCTTTTTGATGCAGGATTTAATAGTTTATTGCTTTTTATAATTTGTGTGTTTTTTGTCCGTTTTTAAAAATAATCGTTTTCTTTGAATTACTAGGCTAATTGAAAAGTTTGGCGGAGCGATATCTATATAGCAGTAAAAACACTATATAATCTACTACATTTTGAGGTTTTATCCTTAATATGGACATATGCAAAGTTTCAAGTCGATCTGTTAATTTATTCGTACAAAACAGCTTCATAATGTAAAACTATCAGTGTTATTTGTTAAGATGGAAAATATTGAAAAGCGCAGTGATTATATTCTTTGTAAGAAAGGGTTTAAAGGCAATGGAAATTGATAGTAAATTGGTAACTACATTAGGGAAGTCCGCTCCTTCAAAACAATGGTTTGTAAATGGGCAGGTGAGTTTCAACGTGGTCGTACAAGCCTGGATAATGATCCTTGTTCTGGACGTCCAACAAGTGCAACTAATGAACAAATAACACTGGGGAATAATTTGAAAAATAATTTCTGTTGACTTCGATATTTAAGCTGTTTTATACGTAAATTGACATGCTAATTCCAAAACTTTATTTAGTTGTTTTCTATCACGTCAAGTTTTTTCTCTACAGTTATTGCGCATCCGACTAAGCTTGGCGAATCACAGAAGTCACTACTGCTCTCCTACCGGCGAACCTTCTTCGACCTAGGAGTGGGGGCGTGAGTGACGTTGTATCATCCAAAACTAGTTCGGTCAGTTACGCATGAGATGCTAAAGTACGCGGGTCTGTGTCGCTCTGATATAGTGAAGTCAACTACAGATTTTCGTTATGTCTGCCTCTGGTTGTTCTCGTCGTAAGTGCTTAAACAGCCCTGATTCATTTTGTTATATATGTGGCAGTTTTACCATCCCCATTGAACGGACTAACATTAGTACATTTATCAGGCAAGCCTATTTTGCTTATTTTAAAGTGAAAATAGGTGACCAAGATAAATCATGGGTCCCTCATAAAGTGTGCAAGCAGTGTGTAGAGAGTTTCCGAATGTGGACGAAGAGAACACGTAATAAACTTTCGTTTGGTATACCAATGGTTTGGCGAGAGCCCAAAGATCACTTAAGTGATTGCTACTTTTGCATAGTGAAAACATCAGGATTCAACAAGAAAAACAAAAATACCCACGTTGAGTTGAGTACCCTAGTTTACCGTCAGCTATACGCCCTGTGCCTCATTCAGCTGAAATTCCAGTACCAGTTTTTTAAGAATTACCTTCTTTAGAAATACAAGAATGTGAATCAAGTGAAGATCGAAGTGACTCCACCGACGAAGAATTCAAAGTTTCCAATGATTCTGTTCGTAAAGGATTCAATCAACATGAAGTAAACGATTTAGCACGAGATTTGGGACTATCCAAAAAACCATCGGAATTATTAGCATTAAGACTGCACGAAAAAAATTTGCTTGACAAAGGAGCTAAAGTCACTTACTATCGATCCAGAGAAAGTGAATTTAGGCAGTACTTCAGAAATAATGACGGATTTGTATATTGCCAGAACGTAGAAGGTTTAATGAAAGAATTGGCCATTTCCAACCAAAACGCAACTGAATGGCGATTGTTTATAGATAGCTCAAAGCGTAGCTTGAAGTGTGTTCTCCTACATAATGGAAATTTATACGGTTCAGTCCCAATAGGTCATTCAGTTTCTTTGTGTGAAGAATATGGCGACATAAAGAAAGTCATTGACTTGTTGCAATATAACATGCACCAATGGATCATCGGTGTTGACCTTAAAATGGTCTGTTTCCTTCTTGGCCAGCAACGCCGGTATACCAAGTATCCCTGTTTTTTGAGCATGTGGAACAGCAGAGGTCGTGAGAAGCATTGGGTGCAATCGAACTGGCCGCCAAGATCTGACCTAAGACCTGGCGATCCAAATTTTAAATCAGTTAACAATCAATTTTATATCAGCCACTTCACATCAAAAACATTGTATTTCCGCCTTTGCATATAAAACTAGGTCTCATGAAGCAATGTGTTAAGGCTTTGTCAATTGAAGGAGACCGCTTTAAGTATATCATTTCGGCATTCCCTAGTCTGTCATATGAAAAGATAAAGGTTGGTGTCTTTGATGGTCGACAGATTCGGCAACTCGTTAAAGATGAAAACTTCACTGAAACAATGACTGAACTTGAAAGGAATGCTTGGTTGGCTTTTAAAAATATTGTTAAAGACGTTCTTGGAAATGCTCGAGCCCCGAATTACATCGAAATTGTTCAACAACTCTTGGAGAGCTTTAAAAAGCTTGGTTGCAACATGAGCATCAAACTGCATTTCTTACATAGTCATCTTGCTAACTTCCCAGAAAACCTTGGTGCTGTTAGTGATGAACAGGGCGAGCGATTCCACCAAGATCTAAAGGTTATGGAACCGCAGTATCAAGGTAGATGGGATGTCAGTATGATGGCTGACTACTGTTGGAGCATCAAGCGAGATTGTCCACAAACTGAACACTCCAGGAAAAGCTATAAGAAGAAATTTTTACCATAATATCTTTTATTTATTTTTTGTATAAACACAATTTAACTTTTATTATGTTAACCTCTGTATGAATAAAATATTCTAATCTATTTGGTCAGATCTCACCTTATTTCCTTTCGTATGTACACTTTTAAGGTAAAATGAGGGGTATGCTGTAGCTTAAGAACTTGACGTGATAGAGAAAAACTGTGAATATTTTTGAATTCAGAGATAAAAAATTAGTTAAAAACAAGTCACAGATCCAAGTCAACAAAATTGCTGTTCCCCAGTGTAATTAATTATATATATGATATGGTTATGGAGAACAGATAATTGACTTTGAGTGAAATTGCTAAGGCCATGGGCATAGGTACTGAAGCGGTGTTTCATATTTTGAAAAAGGAATTGGGATTGAGAAAGCTACGTGCAAGATGGGCCAAAAACAACTTCAATTAAAACTTTCTAATCAACATTTGGATGTTTTTTGAAAGAATAAAATAGATTTTAAACGTCGTTTTGTAACGTTGTATGGATGGGACTTGGGTTTACCACTATGATCCTGAACTGTGACAACAAACCGCAGAGTGGACTGAGCCAAGTTTTTCAGCTCGAATAACAGTACAGTATTACTCAAACTTTTGAATCAATTGAATGCAAAAATTCGTGAGAAAAAATCTGGTTTAGCGCAGTAATAAATGATTTTTTATCAAGACAAGGCATCGGCCCACAGAGGTGTCCTTGCAATGACCAAATCGAAGGAGTTGCACTTCGAACTGCTGGAGCATCCACCATATTCTCCAAATCACGCCAGAGATGGAATAAGTGAATTGGAGATCTAATGGAGATTGCTACTTTTGTAACACCAAGACAAAAGGGATAAAATAAGTAAAGAGACAAAATTCAGTATCCAAATTTAGTAACTCAAGGAAGGTGCTTCTTCCGCATCTCCATATTAAGCTTGAACTAATGAAAAATTTTGTCAAAGACATTGACAAAGAAATTAATGGCTTCAAGTACATAAAAGAAATATTTCCTGAAATAAGTGATGCAAAACTAGAAGAAGCCATATTTAATGGACCTCAAATAAGAAAGCTTCTACGTGATATCTGTTTTCAAGAAAAATTAAATGAAAAGGAATTGCGCAGCTTGGAAGTGTTTTGTAAGTGTAGTGAAAGGATTTCTGGGCAACAACAAGGATGAAAATTATAAAAACTTCATTGTATGTCTCATATGTTCTTAAAAATGAATTTTAACACTCTCATTTGGATTTTTTCCGGAAAATTTGAGTACAATAAGCGATGAACGAGGTTTTATCATAAAGACATGATTTTTCAGGACATCAGGATGATCGAAGCAAGATACCAGGGATGCTGTTGGGACGCTGTGTTGGGCGCGTACTGCTGGTTTTTAAAAAGAGATGATACTATATAACACAAGATGGAAAAGTGAATGTTTTTATCACAGTATGACATCTCATGTAATACATTTTTTATTGACATAATCATTAGTAAAGTCTTTATATAGATTTATCACGTTGTACATTTTTATATAGTAAATAAATATTAGAATGTAAAAATATGTCGTATTCTTTTTTTCCCCACCACCGACCCTCTGTAACAAAAAAAAAATATCATTTGTGGATTTATGATTACAACATACTTCATATTCATCTATTTTCATTAATATTACCTCAAAAAAGTTTAAATTTGTTGATCTGTTTGATATAAATTTTGAATTTTCAGTTATTTTATAAGGACGTATATTATTTAAATAAAAAAAAACAGTAAATTAAAATGTAATAATACTCATCATAATACTGTTAGTTAACAAAATTGCCCTCCATAATAAGCTGGAGCTTAATGTAGTCAATATGCAGACATATTGAACAACGAAACGAATATTTTCTTTTCACAACTAACACATCGAACGAACCGAAAGACCTCGTAAGTTGAACGGCCACAGTCGGTTTTATAAGTATTTATGGATGCGGCAAATAATCGAGAAAATGCCCTCTGTACCAATGGGATTTCACATACAATGGCCTTTCGCTGGGTAATGTTTTCCGAACAAAATCGGTGTTTCAGGTTTCGGTTTTCGGTGTTTCAGGACGGACATCGAAGTAACGCTATGAAAATTTTGAAATTGACATATATAAATTACAGCGTAAGAAATGTTTTAGTTTATGTTCAGTAATATAATTGTCAAAAATGGCGTTGTGGAGCCATTTTAATAATTATCTTTGGCATAAATTGCAACAATGCACTCATTTTAAAGCTGTTTCAAATATCTATTTAAACATTTTATTCTTTAACATCTGTAATTTTATTTTTGAAAAAAATGATTAAATTTATTGTCATTAAACTTTTTAACAGGGTCTCACTCTAAAAGATAATTGTTAGCTTTTTTTCTGATAGAAATCGTACAGAAAGTCAGACAGTGAATATGTGTATATTCGAAGTTATTTTTAGCTTACATTTAGAATCAAAATACTAACTTAATGGAAAACAAAGTTATAATCCAAACTAACAAAATGATTAAATTAAAATGTAATACCCGACGTATTTAAAGAATGTTCTACACAAATTAAACTAACTGCTCAAAATGGGCATCTCCTTGCGGACAGTACAACATCCGGTTATTTAATTCTTCTCTTATCCGAATAAATGTTCCCACAGAAATTAACCTACATTGTTCCGTAATTCTCTGTTTTAAAACCTCTATGTTAAAGGGTTGCGTAACGTACACCTTATATTTTAAGTGCTTCCATAAACATAAATCAAAATGCGTTAGATCTGGAAATCGAGCAGGCCACTCTATAGTCTTCCCGTCGTCCAATCCATCTATTGGGAAGCTGTTCATTCAAATAAATTCTTACTGCACCATAACAATGTGGAGAAACTCGAAATTCATAGGGATTTTCCTCTAGAGTCTCTAAAATTAGCGGTTCCATAGCATTCCGCAATAACTCGAAGTACATCTCCAAAAGCACCTCGAACTAGTCTCAATATATTTGAGTTACTGTTATTTTTGCGGTGTAATTTTCGTATAGGTTTCTTAGGAGTTGTACTAGATGGAGGGGTGTTTCCATTTCTTTAAGAATTTGCCAGAGCGACTGCTACTTCACACAATCAAAATCCTTCCAGTAGTCTATAAAACAAAGGAACATTTTGAGATTGAACACGTGGATTCTCGACCATTTGACGCACATCAGGGATCTATTCTCTGGTGCCCTGTCCCGGCACGAAAGCTGTTTGTTCGTTTCCGATTTGTGAACGCAGTAGGAAATCCTTCAGTGTTTAGTTGATTATAAATATTCTTCTTCATTGACAATGTGTGACTTTTTTTTCTTTAATTAAAGAAACCACTTCGTGTAGGCCATTTTATGTCCATAGAAACCATTTAAGAGAGTTGATTACAGTGAGAGGAAATTATTTTGAAGAAGACAAAATATTTGGACGAATGCGCAAGTACTTCATGTTTTGTTTAAAAAGTCTCCTTTCTTTTTGATTAGAGTAGTAATATTTTTAAAGCAAAATAATAAAAATGAAATTTTTTCCAAATGAAACTTTCATATATAATTAGAATATAAACTAAAAAATCATTATCATGGAAACTGAATATTTTTTTTTACATTCGAAGACAAAAAAAAATTCCACAGGAAAAACAAGAAATCGTTATCCGAATTGGAAAAGCAAAAGGTATCTGAAAAACTGCCTTTTACTTTTTGTTTTTTGTCCGTATCAGTCTGTTTCGAACGGTATTGTTTCCAGATCACGTAATTTAGTACGGTATTCGTGATAGAAGGATCGGAATTAGGTGTATTTTATACAAAGGAAAACGTTTCACAGAAAGGAAATCGGTGGGGTCGTACATCGATCAAATCTACTGTCCATAGTTTTCTTTAACGACCAGAAGAGACGATTTACAAAGCAAATTTCCAACCTAATTAAATTCTGTTCAGCTGTAAAATGGAATGGCAAACAAAGTTAATCGGAAAGATAACCTTTAAATAAAGTAACAAGAAAAACTGATTCGAAAAGGTAAATAAATCAAGAACCTTGTCGTTACATAATTAAATATGCCGTATGTGATTTACCACTAAACACCAAATAATTTTTTGAAACTTCTCGGTGCACGTTTCGCCATCGAATATATTAAATGACCTCCTGATGATGCTAACATGGTTAGCGAAACAAAAGTCCGTCGAGAAGTTTCAAAAAGTGAGGGTTCCAATAGAAGAATTCATACCGTATATGCACAATATTACAGGAACACAGGTCAACAATTTTAAACTCCTTTGAGGTAACATTGATAAAAATAGGTGTATATGAAGCATTTTGTAGTCATTTCTTCTATTGAAACCTTTGGTGTGAAACACTAAACTCGAAGAGATTTACCGCTAAACACCAAATCACTTTTTGAAACTTCTCGACGCACGTTTCGCTAACCATGTCAACATCATCAGGAGATGATTTACTTTATCTAGATTAAATTATATCGTGATGATGCTAACATGGCTAGGGAAACAAACATGCGTCCAGATGTTTCAAAAAGTGATTTGGTGTTTAGTGGTAAATCATATACGAAAGAATCTCGAGAAGCCTACCTACTGGCGAGTGAAAACGTAGAAAACCGCTGAGAAGGCATCCGGCCTTACCCAGACTCGAAATGATGTGATTGAGGTAGAAAAACTGTTTTGCCTAGTACGGGAATCGAATTCGCTCCACATTATCTGCCGTATTGTAAGGATGACGCCTTAGACCCACATATATATATATATATATATATATATATATATATATATATATATATATATATATATATATATATATATATATATATACATACATACATATATAAACTAACTCTTAGAGAATTAAAAGTGTGAAACTGGAAAGATACGGCACGAGATGGGGACTAATAATACCAAACTCTATGAACAGGCCAAACACCTTAAGGGGTTGTTGATCTAATGATTAGTCAAACGTCATGTAGTGGATCAAAAAAAAAAACGCTCATATTTGGCGAAGAAAAAAGAATAGATTGAGAGCAGATGAACGTCGTTCGGAGTCCATGTTGAACTGTGAGTAAGGTGTAGAAATATACTGCGACGTTCCATAACTGCACATCCATAACTGAAAATGTTTATCATACTTTTACAATAAATTTGTAAATGGAATCCCAATAAGGAGCAATTTTTGTGAAACTAAATAATTTCAGGATATACCAAATGGGAAAACGAACTTAAATAAAATTTGAAATAATTTTATTTCATTCCAGGTATTCATTTGCCTCATATGTATCATTATTTTGTCAATCGGCTTATTATCGGTTATATTTTATCTAAAATTTAAATCAATAAATAACATTACAATAAATATTTAATTTATTTTCATTTCTGATTATAATTATTATATTTAACTATTTTCATTTCTGATTATGTTCTTCCATATTTTGTCATTAATTTTTGAATTATTAACAAACGTTACAGTAATGAGCTGTTTTATTACATTTTCGAAATATCAACATACATAGTAAACTTGTGCTTGCATGATCAAAAAAAAAATAATGCATTATTTTAACAGGAAAAACATATATTCCGGAATCAATACAATTGTTACATATAATGAGATTTTATAATATTAACGTGAAACATAAGTTTAGATACATAATGTTTATTCTTCAATATATATAATGTTTATCCCTCAATAATGCATTATTTTTCAATATTATTGATTTCTTCTTGTATATTATAACCCGATTTAACAATCAAAAACAGCATGTTTCAGTTTGTTTATATGAAGGGTATATTTAAATAAGATCTGTTTGTGAATGAGAGTAATAATGACACACAATTGCGGCAGTGCGCTTGCGCGTCTGCTCCCACCATAGTTTGTACATCTAGGCACCATTTGCAGCAGTAAAGTTCGAAAGTAGGTGAAAATGTTCAAAGATGGGCGTGTTAATGTGCATGATGAGCCACGTCCTGGCTGACCTTCTCTGATTTCTGAAGATTTGGTTCGTGATGTGGACAAGAAAATTCGAGAGAACCGACGATGCACGATTTCAATGTTATCAAGTGAATTTCTACAGGTTTCATGGTCAGTCTTGTATACCAATGTTTCGGAGAAACTGAATTATCGAAAACTGTGTTCTGGGTGTAGTCCAAGACTTACTGTAGTTAGTGTAGTTACTGTAGTTAGACCATATCGTTACAGGAGATGAGACTCGGGTGTCTTACATGGCTCCTGAGTCCAAGCAGCAATCAATGGGATGGCGACACACATCGTCGCCAACCAGAGTGAAAGCCAAACCGATTATTTCAGCACCAAAGACCAATTGTTAGACTACATTGTTGCAAGGGATGAAGCTTGGATGCCTCACATGACTACTGAGTCCAAGCAACACACATTTGGTCACCAACCAAAGTGAAAGCCAAACAGACAATTTCAGCATGAAATATTATGGCAACTGTCTTTTGTTAGTGGATTTTATGCCTAGAGGTACAACAATCAATTCTGATGCGTATTGTATAACCTTGATAAAACTCCAGCTATACAAAACAAAAAAGGCGTGGCCTACTGACCACCAGTGTGATGTTGCTCCATGACAATACGAGGTCACATGTTGCTGCATAAACAGAAAATCTAATCAGATCTTTTGGATGAGGAAAACCGGATCATCCAGCTTACAATTCAGACCTTGCACCCTGTGATTTTCACTTGTTTCGGTACTTAAAGGAGTTCCTTGTTGGTCAACGGTTCAACGAGAACCACAGTCATGGATTGGATTTCTTCACATGTGGCAGATTTTTTTGACGTCCGAATTCCAATACTTGTTGAGAGGTAGGACAAATGTTTGAACAAAAATGGAAATTATACAGAAAAGTAGATAAAAGTATGTAGAATATGGAAACAACATGTTTTAAGGATATTTAATGTATTTTTCTTCTTACTCAAAAACCGAGCTTATTTAAAAAATATACCTCTTATTATAGATTAATGCATGTGAGATGTTTATAAATATTGATATCTCGTCAGATTTCCCACAAAGCAGGTGTGATTACCAACATTGAAAACATTAGAAGAACCCTTCAATCCATTTCACATAATCGTAGGTAGAAAATGAAGACTTACGCACTGCTTAGAGATGCTCATGAACAACATTGAAAGCAGTTTGTTTCTCAATCATGTACATTGGGACAAAGAATGTTTTGTCGTCACAAAACAAATAGATTTAATCTGAACGGGCCGGAGGACTGCTCTTACTATTTTCATGACTTGAGAAAGGAAAAACAATTTTACTCAAAGTAATGGGTGATGATAGCAGCATGCCTGGTTGAACGAAGAGCTGAATTTCGATCGAAATAATTCAATTTTTGTTGCACAGGATTGGTTTTATTTGAAAATAAATTGTAATATTTTGTTGCTATTCTATTGCTATTCTATTGCGTATATCAAATATGTCAAATATTAAAAATAATATATTTGTGGTAAAATAGCAAATTTGTCATAAAAATATTCAATTGAATTCAAGTGTCTTGACCGGAAGAGGAAGTAGATAAATGAACAGATATTCAATATATATTAGATTTATTGTATTCAAAAAATAGAAAATTCATCCCTGCTCCACGTAAAATTGCCCTTACCGTCAACCGCCTCCAAAACGTTAGCAAGTTTCTCCTAAGACTGGTTTCAGGCCTTAAGCTGTCATGTCACAGTCACTGACGGTTTCGAGCAGTCTGACTCTTGCGGAGGTTCACCACAGGATGGCGTGAGCTGCATTGTATTACAGCCTACATCCGACACGGTCAATATATATTCGTATCCTTAGTCATTGCTTCAGTTATTTTCGAACGTTCAGCTCCAGCGCGAGTGATGATGGCTTAAGATCAGCAACCGATCTCGAGAGACGCTTTCTGAAATTTGTTAGTGATCGACTGAAGAAATGGAGATATTCTTGCCTAAAGCAAGAGAAAAATCTTCGTCCGTGAATATGTTTTTATATTCTCCATGAGCCCATTATGAAATTTTTCGTGCATGCTTTTTATTTATTTTCTTAAAATCAGTACACTATTTTCTGAAATCGTACACAGAAACATAAACTGTTGTCCATGAACACTTTACTTACTATAGTAAAGTCTACTAACCCTAAACTTAATCTCAGATCTCCTTGAAATTCACCGAAGCTATCTTTCAAAAATTAAGTTGCAATCACACCGCCATCTATCGGAGAAGTATAAGACTTTTGATTCTATCTTCATATTTTAGATTATAGGTTGTGATGATGAACTATTTTATACTCTATAGTTTTGCCATAATTTATTTTAAATTGTTTTTGATAATAATTTTTTATAATGGTTCTACTAAAATTAAGTTATAACTAAAGTTATTTTTCTTCGAAAAATCATTAATCTTTTATCGTTGCAAAAAAAATTTATCTAAAAGTATTTTTCAAGATGATTGGAAAACCTTACAGAAAATATTGGTCATAAGTTTTTGTTTAATTTTAACTGCCGATAGACCGAAGCAGGGACAATATTTACATTGGGCTTCCACGTAATAAGGAAACTCGAAAAGCCTCTCCGAAAAGACCGGAACAGGGGAAAATATTGAATTCTTATTACTAGGTTACCGTTCCTCTAAGATTGCGGTCGTGGAGTATTGTTTTTTTTTTTCGTCAATATATACAATCTTCCATGGTTGTTCAAAACTGAATTTTATTTGGTAGTTTTCTGTTGTTGCCTTGTTAAGAAAACTCAAAAAATGGAAATGTAGGTTATTTTATTTGAATAAACTGTTTAAAGTACGAGTACAATAAAAGTACGGAGTAGAAGTAAATCACAATATAAAACAGAGCTTGCACAGCTTCATACTTGAAAACCAAGATTTAATAATTTTAATTTGTGTTTGTATAAAAATAGAGCTGTCAAAGAATGTCTGAAAAATGGGTATAAGTAATACTACCATGAACAAACAGTAAGGTGACTTTATAAATAAAACACAAATTATTTAATTATTCATTTAAATTTATTTTGTTTCCTGCAAAATAATTCTTTGCTAATGCATGTACAGTTACGAAAATGTTTTTGAAAGTATCTATGACAGTACGTGAAATCTCAGTTTAAAATGTTGATATAAATTTAAAAGTATAAAATATAGTATTAGGTTATAAAGGGTCAGTACCTTTATGAAAATTTTGACTCAATTTTTTCAACCGTCAATATAAGGGTGGCACTTGTTTGGGACGTTGAAAGAACTGTCCTTCTATCGTTCTGTCTTCAGATACTCCATGAATCCACCGAGCAAGATTTTATGCTAACCGAACACAAATGGTGACAATTTTGAACAAACAAAATATTTTTGTTTTTGTTATTTTGCAACTTTTATATAAATATTTTTCAAAATTCCTTCTTTTACGAGTTCCACAAGTTTCACAAGATTTTCTTGGACTGCGTCCAAAATCTAACACTACATATATACGCCATCCGACGGGAGGTCGGCGAAAACATGGGTTGTTGGCTGTGGATAGGGTCTGCCTATTCTTGATGGTATGGTATATATCGACGCCCTGAAGAGTCTGAACCTCGAGAGACGAAACATATTGGGTTGATGCATAATTAAGTTCGCTGTTTATTTTTACTTTTAACTTGTTGGAATTTGTATTTTTTATTAATTTTTTTTATAAACTTATCTTTCAGGTTTAGTATTGTTATAATGCGTGTTGAAAATCATGAGCATTTACACCATACATACATTTACCACTTCGAGAAAGGATGGAAAGCAACAGAGTCCGCGCGCGATATAAATGAACTGTTTGGTGAAACAACAATTGGTAAGAGAATGGTCCAAAAATGGTTTGAGCGTTTCAAGGATGGTGATACATCGCTTAAAGATGATGAAGGAAGAGATCGACCATCGGATTTGGACGATCAGGCACTTCTGGCAGCGGTGGAAGAGGACGAAAGCTTGACAACACGAATGCTGGCAGACGATTTCGATGTCAACCAGTCAACGATTGTCCGTCGTCTCAGAAAGCTCGGAAAGGTGTGGAAACTGGCTGGATGGGTCCCTCACGAGCTCTCTGACGACAACAAAGGCGATAGCGTTCGAATTTTTACCGACTTGCTGCAGCGAAACGAACAAACACCATTTCTGAAGAACCTCGTCACTGGAGACGAATCTTGGCTCCTCTTCAAAAACATCAAAAGAAAGAAGGTTTGCGTATCGCCAGGTGTTTCGCCCAAAGGCATACCGAAAGATGTCCACTGTAAGAAGGCAATGTGGTGTGTTTGGTGGGACAGAAACGGAATCATCCACTGGGAGATCATCTCAAATGGCATTTGCTATTGGTGGAACGAGAACGGTTTTTTCAATTTTATTCTCCCATTTTTTGTTTTTTTTGCAGATGAGCATCAGCAGTGGCGACTTCCGGACAAAAATGGCAAGCGGCAGTTCAACATTAACAGCGACGTCTATCTGGCTCAACTTAACCGCCTTCACGCTGCAATCGAGGCGAAAAGAACGCGCAAAAAAAACCACATCGTGTTCCACCACGATAACGCCCGTCCTCATCTTGGGCGTCGTGTCGTCGAATCCATCGCCAATAAGGGATGGGATCTGCTCCCACATCCGCCATATTTACCGACTGAAGCACCTACGGACTACCACGTCAACAGGTCGTTAAAAAATTGGCAAAGGAACAAAGTCTATGACGATTTGGATGACTTGGTTGCCGATGTTAAGGCGTGGATCGCCTCCAAGAATCGTGACTTCTTCGCCCGAGGAATCGACCAACTGCCAAGCTAATGGGAAGCAGTTCTTGAAGTCGATGGTGAATACGCTCCAGAATAATCATTTAACCATGTTTTGGTTAAATATTTTTATTGTTTTTGTTGCATAAAATTTGTTGAAAAAAACGAACTTAATTTTGCATCAACCTATTATATCATCCAGTTGAAGGGATAGGTGGGACTCCTTCCCGGTCAAACAACCAACAAAAGTATATATATATATATATATATATATATATATATATATATATATATATATATATATATATATATATATATATATATATATATATATATATATATATATATATATATACATATATATAGTGTGTCGCGTTTAAGATAAAGATATCACCACATTTTCGCTATTTGAAGGAATATAAATTTGAATTTTTGCACAGTCAGACAGATTGATGGGTGAGGTTTGAAGATACTCAACTGAAATCTGAACTTTAAACTAAGCCTACTACGAATTCACAAACAGGGTCAATTCTCGATATTTTGCTTCGCGTTAGATATATTGAAAAAAGTTATTAGAAACTTTTTCTAATAACTTCCGAATAACATCCGAACAACTGTTCAGGCTGTTAGTCTAACCCCATATACCAAGTTTCATGACAAAATTTCCATTTTTAATTTTGTCATTATTTTGGTCTATACACAAAATTATTACAACAGAATCGGAAAATGTATTCGAACAGACGGAGGATTAGTTGTGAGAGATCACATTTGATAGTTAATTATTTGTATTATGAAAATTATTGTTATATACTACTTTTTCCTAAATTTGATTTATTATCAATTACCAAAAATTATTTTCTAATAATAATGAAATAATTATTCCTTTGTAGGTGCTATTTATTTTACTGAAATATTTAAATACATGATACTATTGACAATGTGTCAAGTTTTTACTCACCAAGGCACACTAATTATCAAATTAAATAAATAAACTTGTAATAATTTTATGTATAGACTAGATCAAAATAATGAAAAAATAAAAAATGCGAAGTTTATCATAAAACTCGGTGGGGTTAAAATAATATTCCGAACAACTTTCTCTAATAACCTTTTTCGATATCTCTAACGCGAAGCAAAATATTCCGGATTGATCCTGTTTGTGAATTCGTAGTAGGCTGAGTTTAAAGTTCAGGTTTCAGTTGAGCATCTTAAAAAATGAGACGCATCTACTTGCATGGCTGTGCAAAAATTCAAATCTGTATTCCCTCAAATAGCGGAGATAGGGGAGTGTCTTCATCTTAAATGCGACACACTGTATATATATATATATATTTATATATATATATATATATATATATATATATATATATATATATATATATATATATATATATATATATATATATATATATATATATATATATTATATTATTTTATTTATTGGGACTTTCGGTGAGTAATTAAGTTTTAATTTTTAATTTTTTTATTAACGTTTCGGTTCAACAATGAACCATCCTCAGAATAATTCTACAATACATATAACTTTTATAAAAAAACAAACTTACATTTAAAAACCTACCAATATAAAAATTAACGGTCAAGAGAATATATGTAATAAAATATATATATATATATATATATATATATATATATATATATATATATATATATATATATATATATATATATATATATATATAAATATATATATATGTATATATATATATATATATATATATATATATATATATATATATATATATATATATATATGTGTGTGTGTGTGTGTGTATGTATATCATGCATTGACCGAAAATCAATCAGAAAGGAGTACAAGACACTGAAAAGTGAGTTTGCAACACGCCAAATCAGATGCAGCGAAAGCGGTCAGAAACTCCATTTCTGTATTTGGCTGGGAATATTGGCCCACGTACTCACCAAAGTTGGCTCCTTTCGATTATCATGTAAAGAAAACAGAAGGAGAAAATATAGAGATTGCAAACAAGGGGATTACAAACAACAAAAGGGGACGGTCTACTATTGAGTCGATACACATAATAACCCAAATTATACAAAACCAAACGAAGACCGATATACCATAAGGTGAATCGAATCACTATGTTGGACTTCGAAAACAACCGTCAGAAGGAAATGGAGTAGAATTGTGGACAATGCCAAGACATACAGCACACTATAGAGGTAACGGTAAGTAGATGCCGAGTGATCTATCGTAATAAATATATTAGAAGAAGCTCCAATGGTTACTTTAATTTCTGCAGAATTACACAACCGATGATGAAGTTTTTAGCGTTTAGGTTTCAAATAAGAAAGCTTATTAACAACTACAACTAAATAATTACCTCGACAGAAAAATTATTACATGATGAAAATATTTAATCATTTAAAATCTTCGGTTGATTCGAAAAGACGAACGTAAAATGTTTGAAATTTGTGGAAAATATTACGAACAAGTTTTGTAATTTGTATTGCCGACAAATCGAAGGAACGTCGTATATATTTACTGGACTTCGATGTAATTAGGAAATTCGAAAGTCCTAGCAGAAAAGGTTTTTGTACGAGGATATATTGAATTTTCATTACTAGACCAGCACTTCTCCGATATTACATCCGCCGAACTTTGTTTTTTCTTCCAAAATTCCTTCTTCCATGGTTGTAGTAATTTTTTTTATTTCCTAATTTCCTGTTAGGGATTATTGATTTTGGAATAGTCGATATATGAACTTGGTTTGAACTGTAAACCCAATGGTTCTTAAAACTATTTGATTGCTATAATACAGATAAGAAATAAGGTGTGTGGACATGTGCTTCTTTGTTTTAATTTAATAGATTTTATTACTTTATTTTACAAAACAGTTTTGCATATATTATTTTGTTCCTATTATGCATTTTGTTAGTTGTTTCAAAGGAGGAGAGTCCTACCTACATTTCCATCTGTTTGAGGCCACGTACGCTGTAATCTTAAAAACCAAGTTTTACTCATGAATTTGTTCTATTCAGCGCCAGCCCTAGCCCTTGATCAGGGTAGAGCGAGATTGTTTTTCGACGACGACGACGACGATACATATATATATATATATATATATATATATATATATATATATATATATATATATATATATATATATATATATATATATATATATATATATATATATATATATAGTTATTTACGTTACCATTTTTGTTCAAAACATTGAAAACATCTTTCGGTTGGTCATGGTCTGCATTTAAAAAAATGTTTCAGGTTTAGTATTACTTCAGCCAGATCCGTTCCAGAAATAGTACAGTAAAACATTTTATTTTTCGCTCGAAATTATTTTTTTGCAATTTGCATTTTGGCGCTCCTTGCTACCAGGCGCCTAGAGCAACTAACCTCTCTCTCTACCCCAGGGCCGCCGCTGGTTCTATTGCATGTAGCTATCACACCACTATCGCCTTGCGGTTGATCGTCTTCGGCCCAAGCATCGCAAAATCTGGCCTTGAAACTTTGCACTTTGCAAAGACGCTATTTTCGATAAGTCATCACCGAAATGAGGGAGAAAGCTCGCAATCTCTATCAGGGAAACCCGAGTACAAAAACTTTATATACATATATATATATATATATATATATATATATATATATATATATATATATATATATATATATTTATATGTATATATATATATATATATATATATATATATATATATATATATATATATATATATATATATATATATATATATATCGAAATGACTTCCTCCCTCCAATATATATTCGAAATGACTTCCTACATCCTTGATACAAGCATTCAATCTTCTCGTCATTGACTGCCGAACTCATTCAAACACACCAGGGCCTTTTCTAATTGAGTTACACCCAGCACTTATCCGATTTCGCAAACCATCTAAATTCTTCAATGGAGTAGCGTAAACTAATGACTTCAGATATCCCTAGAAGAAATAATCCAGGGAGTTTAGGTCCGGAGATCGAGCAGGCTATGCGTGTGGCCCACTTCCACCAATCCAGCGATATCCGTATGTTGCTGTTAAAAAATCACGAGCAACCAAACTGAAATGTGGTGGTGCAGTATCGTGCATAAACCACATTTCATACCTTGTTGCCAATGGTTCATCTTCCAGAAGCTCAGGCAGCGTTGCTTCCAAAAAGTTGCGATACACCTCGCCAGTAAGTCTTTGTGATAAAAATATCATTCCAATTATATAGTCACCTACAATTCCAACCCAAACATTCAACGAGAACTGATGTTAAAAACGATCTTCGCATACCTCATGCGGATTTTCATCTGCCCACACATGGTTATTATGAAAATTCCTTATTGCGTTTCTTGCGAAAGTGGCTTCATCGGTGAAAAGAATTTGTGTCAGGGATAGAGGGATGCGAAGTAAAGTTTGCAATATCCATTGACATAATGCAATCAACAGGTAGTAGTGCCAGAACGCGTTGAATGTGGTATGGATACGACAAATTGCCTTTAAAATTTTTCCAAATTGTCCAGTGACTCACATTGAAAGTATTTGCAATTTTTCTGGTAGAACTACCAGGCTCTTCCGCTATCATGTCCAGCACATTCTGTTCCAATTGTACTGTTCTTACAGTGAGTGATCTTCCTGACCCTTCAGTTCGTTTCAATGTGCCTGTTTCACGAAGACGTCGATGAATGTTTTCAAAGATATTTCGGTCGGGGACATTGCGAGCTGGAAATCGTTCACTGTACAATCGCCTAGCTTGTAATACTTTGCCATCAGCAAGTCCATACATGAAGTCCATGTCAGTCATCTCGGCGTTTGTTATGATAGAGGACTTCACTCACTATTTAATACAGGTTAAATAGCCAAAAGTCACTCAATCTATGTAAACAAATGCGACCGATGAAATCCACTTACTACATAAAACAGCCGTTCCAAGTGATCGAGATCGAAAAAAAAAATTTTGTACTTGATAAACTCATTGACATACACTCTACTTTTATTTACATCTCTACTTTTATTTACATTAATGATTTCAACAAATATCGAATATGGTTGTCGCAAATTTTGTTCGCCCTGTATCTTCGAAACAAAGGGGTTTTTCAAAAATCATCATAGGACAAAATATTCTTAGAATAGGACAAAGAATAACCGCTTGCATTTTTGCCGCATGTTTACCTAACACCCTATATATATATATATATATATATATATATATATATATATATATATATATATATATATATATATATATATATATATATATATATGGAGTTTCTGCTTTGAGGAATACAAGAATACACAGGAAATACTGCACAGCTTACTTATATACTGGAGAAAGCTTTTATAGCTGCAGTTTAAAAATGGGATTAAAAAGTGTTGTCGACTGTTCGCGGTATAGGACTTGACTTGACTGTTAAGATGGCTGAACTGAATTCAACGAAAGTGAAGTGTGTTTTGAACTGAACTGAAGTGAAGGCCTTCTTTGCCTGCTCTTTACAACTGTCCTTGGCCCTGAGAAAAATCTCAAAATGATCGGTCCTCCAATAACAGCCCTCAAAGTACATGATGTCTTAGATCTGCAGATGGTCCATTAACTGAAAGGAATATAATTGGGATTTCTCAGACAAACTATTTGTCGGTTTGTAAAACAACTAAGGGGGGACTAAGTCCTAGACGGTTGAATAGCGGCTATAGCCTTCATAAAACTAAAAGTTGGGAACCATAAAAAAAAATTGAAAGAAAAATAATTAATATGGTAGGTGAGTGTGGGATTTTAATCTCTCTCTCTCTCTCTCTCTCTCTCTCTCCTCTCTCTCTCTCTCTCTATATATATATATATATATATATATATATATATATATATATATATATATATATATATATATATATATATATATACGTCCTTGGCCCTGAGAAAAATCTCAAAATGATCGGTCTTCCAATAACAGCCATCAAAGTACATGATGTCTTAGATCTGCAGATGGTCCATTAACTGAAAGGAATATAATTGGGATTTCTCAGACAAACCATTTGTCGGTTTGTAAAACAACTAAGGGGGGACTAAGTCCTAGTAAAAAAATTGAAAGAAAAATAATTAATATGGTAGGTGAGTGTGGACGATTTTAATCTCTATATATATATATATATATATATATATATATATATATATATATATATATATATATATATATATATATATATATATATATATATATATATATATATATATATATAGGAAATTTGAATTTGTAAATACGGAAATACTCTTTATTTCGAGCAGTTTATTACTTGTTGCATAACCTTTTAATCAACTCTTCTACTACTAACCCCATATAACTCATTTCCTTCCATTTTCTTACTCATGTTTTTATTAAATTCCCACTGGGACCCTGATTGATGCCATGTAATCAGTGTGTAAAAACGTCGAATAGTAATGTTCGGATCATTTTTGAAAAATATTTGAGAGAGGATGTTCTTTGGGGTCCCATTATAAATATATTTTCCAAAAGCGATTTCAAAGATGGCGTTTGGGGAGGGTTCTACCATATAGCTGTGCAAGGCAGTTAAATTTTACTAACTGCTAACATTATTGGCCCCAATACATTATTGTATTGGTAGTAAAGGAAAATCTGAAAACGTTACTGAACATTCTAAATATTTCGGTATTTATGATAGTCATTATTTTTAATATAATCTTTTTTTTTGTTTTATGTATATAATATTGTTTTATTAATCGACTTATGATGTATGGTGTTTCCTATAAAGATAAAATATTGCCTATAAATAGCATTCCCATAGATATTTTATGAACTTCCGATTATGTTTTTCGATTTTATGTCTTCTGCATTTTTATTATTAAATAACGTGGTTTCAAAGCCCTTCTATTTCTTTTTTAACACGACTAGAGTAAAACCAGGGTCAAGAATGAATAATTAAATGTGAATTAAAAATTAGAATCAAAAAATAACTTTTTTTCACGACGTACGTCCTTATTTGTTGCGATACCAACAAATATTTAATCATTTAAGTTTTTAAATATATATATATATATATATATATATATATATATAAATATATATATATATATATATATATTAATAACTCAACTTATAAATCATAACTCTAGTTTTAGAGTTAAGACGATTGAAACATATTTTTGAAATTTGTATTACCGACAGACTGATAGAACACCGATAATTTCATTGGGTTTGGATGCAGTAAGAAAACTTGGAAACCTGGAACCACAAAAAGACCTAGTAACCTAGTAGAGGAAAATATTAAATATTTATTACGAAGCCTCTATTCTATGATTTTGTACTCCGACTTTTGTTTGCTTTAAAATGCATCCTTCTGTTGTTGTAGTTTTCTATCGAAACATATTTAGCTTAGAAACGTTGACAAATACAAATTATTTGTGCTATTTCAAAATATTTTCCGTTGAATCAGATAAGCATAATCAAAGTTATTGCTAAAATATTAAGTTAGTGTAATAGAAATATGATGTGACAGGTTCAATATATATTCTATATATTTTTTATATTCTCCACAGACCACTATATAGGTTTAAGTGCATATCTGATACCTAGAGAGGACTTGGGTGGGTCCAGGACGGTTTCGTGCAATCTGTCATTGCGGACATTCACAGTGTGAGCTGCATTGTATCACAAGCCTATATCCGACATATTTAAGGCTAGAAACCGGTGACGGGAGATACATGGCGAACTTTTGATGGCTGCTGAAGGAATGGGAAAGGTTTTTTAATATTCTATATGGTATTTTTTTGAAACATAAATTTAAATGAGATGAAAAAAGGTCTTTTTTTTTAAGCAGATGCGAGCGTAGCTATTTATGTAGCCGCAATAATAACAAATATTTATCATTAAAAATGGTTTTATTGTTTTCAAAATATTCTCCGCGATGATCGATACACTTTTGCATGCGTTTGAACCAATTTTCATCGCATTTTTTCGATTCCGATTGAGGTATCTCCAAAACAAGCATTCTGCAGGCATCGGCCGCTTTGTCTAGCGAGACAAGCTGACGGCGGCTGTGAGGCCAGAAACCGGTCCTGTGAGATACCTTGTCTCGACCCGATGGTGAAGGCTAATTTGAAACGAACATATATACGTGAAGTACTGGCGAATAATGTCTGTTATATTAATATATCTCTTCACGGCCCACTATGTTATGTTTTGAACATCTACATTTACTCGTGGCGTATATTTTTTTAAATGGAGTACCTCATATAATATTACATACGTAGATTCCATGAGATATTTTGAAACTGTTTTATATAACATATGATAGCATATATTAATATAGGTATAGACCTATATTGAGCCATTTCGGAAATAACAAATATTTTTTAAGAACTTTGGCAAGAACTATGACATACGGAAGTGAGACCTGGACACTCACATCACGTCAGTTCAAAAACTTCGAGTAGCACAGAGGGGAATGGAAAGATATATGCTTGGCATTACTAGATGGGATAGAAAGACCTACACATGGATCAGAGAACAAACAAAAGTGAGTGACATCATTGGAAGAATAACGCAATTGAAATGGAAGTGGGCAGGCTATGTAGCGAGGCGATGGGACGAAAAATGGAGCAGGGCGGTCCTGGACTGGATACCGCTTGATCGCAAACGTCCACCTAGAAGACCGAAAACACGATGAACTGATTACATTAGGTTAAATATATTGGACTCGAATGGCAGAAGAGAGCTCAGGATCGTGAGAGTTGGAAGCATGCTGAAGAGGCCTTCATCCTACAGTGGATTGATAAGGGTTGATGATATATATATATATATATATATATATATATATATATATATATATATATATATATATATATATATATATATATATATGTATATATATATATATATATATATATATATATATATATATATATATATATATATATATATATATATATATATATATATATATATATATATATATGTAGCGGTAGATTTTCTTGGACTCCGTCCAATGAGACAGGAGTAGCTGAGTGTCATCAGACACCCAATCCACAATCTCATGTCGGTATATGTCGGCACCCTGTTGAAGGGATAGGTGGGCTCCTTCCCGGTCAAGCAACCAACAAAAGTGTTCATTTAGGCGGAGACGCAGGTTGTTGTGTGTTCCACATGAGATTGTGGAACCCAATGGTTGGGTGTCTGATGACACTCAGCTACTGCTGTCTCATTGGACGGAGTCAGAAAATCTACCACTACATATATAGGCCATCCGACGGGAGGTCGGCGCAAACATGGGTTGTTGACTGTGGATAGGGACTCCCTATTCTTGATGGTATGGTATATGTCGGCGCCCTGAAGAGTTTGAACCTCGAGAGAGGAAACATATGTCATCCAGTTGAAGGGATAGGTGGGCTCCTTCCCGGTCAAGCAACTAACAAAAGTGTTCATGTATATATATATATATATATATATATATATATATATATATATATATATATATATATATATATATATATATATATATATATATATATATATATGTATATATATATATATATATATATATATATATATATATATATATATATATATATATATATATATATATATATATATATATGAACATAATTGTGTTATTAGATAAAGAGTTTTCGTGATGATGAGGTATTCCAGCACAATAGTGTTAAAGTTAATGATTTTACTTTTTTGTATCCTGAACTAGAGTTCTAAATACTTTTATTAAGGCTAAATTTACAAAACTGATTCAACGTAAAATTATTTCGTTATTCCATTATAATAATAGGGGAGAGTGGAAGAAACAGGAACGCCGGGTAATCCTGAACGCAACAGTTGTAATATGTTAGAAAGAGATGACATTATTTTGTTTACCACCATGTTAAAGATCCCGGCAGCTGTAGTACCAGATAACAATACGGGAGAAACGGACCGACGGAAGAAACGGAGTCAACGTATGAACATTTCAATTTTTTGCGCGTTTTCGATGTAACTTTTTCATAAATGTAACTTGATATAGCCTAATTTCTATCAACAATTGTAATATAACGTTTTTTTTTGGCTCTGCTGCTAAGGCAATTAACCAGCTCATTCATTTTTATAAATTATGAAATGCACCAGATGGGCAGACAAACACACCCTACACCACTAAACATCCATGCCTCCACCAGGATTCGAACCCGGGACCATTGGATGGCCAAGCGAGTTATTAACCCACCAGACCACCGCGGACAGGTAATATAACGTTTACGTATTAAAATACTCACATATAAATGATTCTAATGACCAAAATTATTAAATACAAAAATTATTCAGTGCCAAAAAGTACAATTTTTGACCATTTGAAGAAGACTGTTATAAAACGACCCAGAATTGGTAGGAAACCATTATTTTCAGACACGCAATAATTATAACTCAAGGACTATATTATAAAATGCAGCAAACCATTTTATAGATTATCAATAAAAAAGTTCTCCAAATAACTTTCGAATTTGCAAAGCGGAATAACCATCCTCATAATTTTGACCGAGTAAAACAGATGAGGGAACGTCCTTGTATCGTATCAATGCTTTTGTTGCCGAAGTTAAAATATTCCATGATAATTTGAAGGCTATATAACCTGATAAAATATTTAACGTTGATGAGACAGGTATATAAACTGTTCAAAGTTGAAAATTCGGAAATATTGGCAGCAAAAGATAAAAAACAAGAGGACAAGGCAACCAGTGCTTTTGGCATTTGTGCATTTAGTGCGGCTGGCCAATATTTTCCTCCATTTTTTATATATAAAAGAAAGCGAATGAATGATATGTTACTAAAAAGCTTGGATCTCTATCAGACTTTGAATGGATAAATGAAAGATTATTTTTTGACCGGCCACACCACTTCATTTCTTTGGCAAAGCCTTCGAAAGAAAATCCAATACTGCTAATTTTAATATGCATAAACTATGGAATCATTGTGTTGACCCTGCCACCACATACCTCACATAGACTCCAGCCGTTAGATTTGACATTTTTTGGGCCTATCAACAGTGCATACAATCAAGAACGTGAGAACTATATGTCAGATCGATTTGTAAAGTTCATCACACAATACGAGACAGTTGAATTATTTACAAAAGCTTTTAACCGGTACAGTAGCCTTGCAAAGGCAGCAAATGGCTTTAGGTCTACAGGAATATATCCCTTGCGCCCAATTAAGATTGATACGATTCAGCCATACAATTCCCAGAATACTTCATTACAAGTAACAATAAATCAAACATAAAACAGTAAGACCGATGTCCAACCTCCAAATAATCAAGTATCCAACGTCAAAACTGTCGAGATGTCAACTTGTGACTAACAAGCTCCCGATGTTCACAATTATGTTTTACAAGATTGTGCCGAACAAATTGCTGAAAGTACTTCTGATATATTTGGAGCTGCACAAGTTTGGGATGTTCAAGCTTTCGATGCCCAAGCTTATGATACACGTGCTGTCCATTTCCAATCCAGTGACAGATAACGGCTTAATACTTCTGCTTTTCCTTCCATGTTACAACATTCTTGTTTAGCAATGAATATTGTTGGTGGATATGACAATTTAGTTGCAACTGAAAAGATGAGCACGATGTCAGATTTCCTTCATTGAATTGTTAATTATTCCTCTCATCATAATTGTCTAAACATTTAAGTGCAACATTATAAAGAAAACATCGATTATTTTAACAAGCACACCTGTAAAAATTAACTAGAAGAAAAGGAGAATAAGAAGCGAACGAAAGAAGAAGAAATCAAAAGAAAAGCTGAAAAAGTACCAAGGAAACGAATTTAAATTGACGAATTTGAAAGACGTGATGATGGGAAATCGAAAAACAATAAAACTAGAAAAATAGGGGAGGGGGGTCAAAGAGGACTGGATTATGAGCTTCGTTTGATAAAAATTAGGCTCATGAGAAATGTACAGATGGACAATCAACATCGGCGGGTTATATATGTGATCTCTGTCGTAATTAATTAAGATTGATTATAGTCTATAGACGAACACTAAATGTTTTATTTTTTCTCTTTAATGTTACATTTTATTAAAAAATTATAAATGTTGATTTCTGAAGTAGTCAGATGGATAGTTAAACTTAATTAAAAAGCAATAAAAAATGTATTTTGTTTATAATATATTTGTTTAACGTTGAAGCAAGATAATTACTATAACAGCAGTTATTATTAGTTATTAGTTAGTTATTATTTGGAATGTCTGTACTAGATCTAGTTATTATTTGGAATGTCTGTACATATTTAGTAATTTATAATTTAATTAGGTACTTACACTTAAACCTCCGGAAAAGATGATCGTAAAAAGTTATATTGAAGTCAGAAAATATTGTAATCAAATTTTGTAAATTTTATTGCCAGTAGACTGAAGGAAATGTAATATTTTATGTAGACATGGAAGTAATAAGGAAACTCGAAAAGGTTCATCGAAAAATTGGCCATAAGAGAAAATAATATTTAATTTTCATAAAAAGCCCACTCGCTAACTTTTCCATAGTTAACGTTCGCTCTTTTTCTCTATCATAACTTCCTTCCCCATGTTTGTTGTAAAATTGAATTTTATTTTTGTCTTTCTCTTCTAGTCATAACAGTCACTGTATGGAAATTCTAAACTCCAAAAGATTTGCCACCAAACACCAAATAATTTATTTCAATTTCTCAGATTCTTTTTCATTTGATTATTTGATTCATTTGATCTCCTAATGATGCTAATATGAATGGCAAAACGCCCGCCGACAAATTAAAAAGTTATTTCGTGTTTAGTGATAAATCTCAAAATACAATTCATTTCATTAAAATTCAATATAATTCAATAAAAATTAAACAAAATTTAAAAACATAGATTAATTAAAATTATATTGGAATCTTTGGTGTAAAACTGTAAAACACTAAACAAAGAGATTTATCGAATATATACTACACATATATAGAGCAATGCCAAAATATACCACATTGATCAACATTCAGCGCACTGTTCATACCATTGGAATTTCGTCTTTTACATTAGCAAAGTGGTTTACACAGCTATATGTGACTTTTCCTCTTCAAATAGGGACTAGGATCAATGTAGTATTGAACATATATTAGCAATTCGCGAGAAAATGTATAAAAATTCCAGTTTTAATAACAATAAGATAGAGAGAATTATTGAACAAAAATGTAATTACTTTCTTCAGATAAAAATTCTTGAAAAAGGCACAATTTTCTTTAAACTAATACATTGACACAACAAATAAGTGTTTGGTACTTACTCTCCTGCCATTGTTGACATTTCAGCCTCGGGTGGCTCTTTGCGCACCAAAGTTACACTGGAAAACGTATGTCTGTTGTTGCCTTCTACGGTTATATTCCACGGAGACGAGCCGGTAGGAGAAACTTCGAGAAACCTTATACCGCTTTTGACTCTGGCCCTGAATCAAAAGAAAAAATGTTTATATCCGGTTTCTGTATCTAATGCTAAAACAGAGAGCGCCTTGAGCTATTACAACCTTGAAATGAGCCAAAAAGGGTTTCGAGTTATAACTTATTTGTAAAAATAATGAAATATTCAATAAAGAGTGGTTAATCTTTATTCACCTTGCGGTTGCAATAAGGTCAAAATCATGCATAATATGTTGATTCAAAATGTTACCAATTAAAGTACACATTATTATTCATATTACTATGCAGAGTTTTACAGTCGCGCTAGGTACGGTTTGATATTTTGGGGTGGGTCGCCTCATCTGATGCGTGTTTTCAAACTACAAAAAAAGATAATTCGAATGATGGGTGGGGTGTCACTTCTGGCAACATGTTGACCAATTTTTAAACAATGCAGGATTTTGACTCTACCATCACTATATATTTTGGAGATTATCATCTTTGTTAGGCGCAATTTTATAACATTCGTAAAAAATAGTGATTTTCATCACTATGACAAACGAGGCTCTGATGAACTTGTTTTACCAATACATTCATGTAAGATAGTTGAACATAATGTTTACTATAGGGGTGTGAAGCTGTATAATAAGTTGCCACAACGATTTAAGCATGTTCCGAATGACAACGAATTTAAAAAATTAGTCCGCGAATTTCTTATAAGTCAAAGTTTTTATAGTTTAGAAGAATATATGTCGTATTAAAAATTAGATTCAATGCTTATTTATGTCTACAATGTTAATTTGTGCAAGGTTATCATTTCATGTATTATTTCTGAGATCGTGTCACTGAACATTCTGTCAATCCGACTTAATCATGGATATTTTTATTGTTGTGGGAATTGAATAAATACTTTATTAAATTATTGAATTATATACCTTATCAAGAATAAAATATTTATATGTAGGTTTAAATGTTATATATTTTTTGTATGCACAGAAGTGTGGCAATGTGCATGCTCTTGTTTTGACTTGATCCATGCATATTTGTATTGTCTTGAGGATTCAATAAATTATTATTATTATTATTATTATTATTATTAATAGTGGAGTATAATTTCCTTTACTATAATGAAATCAGCGAGATCAAAAAAAGTACAGTACAGTACAATAATGTACAGTCCAAATCTGACAATTTTTATTTCATGTTTCAAGAAAAATGAGTTGAAACTAAAAACTGTACAATTTGGTGAAAATGTATGGTGATTCCCGACCCCCGATGGTGATTCCCAATCCCCGACGGGTGATTCCCGTCTGGCCGTACAATGAGTGGAAAAACAGTACCAGTCCAAGACTAGTACTGTGCTTTCACGCATCGAAGCGCCAGTTTACAAGTATTTGTCTTTATTCTGAACATGCGCATTATGTTTGTTTACAGTCCCAGTTATTTCATCATTCTTTTTTGTAATAGTTGTTGGAAGAAAAATGTTTGTGTTTGCTAGTATTTTTGTTAATGTTTCTTTTTAAATTCCTATTAAATTAGTGCTGGGGTCAGTTACAATGGGCGGTCTACAACCTTTACAGAAAGAAAGCAGTGACGAAGAATCAAACAGAGGAAAGAAACGAAAATCTCACCCCGAAACATGGGTGAAAGAAAAATTGCTGTTCTGAACGGGGCAATCAGATTACAAATTACAACCAAAGTGTTAAACCGGAAGTAAATATTTAAAATATTTTTTTTCATAACTTCAATCATTTTACTGCATTTTTACTGCAAAATAAAGCTTAAGTTTTATAAATTTTACCATAAAAACTGCAAAATGGGATCTAAGATAGTTTAGGAGATAAACCAATTAGAGTACGTACATGTCATGCTGTCATACATGTCATACAGATAATTTACGGCCACCTCGTGAATTAGGAGATGATAAAATGCCAAACTGCTCTCTACTAATTGTTTTGCTTTTCTCGCCTGTCATCTGGAAGTTTTAAATTATTCTGCAAGTTTATTTTTACTCCAAAATTTAGGTGCTACAGTGAGCATAATTGTCTTCATAGAAGTAGATATAGACGGATCTTTAAATTTCTGCTTCTTCAAAATTTCTTGGTTAGTTTCGGTCGAACTATGTTTATACTTTTCTTCGGAAATGTACGTTGCATCTTGGGAGATTTGTGGATTTTCAACTTATGATTGATTACTCTGCACCAGATTTTCTATCACTATCGGAGGTGTTTCAACCGACATCCGTTTTCTACAGAATGCACACACATACACATTTAAGGAACACTTCCATTTTTCAGCTAAACTTTAGGATTTTTTTCTTATATCTTTAAACTTTCGGTGGGCTAGTAAATTAAATGGATTGGAGCACCGATCACCTAGGGATCCATAACAAATCAATAAAAATGATAAAACTTATTAAAAAAAATTATTAAACAAGTAACTCACTTAGACGTTAGAACAACAATTAAGAAAATAACGGAAAACAAGAGTGTCTTGGCGTCATGCTTCCATCTCTTTCTTTTATATAACTTTGATTCGGTTTGATGAAGTGATTCTTGAAGTGATTCGTCATCACAATATGAGAAAAAATGACGCAAAATAATGTTTTAATTTGATATTGCTTTCTACACATATTTTTGTTCAAAATATTACTTTTTATATATTTTATAATATATAATATTTTATTTTAAATTTAGGTATTAAATAACCTTATAATGACACAAATAAATAATAATACATAATCAATAATCAGAATCAAAACAATAATACATAATCAATATTATTGAAATATAACCAACGTTTTAAATCGACGTTTTAATGTTTTTTTTACATCACCAACCGCCTTTAACAAGCGACAGATATCAAGCTTAGAGCGACCTGTACGTATTCTAATTGATTTATCTTTTAAACTAATTTAGATCCCATTTTGCAATTTTTATGATAAATTTTATAAATGTTAAAATTAAAATGGTCAAAGTTATTAGCCGGCCGCGGTGGTCTGGTGGGTGAGTCACCTGCCGGGAAATCTAAAGGTAGCTGGTTCGATTCCACCGCTCGGATGGATGTTTTTCTTCCGTCTTACTTCCTACCCTACACACACACACACTTATATACACTCACATTACACATACACGCCCACACATATCTACATCTAAATGTTTGTTATTATTTCTAGGTAAGAGTGTAAAATCCGACAACTAATTACCCCTCAGTCATGCCAGTTAGAGGCTGGGTAAGGCCGGATGCCTTTTGAGAAGTATTGAGAGAAGTCTGAGAGATGTTGGTCACCCGCCAGTCGGTGGGCTTCCTGATAGACTTATGGGTAGGCACATAACCAAGGGTTTATAGCCTGAGGGGTGTGCTGGCCTGGGTTTTTCGGTAGCTGTAGGTCCAGTCGCTAAATAGCCTAAGATGCTGATGCGCCTCTAACCGTAAACTCTTTTCTTTTCCTTTCAAAGTTATTAAAAAAAATATTTGAAATATTTACTTCCGGTTTAATACTAGAAGAAATTCAAATTTAGAATAGTAAATTTTCTATACAAAATACCACATTTATTATTTTACTATAATTTACTTCAATATGAAGTTCCGTTATGAAGGTAAATTCTATAGAATCTCATATCTTATCAACTAAACCTCAAATAAAAAAAAATATTATGTGTACACGTTTATATTCCCTAGAAGTACAAATATGCCCAATATGAACAAATTTCAGAACTTCACATTTTTTTCGTTCCGCTTCACGTGAAATGCCTCAACAATTATATTGAACACCGAAGACTACATGAAAAATCAAGCGATGTCCTTAACTTTACGGTTAACCAAGATCCACAAACCAAAAATCCCATAAGTACCTTCGCATTTTGTAGTGTCGCTCGTCGTCCCGGCCTCATCAAAATATAATCGATTTGATTTGTGTAGTTGCTGTTTATTTCTGTCAAGGCATTTCCACGTGTAGTGTCAACGAATATGGCATTAAAATAAAGTGTTTCCGATTACCAGCTGTTGTTCTATACAGAAATGTATAAGTTGTTAGCCTTGATTATTTCTCTTTCCCATTTCGTATTTGTCAGCAACGTTTTTGATATGACCATTAGACAATGTTTCACCTACCTTGGCGTTGAAATCTCCAAGAATAATTGTAATTTCTCGGCTTGCTTGTGACGCTTAAATCATGGGTTATCAGTAAAGACCGGATTATATGCAACCAAAAACCTTAAGAATATGCGCATATATATGCACATATTTTTTTTTAATTTATGCAGGATATATGCAAAAAAATCCGTAAATATGCAGTGAATATGCAACTAAATTTTGATTTTCTAAATTACATTTTCATTTAATTAGGTGATTGAGTATTGAATAAAGATAAATTCAAGTTATAATATAATATACTTTATTAATTCAGTTAACACCTAATACAATGTTTTATATGAAACTTATACTAAATATTAATATTAACTCGAAAAATTATAAAACGCACTAGTTATAATGTGTGCTCCAAGGTTCTGAACTAGAAAATTGTGGCGTCTATCACTAAGGAAATATTTATACAAAGAAAACGATCTTTCTACATGTACTGATGTTATATGGCAAAATTTTAATTTTGGAACTAAGGCAGGCTCAATAGCTAAATTATTTACAGTTTTCCCTGACATTATGTCTACGACCTGCCTTAAAATCTTGAAACCTGTGTTTTTTTTCTATCAAATTTTCTAATTTTGCCACTACTATTTTCCCTACCTCACCTCGTATATTTTTGCAATTTTGTACACATGCCTCTATTATATCCATCGACTCTGGTAAACTTGTACACGATTCCCCTAGTTGCAAAATACTGTCTGCTATAAATACATAGTTACACTTAATATGCATTAACTGTTGTTCCACTACAGTACTTTGAAATATTTCTTTCGATTTTTGGATGCACTGTGAATCATCACCAGACATTTGTGAGATTAAGTCCTTCAATTTTTGAAAATTATCTGCATAAAATAATGCCGCACGAATCCAGGTGCCCCATTTGGTCACGACAGGCTCAGGTGGTAATGGTATTCCGGGCAAATTCTCTTTGTAAAACTGCACTTTGAATATCTTTTTGACATTTGCTATTAGGTCATTGACCAATGGAAAAGAAACTCTAATAGTTTCCGTAACCCTATTTAATCCGTGAGCTAGACAAGTTACATGAATCAAATTTTCATAAAATATTTTTAAATTTTTTCTTGCCTTTATCATATACGGCGCAGCATCGGATAACAGGACAAGAATTTTATCTGTAGGAACTGAGTTCGGCAAAAAGAAATGTGTTAAGGTTTCTTGAATAAAACGTGTAACTGTAAGATTGTTTGTTTTTCCCACTTCTTTTACGGCTATAAGGTAAGCTTTTCCAGGTTCTTCTTCTGTGAGTTTTCCTCTCATTAAATTAACTATGTAACGACCACACGAATCGGTTGTTTCGTCGACAACAATATAGATATAATTACCTCCAATTTCTTGTTTTATTTCATCTATTACGGTACCAAATACGTTTCCAACAACGTTTTTTCTTAATGTTGATTCATCTGGAGCATTAAATTTTGTATATTTTTGCAGAAAGGCCTTAACTTATGGGTTGGTTAACTTGTTTAAAGGAATATTAGCAGCCAAGAACGTTTTACATAGATCTACGTTAAATTCTGACTGGTCATGGTTTCCGTTTTTAAAAATCTCAAATGACTGCTTCAGCATTGACTGTATGGACCCAGACTTCTTCATGTTTCTAACCTTAGCTACGTGGGACGGCGTCTTAATATGTTGGTCTATTTGAAATTTCTTTGAGCAGGAAACAATTTTTGAACAAGATTTGCAAAAAACCTGGTCGCCGTCCAAAGCAAGTTCTGGGTAAGGCTTAATCCAAGAAGTACATAGTATTTTCGACATAATCACTGCTTTCACTTTCACTTTGTTTGCACTTACTAACTGCACAATAATAACTGCGACTACAACAAACGACAACCTGAATAATACTGACAAACAGCAAAGTTTACAAAATAAATATAAGTTAAGTCACTAGGCGTCGGTACTTCGAGCAACGAATTTAGACTGGCACCAGTCTGTAAACTTTGTAAACAGTAACAAATATGAGAAAATAAATAAAAATAGAAGTTTTTGTACTTATTTTATTTTATTGCCCCATTAGGGAAAACCCAATCTGCAGACCAGGACCGCCCAGACACGGCGCCGTGCGACCATAAAACGTAAGAAAAGAATACAGAAATCCAAAAACATGCTTAGATATGCAATAGTTCCTAAAATATGCATTTTTCCTTTAAAATCACAAAATATGCAGAATTTGCATATATATGTAAAATGCATAAAATCCGGTCTTTAGTTATCAGATAAGAGCTATATATTTTTAATTTGGAAAAAAACAAAACGCTATAGTATATAAACATGATTTTTGAAGTAAAACTTCTTAGACAGCGATTCGATAATCGATAATTAGATCAGAATTGGGAGAAAAAATTTCTCGTCACGTTTAAGCACATTTCGTTACATGAGAGAGAAGAAAGATATAGCGTAGAGAAAGAGAAAGAGAGCTATATATTCCGACGCCACGGGAGTGAAACAAAGGAGAGCGACGTATACAGAACGATACAAAGCGATATAATCAGATAGCGGCGCGCATGCGCACGTCGTAGATGTACGCGTCAGACGCTATATATGAATTTGAGAAGTTTCACTTCTATCACGTATACCGTGCCTCAAGCGCAATTTTTTTTTAATTTTAAATATTGATCCATAGTATTTAAAAAAATCTATTCTTGAATCCCCATTTTTAATCACTCTGCCACATAATTCATCACTAATTCACGCATTCACTTCAATAATGTCACAAATACTGTTAGTTTTGAGATCATTGAGTATTTGTGGTTTATTGGTAGAAACGAATGATTTCAAATAACCCCAAAAATAAAGTCCAATGGGGATATATCGCATAAACTTGGTGGTCAGGTAACATCGGCATTTTTTAAGAATACACGGTTATTGAACTTTTCTTGCGCCATCTCGATGAAATGTACGGTCCAGATCAAAATCATCCAATTCGTGTCAGAAAAAATCAGGTATCATGTTTCTGTAGGGTTCTTTATTGACAGTAACTTCATTTCCATTTTCGTTTTCAAATAAGTACGGCCCGATTACACCCCCAGTCTAAAAATCACACCAGATTGTTATTTTTTTGTGGATCTAAAGGTGTTTTAAGAACAGTATGTGGGTTTTCTTCACTCCATATGTGACAATTTTGGTTATTTTCGTAAACATTTAACCAAAAATGAGCTTCAACGCTGAAGATTACTTTTTCATAAAATAATGGATCTGTTTGAAGTTGTTCTAAAGCCCAATCTGCAAAATTTCTACACAACAAACAGTCATTTAGTTTGAATTCTTGGGTTAACAGAATTTTTTACGCCTTTAAAGGCAAATCTTTATGAAAAATATTCCATGTAGTGCTATAAGAAAGCTCAAGTTCTCGAGAACGACGTGTAATTGATTGTTCTAGATTTTCATTCACACTTTGGTTGACAGCATCAATGTTTTAGTTTTTGAAGAGTTGAATTGTTAGCATTATAAACACTACCGTATGATTCAAATGTTTGAATTAAATTACGAATAGTAAACCCTGTAAGTTGATTATGTTAACCATAAATTTTACGTAAGGCGCGAAATTCAGCCCGATTAGATTCATTATTTTTGTAATAAATTTCCTTGATGATTTTTTCATGATGATATGCTAAACAATGTTAAACACAAATGTCAATTTTGGCGGGAATAAGAAAAAAAACTGGCTGCTATAACGTTTTACAAAAATATATAGTACTTTTTTTATAGTACCTTTTAGTTTTAATATAGTACATTTTTTTAATATTCAAAAAACACTTACAATATGCATTCTATTAAAGTGTACATAATTTATGAAGTTATCTGACCAGTCCTTGTAAACAAGTAAAATCTTAATATATATTTTCAATTAGTGATCATATAAAGGTATAGCAGAGCTTTTATCTGAATATATTTGAATATAAACGCACACACATACACCCATACATAACCACGCAAAAATTTGTACTTTCGCAGTCAAATCCCCGGAAAAAAGGTCATTTTCGGTGCAAAACAATTTTAAAATATGCAAACCGTATCCCGTCGGCCTTACATTTTCACCCCAGAAAGGTTCCTTCAGTTTTCTGGTAAATTATGGTGGCAGAGCCAGAATTTATATTCTCATCGACCGTAAAGCTTTATGACCGATCGTTTATTTTTTTATAAAGGGGGCTAAACCGACGCTGTCAGCGCGGAATTATGCATACTTCCTGCCTTAGCGAGGATTTTAACCCTATTTTTTTTATCTCAAAAGATCATTTTTATACATTAATGTTATCTTTTTGGTAATTTTTCGGGCAATTTAAATGTAAGAAAAACTATATCAGAAAATAAATTCTATACATTGATAATAGTAAAAGTAAATGTGTAATAATTTATTTTAGATTCTAAGTTGGGAGTTCGGCACGGGTATCACACACACACACACACACACACACACATATATATAAATATATATATATATATATATATATATATATATATATATATATATATATATATATATATATATATATATATATATATACTTATCAAAAACTTCTAAAATATTCTTATCAAAAACGACTTCGAGTAAAACTTTCTAACCAACATTTCGATCTTTTTCAAAAGAATAAAATAGTTTTTAAACATCGGTTTGTAACTAAGGCTGAGACTTTTGTTTGCCAATATGATCGTATAGCTGCGACATCAAACCGCAGAGTGAAGTGAGCCCAGTTGTTGAGCTGCAAATCAGCCAAAGTGATCAAAATGGACATAAAAGGTTTAGTTTGGTTTGGTTTGGTTTGGTTTGGCCAAGAAAATACTGGGAAATAGCATAGAGGTATCAAGGCCGAAGGCAACACCAAGGAAGAGATGGAAAAAAGGGATGAGGACAATGATGCAAAAGATAGGAATAACGGATTGGAAAACGAGAATCGGAGAAAGATAGGAGTGAATAAGGATAAAGGAAAAGGCAAGAAAACATTGATAGAATATTGATACTAGAATATGGAGGCTATGGAACGGGTAGTCAACGAAGAATGCAAAAAATCATAGACGTGGATACTTATATGGACAGTTGTTAGATTTGAATGATGATTATTGATTTGAACGTTGTTATCAGAACGTCATCATCATCATCATCATCATCATCATCATCATCATCACCATTATCATCACCATCATCATCATCACCATCATCATCATCAGCGCATCTCGATCCACTGCAGGATGAAGGCCTCTTCAACATGCTTCCAACTTTCACGATCCTGGGCATTCCTCTGCCACTCGGGTCCAAGATACTTAATGATGTCATCAGTCCATCGTGTTTTCGGTCTTCTTCGCCGACGTTTGCGATCAAACGCTATCCGCTCCAGGATTGCCTTGGTCCATCTGTCGTCCCATAGCCTCGCTATATTCTTCTGTCCTTGGCGAATTTATTTAACATAACCTGACTCTTTTTTAGGTTTATTTTTAAGTCAAATGTTTCATTAGTCCTTTGCAGTTCTTGTATGCGTCGTTGCAGCTCCTCTGGGTCTTGTAAAAGGAGAACGATATCATCTGCAAATCTAAGATGGTTTAAGTTTGCACCATTAATCTTTACACCATACCCAATCTCATATACATATATATATATATATATATATATATATATATATATATATATATATATATATATATATATATATATATATCATCATTCGTCATTCAGCCATTGTCGATCCACTGCAGGATGAAGGCCTCCCCAGCATGCTTCCAATTCGCACGATCCTGAGCCTTCCTCTGCTATTCGGGTCCAATATACTTGATGATGTCATCCGTCCATCGTCTTTTCGGCCTTCTTCGCGGGCGTTTATGATCAAGCGGTATCCATTCCAGAATTGCTTTAGTCCATGTGTCGTCGCATCGTCTCGCTGTATGACCTGCCCACTTCCATTTCAATTATTTCTCCCTTCCACTGATGCCACATACCTTCGTTTGTTCTCTGATCCATATGCAGGTCTTTCTGTCCCGCTTTCTAATGTCAAGCATACACCTTTCCATTCCCCTCTGTGCAACCCAAAGCATTTGAACTGATTGTAATGTGAGTGTCCACGTTTCAGTTCCATATGTCAAAACAGCAGCACGCACTGATTAAAAAACTTTCTGTTTAGACAAAGTGGGAGTTTGCTCTTAAACACTATATTGAGTCGGCCAAATGCCTGCCAGCCGCATTTAACCCGCCGTTCCACCTCCCGGGCGGTAGCACCCTCCATTGAAATCCTTTGCCCAAGATATATGTAGTGGTCCACAACCTCTAAATCACTTCCTAAAATAGAAATTCTTCTGTTGACAGAAAATTTGTTAAACATAACCTGACTTTTTTTAGGTTTATTTTCAAACCAAATGGTTCTCCCGCCCTTTACAGCTCTCGTATGTGTTCTTGTATTTAATTTGTATTATATTTGTATTATATTTAAACATAACGTAGCAAGATTAATTTCTTATGATACAGTCAAGGTTTCTTATGATACATGCAAGAGTAAAATTCTAGGATATAGTTATGTCTAAGTTTTCCCTATATTTTCATTATTTTTTTTAAAGAATTGAAAGTTATCAAACTGACTGTGGTAAATAACTGCATGCTATAGTAAAACTATTAATATAAGATATCTTGTTAATAATACCAAGAATATCTCGCACTAAACAATTACATATACAGAAACAGCTACTATATTAGTTATTAGATATTAAAAAAAAAAATATTGCTTTCAAATTAAATAAATATCTAGTACACCTCACGAAAAACAATAAAAGTCAAACGAATAAACTTTATAAATCAGGAGATTATTTAACTGAGTGCGGTTCCTGTCCAAAAGTCTATGTTGCACCAACAGGAAAGTAATTTTTCACTAGGATCAATGATAATAAAAAAAGTTATATTAGGGAACAACATAATTTTCATTATGCTAATCACTTAACGTTAGAAAATAACACATTCAACGATAATTTTAAAATGTTATATATTGAAAATAAATCTGAAAAACCAAATCTCTTGAGACAGCATAGAAATAAATAAAAGAAAAAATCGGGAATTGTGCTAAATAATCAGGTATGTTGGTACTGTTCACCCTTGTTACATTTTTATTGTGCATCTAGACATTGAAACAAAATGGAATTCCCCCAATATCATCATTAATGATATTAGGTCTATGGATAGTTTAGATTGAGACTGCTTTTCTTGCTGTTAGTTTAACACAGTTCGTATTTGAAAAAGGAACTGTAGGTTGAAACAATTTGAACACACAAGTTTTAAATGTAGTGGAAATTCAGATTATAAATGTTTGTTTATCATTTAACTAATATATAAAGTTTATAATTTCATTATAATATTATGGTGTTCGAATTAATTCCATTTAATATTATTTCTACATTAGAAATATCGGGTTATTAGTTTTTAGTATTAACTTTGTAGGGGATATTAGCAATTGTTACATGAGCTGGCTATAACCTGACAAACAGCGGTAATACGAAACCTTTAATCCCCTTAAAAGCCCGGTTATCGATGTATTTGATGAAACAGCAAAACTGATATTCTAGTTTATTTTTATTTCCTCCTTGGAAAAAAAAAATAACCCTCGTATTATAACAAACGAAGAGAAATAATACAACTTTTTTCAAAATAATTTTAATTTAAAGTAAAGTAAAGTAAAGTGTTTGGGTTAGAGGCGCATCAGCAACTAGGCTATTTAGCGACTGGACCTACAGCTTAACGTGGGTTCCGAACCACGGTCATCAGCTTCCGACAAACCCAGGCCAGCACCCCCCTCGGGCTATAAACCCTTGATTATGTGCCTACCCATAAGTCTATCAGGAAACCTACCGACTGGCGAGTGACCAACGTAGAACACTTCTCAGAAGGCATCCGGCCTTACCCAGCCTTTAACTGGCGTGACTGAGGGGTAATTCGTAGTCGGATTTTACACTCTTGCCTAGAAACAATCACAAACATTTAGGAAAGATAAACGGACAGAAGAAAGAAAAATAACCATCCGAGCGCTGGAATCGAACCAGCTACCGCTCCAGCGCGGATTCGGCAAAGCAGACGCTCTTACCGCCGCACCAACGCGACCGGCCATTTTAATTTATTTATTTTTAAGTTTTAGGGTTAGAAGCGCATCAACAACTAAGAAGGACGTATAGCTTAATGGGGGTTCCGAACCACGGTCATCGGCTACCGCAAAAGGACCCGCTACCACGCTAACTACCGTGTCATCTTAGACACCTTAGACCTTAGACAACTGCGCTAACGGGACTCCTATACTAAAAAGTATTTAAAACGTTTGACAAGTCGTACAGAGAACTGCATAAAATATTTGAATATTTTTATTTTATAAATTAAATGATCGATTTTAATATAAAGGGTCTACCACTAACTTCAAAATTAAATAAAACACACGTTTTTTGCTCAACTCGATTCCGATTGCTTACTTTAAGAGATCCATGCATGTAATTTATGACTTGAACAAGATTTCAGCTTAATGGCCACCACGGCTCTTTTTGCAGGTACGGACCCACTCCCGTCAATTTTCAATGATCCTGGCGCACATTTCAGGCTGTATGGTGACTATGGCTTGACGAATATTAGTTTTCAAGTCGCCAATAGTCATTCCATCAAATTACGGTAACGGTAATTGATGGTAACGGTGGCTCCTTCTTCATTGTTAAAGAAATAAGGACCGTTGACTCCTTCATGTCAAAATCCATACCAAACTGTGATCTTTTGCATGTTTTGCGTATGATGCAAAGGACTCTCATGTATCACGAGTGGATTAGATTCGCATCCATACCGACAATTTTCTTTATTGGCGGAGCTATTGAGCCAGAAATGAGCCTTATCGAAGAAGATGATTTTACGATAAAATTCGTTGTTGGTTTCCATCACTTGGAGGGGCCAATCGGCAAATTCAAGTCGAATACGATGGTCGGTTGGCTTCAATTTTTGTTCCAGTACTATCTTATATGGATACAAGCCTAAGTCCAACCTCAAAATTCGCCGGGTTGTCATTGGCGAGAGGCCTAGCTCTTGCGAGCGTCGAGCAACCGAAACTTGCTTGAACGGCGGCAATATTCTTAACACTTTTGGCTTTTTTTTATCATACAGGCACCACGCCACACTATCGTGGAGAGTAAACTTACTTTCACATTGTCTAATAACACGATCAATAGCCTGTTCAGAAGGACCGCCACGACGAAGACCATGATGGGTATGAATTGTTCGTTGAGTAGCACGAGGGGACGTAATAAACGAATTTGCGTAATAAAACTGCACAATTTCCAAACGTTCTTCTAGCTTGAATGGAACCATGATTTTATTGCAAATCTTTCGGAATACAACTCACAAGACATGTAAAAAATTGGTAAGTAAATAAGCTGTCAAAGTTCCATCATCCCTACTAATAAACCCTTTATACTACCAACAACTATCTAAATTAAATAATTATTTGCAATAGAAAGGCTGGGATATGATACATATCACACCTATGAAACAGTTCTGAGAATGCGACCTCAGATTTGCATTTATGTCGTTCCATACTACAACTTCTTGTCCGGTAAAACCTTGATTTCAGATGATATTAAAATACATTATAGGAATTAAAAAGATGTAATAAATAATATATAAAAAGATTGTTAAACAAATTACCGACACTAAACCCTAAACAAACAAACCCAGATGCATTACCACCGAATGAAGATGAAATAATTAGGCAAATCAAGCGGCTTAAAAATAACAAAGCTTCTGGTGAAAATGGAATCACTGCTGAACTTTTGAAATCCGCTGGTTCAGGTACAATCAAGGAAATAACGAAAATTTTACAAGAAGTTTGGCGAACCGAACGGATTCCGGAAGATTAGAAATATGCTCTAATCCATCCACTACACAAGAAAGGAGATAGAACGGATGTAAACAACTATAGAGGGACATCTCTTTTCCCAGTTTGTTACAAGATTCTATCTCAATGTCTACTAGACAGAGCACAGGGACAGTTAGAACCTAAAATTGGTGAATATCAAGCAGGTTTTCGACCGGGCAGATCCTGCCCTGAACAGATTGTGAACCTAAAGTTGATCCTAAGTCATCAAAAACTGTACAATAAAAATCTCATCTGTATATTTGTGGATTTCAAAAAAACATGCGATTCTATTGACCGTAAATCTTTATTCCGAATCTTGAAAGAACAAGGACTAGATCTGAAAACGCTGGCAATTATTAAAGCAATATTAATTAACACAAGGTTAAAAGTTAAATTCATGGGTGACATTTCATAGCCCTTCGAAATTAAAACTGGAATGAGACAAGAGGATGGACTCTCGCCACTCTTATTTAACTGTGTTCTAGAAAAAGTAATACAGGAGTGACGTGAAAAAAAGTTGGCCCTGAATATTGATCAGCCCATTAAACTGGGGAGAACCACCATCAAAATTGATTGTCTGGCGTTTGCTGATGATCCAGTAATTTTGGTTCAAGATGTATTAACGGCACAGAAACAGATTGAAATCCTAAAAGAAACAGCAGAAAAGGTAGGACTCCAAATTTCCTTTGAAAAAACACAATACATGACCTGCAACAGACTAAGAACACCATTTCTAAAAACAAAATATGGTAACATCAGACGAGTCTCTCAATTCAAATATTTGGGTGAAATAATCATGGAAGATGGGTTGGAAAAAGCAGCCAATAAGGGTAGATGTCAAAAAATGGAAACGGCATTGAGACTTAAATAAAATATTTACAACAAAAAATGCCTATCTTAAAACACAAAACTGAGATATTACAACATGGTTATTAAGCCAGAATGTCTATATGGGACAGAAAAGCTCATTTTGAATAGAAAGAGAGATATCGAGGACATTGAAAAGAAGGAAAGAAAAATCGTAAGAAAAATCTTAGGCCCCCAAAAAATAAATAGCACAACATACCGACTTCGAGAAAACCAAGAAATCAAACAATACACAGATATACATAGCGTTATGAGAAAAAGAAGACTTAAGTTTTACGGACACATAAAAGGGATGAATCCAAGTAGGCTAACTAGACAAATAGTTGAATTTTATTAAAATAGGAGCAGAGCTAAAGTAGAAATAATTAAATGGATTGCTGCAATTAAAGAAGACCTAAAATCAGCAAATATTACACAAACTGAAATTCAGGATAGAGGTTGTTTCAGACACAAGGTTGACGTTTGGAAGGTTGGCGAGAGTGAATAATGTAGGAAGACTGGTACAACTTGGTCTGACGAAAGGAAAAAAGCTCATAGCGACAGAATGAAATTAGTATAGGCGCAAAGGAAGGCCAACAACAACAAACACCTCTAATTGTACTTTGCGTGGTCCACTAGGGCCCATACGTGAATAATAATAATAAAAGGTTATTAAATATTATTAAAAAAAGTTTACCATTTATGGAAAAAAAAACACTTTTTTTTTCTCACCGAACAAAGCATTTTTTTATTTAATAAGAAAATATAAGCACCCTCTGCACATCTCTATTTCCCAGAACAAAATAATTTTTGTTTTGCCTTTTTGTTAGTTTAAACAAGTGAATCGTTTTAATTTAACACATATGCTAAATTTATATATGATATTATATACAATCATATACAACATATATGGTATAAAAGGCCATTTAGTTCTGAGATATCTGATGGTGAAATGCTACATCACTCTTTTACAATAATTTTATACAGGTCTTTATTGAAGATTTAGACAAACAGTTTTCTTCCAGAGAAATTACCATAACATATAGTTTTCCAAGAGTGTCGACACTAAAAGTAAAGTTTTGGGTTAGAGGCGCATCAGCAACTGAGAAGGCTATTTAGCGACTGGACCTACAGCTTAACGTGGGTTCCGAACCACGGTCAGCACCTCCCTCGGGCTATCAACCCTTGGTTTTGTGCTTAACCGAAAGTATCTCGAGAACCCTACCGACTGGCGAGTGATCAACATAGAAAACCTCTCAGAAGGCTTCCGGCCTTACCCAGCCTCGAACTGGCGTGGCTGAGGGGTGATTCCTTGTCAGATTTTACACTCTTACCTAGAAACATTCACAGGAATTTTAGAAAAACTTTTTTACCTAGTACAGGACTCGAACCCGTTCCATATTAACTGCCGTAACGTAAGGCTGATGCCTTAGACACCACAGCTAATGTGGCTCCAGCGTCGACACTGTATAACGTAAATGTCACTTATATTCTGCTGTGTATAGTACTCTCTGTCAATTCATTTCACCTATGTCGAATATTCGATCCATTCAATTGGACTCTAAGTGAAGTTGAAAGGTGACCCCCACTTTGGGGAAAAATATTCTTTGTTTTTCAAAACGCATTTGTGGCTTAATGGGTTTGTGAACAAACATAACTACATGATATGGGCCAACGAAAATACTGAATTGATTCAGGAGTTCATCGTCCTAAGGAATCTACACTTTCAGGATCTCTTCATCCTAAAAGAATTCATTAAGTCATTGTTTGATACGGTTTTTGAAGCGATATGACCTATTTCTTTGAAGACGATAATAGAAATCCTTATACTCGTAATGGTTTAACACTATAGGTATATGTTAATAGAACATAATTGTTCTGAACTAATAAATGTAGATATTAACAATGTTTCGTTTCAACAAGTCTTGTCAGACATCACGCCAGAAAATCGATTTATTGCAAGAAAAATTTCCCTGGCGCATTATTTGAACGACATCAAGATTATGATGACAAGATGAAAAAAGAAATACCGGACTATCACTTGTACATAATTATTATTGTGCCTCATTTTAAAGTTCTGACACATTTTATTTTTTATATAAACTAAAATAGTGGAATAATTAAGATATATCGTTTAAAGCTCTGCAACTTTGCATGGCTAAGTTTAAATAATTGCAATGTATTTTGTTTGCAACTCTTAACGAAACTTATTTCAGAACTAGTCTCACATCAGCTCGAGGGTGCATTCAAGTTAGCAAAAAAAAAAACGGGGCATCTGAAACTACAATCGATATTCGCTAGAACCGAAATAAACTGAAACTGTGGTCGGGGTAGCGTTCTCGCGTTCAACTTCGAACGTCCGAATTTCAGTAAAGTTTCAAACTGAAACTTATCCACGCGTGTAACGTCGAGCAACAGAAAAACACCCAGTTTTGTTAGCAATATAAGTTTTTATGAAAAATATTTCCTAAGTTAAATAGCTTTACAATTTCGATAAATAGTAATTAATTGTTGATCTGAAATTAAAATATGACATTTATAAGGGTACTCAAACTCTAAATATATTTTCTATTTAAGTTTTACTTTTCGAATGTTAATAGAATTCTTTAAATTATGTGTTTATAGAAAGCATCTTCATTAATTTAAATTACAATTGTCGAATATTATTTAATTTCATATCTTTAAATAGTATACTAATTGATTTTTTAGTATAATAAAGGGCCTATAAGTATTTTTTTTAATGGCGAAAAACATTTACTTATTAAAGAAATCTTAAATTCTAGTTAACACTTTTTTTTAGCGTAAAGGCAGTTGTTCGATTCGCTTTTTAAAAAAGTCCTTCGATTTTTCGTTGAAAAACTTTTCCAAGTGCGTTTTCACTTCTCCACACATTGTTAAATTTTTTACCTCTTAATGTATGCCCTAACGATCTGAAACGGTGGTAATCCTGCATGAAAGCACCATCAATGAGTCTTGACCTCTTTCAACCTTAACCTCCAACCGGATCTATCTCCAAGCAGCCACTTGCCAGTTTTTGATATACAGTTCTATTTCATTGCAGTGCAGTTTTCAGCATCTTATTACATTGTTCTGCCATCGTGTCTTTGGTCTACTTCTTCACAGCATCCAAAAATCTTCTGCGTACTCTTTAAAATACTGTAAGCAACTGTAAGCAACATAAGGTATATGTCGGCGCCCTGAAGAGTCTGAACCACGAGAGACGAAACATATGTCATCCAGTTGAAGGGATAGGTGGGGCTCCTTCCCGGTCAAGCAACCAGGAAAAGTGTTCATTTAGGCGAAGACGCTTGTGACATTGTTGTGTTCCACATGAGATTGTGGAACCAAACGGTTGGATGTGTGATGACACTTAGCCTACTGCTGTCTTATTGGAAAAAAATCTAACACTATATATATATATATATATATATATATATATATATATATATATATATATATATATATATATATATATCCCAGTCAGGGACAGCAATACCCACGGAAAAACAATATATAATGCCAGATATCCTAGTGGAGGAAGTAACAAATGCTATAGAATTGATGAAGAACGGCAAGGCTCCAGGAAAGGATAGTGTAACTGTCGAAATGCTAAAAGCTGGTGGTCGGACGTTACATAAAACACTGGCAAAATTATACTCAAAATGCCTCAAAGAACAAAAAGTACCTGACTTATGGAAAAATGCAGAAGTGATCCTTTTACATAAAAAAGGAGCACAGAAAGATTTAAAGAACTACCGTCCAATAAGCCTCCTATCAGTGATGTACAAAGTTTTCACTAAGATAATTTCTAAAAGAATATTAAAAAAACTGAATGACGCACAACCAAGAGAACAAGCAGGATTCAGAAGTGGATTCAGTACAATGGGTCACATCCAGGTTGTACAGCAGGTCATAGAAAGGCACAACGAATACACCATGCCACTGTGCTTGGCTTTTATCGACTACGAAAAAGCATTTGATTCCATCTTAAAGCATGCGATAATGGATGCACTGCTTAGCCAAGGTGTAGAGAGAGCCTATGTAAACCTATCAGTATCGATATATGATGGAGCTACAGCCACAATTCACCTTGATGATCTTGAAGTGGGAATTAATATAGAACGAGGTGTACGGCAGGGTGACGCAATATCGCCTATTCTTTTCTCGGCTGGCCTTGAAGAAGTATTCCGTAAACTGGATTGGGAACAGGATGGTGTAAAGATCAATGGTGCAAACTTAAACCATCTTAGATTTGCAGATGATATTATTCTCATTTCACAAGACCCAGAGGAGCTGCAAAGACGCATACAAGAACTGCAAAGGGCTGGCGAACCATTTGGCTTGAAAATAAACCTGAAAAAGAGTCAGGTTATGTTCAATAACTTCGCTCAGGACAGAAGAATTTCAGTTGTAGGAAGGGATTTAGAGATTGTGGACAGCTTTATATATCGTGGGCAGAGGATTTCCATGGAGGGGAATACCGCCCGGGAGGTGGAACGGCGTGTTAAATGTGGCTGGCAGGCATTTGGTAAGCTCAACATAGTGTTTAAGAGCAGACTCCCAGTTTGCCTGAAAAGAAAAGTATTCGATCAGTGCATTCTACCCGTTATGACATACGGAAGTGAAACCTGGACACTCACATCGCAATCAATTCAAATACTTCGGGTGGCACAGAGGGGAATGGAAAGATGTATGCTTGGCATTACAAGACGAGACAGAAAGCTCTGCGCATAGATCAGGGGACAAACAAAAGTCTGTGACATCATTGGAAGAGTAAAACAGTTGAAATGGAGATGGAGATGGGCAGGCCATATAGCGAGGCGATGGGACGACAGATGGACCAAGGCAATCAATCCTGGAGTGGATACCGCTTGATCGCAAACGTCCGCGAAGAAGACCGAAAGCACGATGGATTGATGACATCGTTAAGTATATTGGACCCGAGTGGCAGAGGAGAGCCCAGGTCCGTGAAGGTTGGAAGCATGCTGAAGAGGCCTTCATCCTGCAGTGGATCGATGCGGGCTGATGGTGATGATGATGATGATATATATATATATATATATATATATATATATATATATATATATATATATATATATATATATATATATATATATATATATACATATATATATATAGATATATATATATATATATATATATATATATATATATATATATATATATATATATATATATATATATATATATATATGTGGGGCCAAAAAGATCGCCGTAAAAGGGATACAGAAAATATTATTTGTAGTGACAGGTATCATCGCGTTATTGAAGGGTATCATCGCGACTTCCAGTTTGTTTAATAGCAATCGCATCTTTCGTCCAAAACTTCTAAACCATCAATTTGAAAAATTTGCGCAATACATATTCTTAAAGGGAATTGAATTCTCTACAAAAAACCTCTCATTATAAATGTACGCCAAATAAGACGTTTAAATGTAATCGTGCCTTGAACATTGATCTGTCTTTACAATTTTACTTTTCAAATTTGAAATTTTGTAACTAATGAACAAATCAATATTTGAAAATATACAATACATATTCTTAAAGTAAATTGAATATGCTTCAAAAAATATATCTAAATATTTTAACTTTTAGAAATTTACTCTAACTTTGGAAGGAGTGAATTTAATAAAAATTGTTAAGATATATATTTTTTCAAATATTGATTCGTTCATTAGTTACAAAATTTCAAATTTGAAAAGTAAAATTGCAAAAACAGATCAATGTTCACGGCACGATTGCATTGAAACGGCTTGTTTGATGTAAATTTATAAACAACTTTTTTTATAAAGAATTCAATTCGCTTCAAGAATATGTATTGCTCAAATTTTGCAAATTGATGCTTTAGGAGTTTTGGACGAAAGATGCGATAGCTATTAAAAAACCGAAAGTTGCGATGATACACTTCTTAATATAAGTATTAAGAGCTCTAACTTTCACAATCAGTGGCGGCTTGTGGGTTTTTAAAGTGGGAAGTTTTAAAGTTGTTGAAGTTTCCCCTTCCTCCTTTATACTTTTCATGCTATTGAAACCCTATACAAGAGGTGAACTAGGAAAATGAGTTAAAGAAAAGAAACTGAACGGAAATAAAATATGGTGTTTTGTTCTGAAAAATTGGCCGCAATGCCCTCCCTCACGAGCCACTGATATGAGCTAATTGTGAACCACAAAATAGTTTTATTAATGACAGTGAAGTACAATCAAAATTATTTTTCCATATAGTCACATTGAGGAACCGGTGGACGAGTGTTTCACTACCCTCATAGGAGGTTTTCGCTACTGTATTGAAATTGGCTTTCATCCATAGTCTGAAAGCCATCATGAGAGGGATTAAACGTGGATTCTTTCTCACAATCTTGAATCGAAAGAACAATGAAAATAATGGATGCTCTACACACTCTCCAAACAAACCTACAAAATTCAGACAAACCGTCAGGCACACGGAGACCATGTTTGCTCTTTTTGTAATCAGAAAGGTGTGTTGCTCGTGGAGTTTATGAAGCCAGGGACTATAATCAGTGCAGGTGTGTATTGTTAGACATTATGTCGCCTGCGGAGAGTCATTCAGAACAAAAGAAACAGTATGCTCTCATCTGGAATTGTTTTGATTCGTGACAAGGCAAGACTGGATACTGCAGCGGTAACCCAATACCTTCTGACTCATTTTCATTGGGAGGTGTGCGATCATGCGGCATACAGCCCAGGTCTCACATCGAGTGACTTTAACCTTTTTCGGCAGCTGAAGAAAGACTGGGAGAACAATGTTTCTGCACCAACGAAGGACTTCTAGACGCCATGATAACCTATCTCAATATGCTAACTGCAACCTTCTCTAAAGAAGATATTGGAAAGCTCGACGATCGGCGCTCGGTTCAATAAAAAACATATTAACAATATTTTCTACTGGAAACATATAGGAACCAACATTGTTGCTATTTAATAAAGTAGCTATAAATTAAAATAATTTTTGTTTAATCTTTAAATTAGCAGCAATTTGCAAGACATTATTTTAAAAATCTTGCGGACCTAACGCAAATTCCAGATAAAAAAATTGTATCAAATTGTTTATATATATCTATATCTATATATATATATATATATATATATATATATATATATATATATATATATATATATATATATATATATATCTATATATATATATATATATATATATATATATATATATATATATATATATATATATATATATATATATATATATAGATATATATATATATATATATATATATATATATATATATATATATATATATATATATATATATATATATATATATATATATATCCCTCCTGATCCCTCCCTCATGAGCCGCCACTGATATGGGCTAACTGTGAATCACAAAATAGTTTTATTAACGGCAGTCAAGTACAATCAAAATAATTTTTCTATATAGTCACATTGAGGAACCGGTGGACGAGTGTTTCACTACCCCCTGCATAGGAGGTTTTCGCAACTGTATTGAAATTGGCTTTCATCCATAGGCTGAAAGCTATCATGGGAGGGATTAAACGTGGATTATTTAATAAATAATTGCTATTTAATAAAGTAGCTATAAATTAAAATTATTTTTGTTTAATCTTTAAATTAGCAGCAATTTGCAAGACATTATTTTAAAAATCTTGCGGACCTAACGCAAAGTCCAGATAAAGAATTTTTTTTTAGTTTATATATATATAAACATATAAAAATGGAGTTTTTTTACTACTATTGTCTCATTGGATGCAGTCCAAAGTAGTCTAAAACTCCATGTATAAGTCATCCAATAAGAAGTCAGCGAAAATATGGGTTGTTTGATTATGGAGAGGCGAATTTTTGGCGAAAGAGCATATGTCGGTACCCTGATGAGTCTACCCACCATCAGACAAAACATGTGCTCTCCAATGTAAGGGTTGGGTGGGGCTTCCTCTCGGTCAAGCAACTAACCAATGCTCATTATGGCCGAGACGCTGGTTGTTGTGCGTTCCACATGGGATTGTGGAATCCAACGGTCGGGGGTGTATAACTCCTGACTACTATTGTCTCATTACACCCGCGCTCCTCGTTGGTGCAATTTCGTTCCCCCATCCGTCATCCAAAGCGCCAGCAACTGTATCCCAGGACCGATTTCTGGCCTTAAGCCGTCATCAGTTGGGCTCAGGCTGAACGCCTGGAGAGTGGATGAAGGGAACGACTAAAGCCATGACCATATAAATCGGCCATGTCGAATGGTGGCTAAAATGACATGCAGCATTACCATCCTATGGTAAAACGCGACAGATATACTGTGCGAGACCGTTCGTGGCCCATCCAACCTCGGGTGAGTACCAGGTCTGTTCAAAAAATAATTAAGTGGGCTTGTGGAGAATGGTATTAAAAACAATTTTGTCCTCCCTTTTGTTGACGTTCTAATATCAAAAAGGCCAGACAGAAGCTTTTCATATTCAGTCTATCGTAAACCTACCCACACAAACCATTATCTAAATGCGAACTCAAATTATCCATCCCACTTAAATTCGGCGGTCAAAACATTGCCTAAGATTGTTGGGCACGGAACATAGGCAAACAGAACTTAATTCCCTAGAAAAGGCACTAATACAAAACGACTGTGACATACGTCAATTAAAAAGGCATATTAATAAAGTTCAGGCAACTGGTCATACCAATCAATTTTTTACAGAATTGTCCCAAAACCCCAAAGTTCTTCTGCCATACATCAAGGGAGTTGCTGATAAAATTTGCTACATATTCAGATCCCGTAATATCGAAACGATATTTACAACAGAAATAAATATATCCAGTTTCCTTAGACTATGATATTCCTTGTTCTAGCTGCTCTCAATCAAATATCGGCCAAAACAACAGACGTATCCAAAATCGCTCATACGAGCATTCTCTCACATCCGAAAATCGGATCTCACTTCAACTCTAGCAGAACATCGTGTCTATAAGGGTCACAAAATCGATTTCGACATGGTCAAAGTAATCGTATCTATATATTCCTACAAACCCCGAATAATTCGTGAAGCGATTGAGATCGAAAAACGCCCAGACTGCTTAAACAAAAGGGACGACGATCTTTAGAGTTCTAAATACATGGAAACCTCTTATTTCCAAATTGCCCATCCGAAAACCTTCCGGTCAAACGTCGACCTCCTGTGTCACCCCCACCCCTCAACCGAGCGCTCCACCCACAACCTTACCTATTAATGCAGAGGTCGCACCGACCACGTTCTTTTCTAGTTGTGAACTCTGGAGAGTAAGCAGATTGAGGCCTCAGAGTAAATCAACTAGATTCTCTTGATAATGGCTTTAAAGTGGAAGCTGAAATGTCGAGATTTTATAAATCTAAAATGCTATTGTACCTCTTTCTTACACACACGACATTAAGGATATATATATATATATATATATATATATATATATATATATATATATATATATATATATATATATATATATATATGTTACATCTAATATTTTCACGGATGGTAGATAATGTTTCTAAATTATTCCGGGTGTCGATCCGTTGATCCTGTGAAGAGTCACAACGTTTCGCCAAAATCGAATTTGGCATTTTCAAGTGTTGTCCGCTTCGACTGAAGAGTCCAACTGACGTGCACGGGTCGTTGTGTTAGATTTTATAGCCGGCCGGCCACAAAAGCGACTGCGCTTAAATATTAGATGTAACATTTTGCACCTCTACGGGGAGGAGACACTGCAATCCATCAAACGCTTTCTCAAACTCTTATTTAGCGACATTATCTTCTTAACGAAATGTCGCGATAACGACCTCCAGCAGATATGCACAAAACTCGCCTATCATACAAGAACAAGAAAACCCAATGCTATCTTAAGAAATGCAAGCCGAGCTCTTCTTCGAGAACAAATCCGAGAGAAAAGAAGGCATTTGGACAGAACGCAAAAGGAATCTTATCTATTACAGTCGATGCTAAGCAACAAAATCCATCCTATTTTGTGGAATAAAATAGACAAAGTATATTTTTGGCGCAGCGAATCGGATTACAATCTTAAAACGGAAAAACAAAAACAGAAGTTTGCTAGTATAAAACAAATATATTCTGGACGTCCAAAAGAAATCCAAGACAATAACAAATTAGTTTTAAATGTATCTAACCACCATTTATCCACAGGTGAAGAATCTATACTAAGCAAAGGCTTCAATTTTGCCATTGCTGCCCTAAAACATATACCAATAGAAGAAATAATTTCAAACGTTGAATCAACCCTAGACGACAAGCCAGATGAAGAAGCGGAAATAATCAGACAAGATGTAGCGCGAATACTACGATCCAAAAAAATACCAAAACCAAATGTTAATAAGACTGAAATCGAAATGAAATCGACTGAAAGTTTAAAACGAAACGGGGATATTACAATATTATCGGCGGACAAAGGAAATGCAACAGTCATAATGAACACCGAGGAGTATATGGCAAAGATGACGAATATTTTACTGGAAACGACATATAAACCAGTGAACAGAGATCCTACAACCTATCTAGAAAAAACGACAAAAAGCAAAATCAAAGCATGGAGACTAGAATCGGACATTGAACCAAGAATAATTCCAAGGGAAAAATCAAGCAGATGTCCTAAACTTTAGGGTCTACACAAAATACATAAACCAGAAATCCTATTAAGGCCCATAGTAAGTGCCTTTGGTTCTCCAACACAAAATTTGGAAAAATATCTAGCAAGTATCATGCAACCAAGCGTCAAACTTGCCGAGTCCTATGTTCAAAACTCAGAACATTTGATAAGGATGATTAAAGATTTCCAACTAGAGGATACAGATATACTGGCAAGCCTGGACATTGTCTCACTGTATACAAGTATTCCAATAGACGAGGCCCTGAACCTAATTTCAATGAACGAAGACTTTCCACCATTTATGGGGGAAATCTCCGAACACTGCTTGAAGAATACATATTTTTCCTTCAACCAGCAGATCTACAGACAGACCGACGGTGCCCCAATGGGATCATCTTTATCACCCGTTATAGCCAACCTGTTCAGGACTGACTTCGAAACAAAGGCATTGGCCAATGCTCCTTTAAAACCTAAACTTTGGAAACGCTACGTAGATGATATCTTTATAATATGGCCTCATGGAAACGAACTTCTAAACAACTTCCTAACTGAGTTAAATGAAATCCACCCCACAATACAGTTCACTCTGGAAGTCGAACAAGACACAAAACTGCCGTTTTTAGATCTCCTTATCACAAAGAAACTTTCTGGAACACTCGAATACACAGTGTATAGGAAAACAACTCACACCGATCGATACCCCAACGCTAAATCTCATCATCATCCTGCTCAAATCGAAGGAGTAGCGAACACCTGGATTTCCAGATCCTTCCGACTGACACTACCAGATACACGAAGCGAGGAACTACCAAAAATTTCCACAGCCCTTAGACAAAATGGATATTCAGAAAATTGTATCAGGAAGGCCGTTCGCCGTCAAGAAACCCAAACACGAAGAACAACAGAGGACCATGAACCAAATACACTAAAGGTCCTGCTACCATACGTAAAATGAATCATAGATAGAATAGGCAGACTACTAAGAAAACATAAGATCAGAACAGCCTACAAGCCACACAAAACTGTTGCAAACATCCTAAAAAACCCCAAGGACAAAGTTAAACTGGAAAATCATGGTGTGTATAGTATATCTTGTTCCTACCGCACCAGAGCATACATAGGACAAACAAACAGACGAATATTGGCCAGAATACAAGAACATAAAAACGACTTAAAAAACAAACAAACCACTTTCGCTCTGTTCCAGCACCATGTACATACAGGACATAAAAACAATTTTGAACGAGCTAAAGAAATAGCGAATATTGAAAACTACCAGGTCCGAACAATCAGAGAAGCCCTTGAAATAGAAGAAAGGGGTGAGCTGAATACGCAAAACGACGCTCGCAACATTCCAAAAGTATGGAAATCCCTTCTGAAAAAAGAAAAAACGTGGCAACGTGGCCGCGAGGTAGAAAAATCAATAAACGGACGCCCGACAGCGTTGCCGAGCGCCGCAAATGCTCCCGAACTACCCCGATATAATATGCGCAGTCGCTTTTGTGGCCGGTCGGCTATAAAAAGCGAATACAACTCATATACGTCAGTTGGACTCTTCAGTAGAAGCGGATAACATTGCCAAATGCGATTTAGGCGAAACGTCGTGACTCTTCACGACGTTTCACGACTATATATATATATATGTATATATATATATATATATATATATATATATATATATATATATATATATATACATACATATATATATATATATATATATATATATATATATATATATATATATATATATATATATATATATATATATATATATGTGTATATACAATAGAATTAACAGTTAAAATGCCATACTCGCAAATATAATTGGAAAAAATTGTGACTAATTGAATTGACTTTCAAAGTTGAATTTCCAATTATTATGACTATTCATTTGAAAACAAAATTTCAGGTATATATCATCTGAGGTCCATCCTATTCTAGAAACTTGGCCCTCTCTAACGTCTTTCTCTCTCTAAAAATAAAGAAATGGCTGCTTGTGAAAAAAAGGGATTATCATGGAAACAGAGGACTATTCTGAAGAGATCATACTTTTTCGATAATTCATATTTTTTCGAATGTGTCAAAAATTTAGATAGTTGTTCGGAGATTTTATCGATCATTTTTATGAAACTAAAACCTAAATCGATTTTAGATGAAAAAAAAATTATTTAAAAAGTATCTGACTTTTTAATCTACTCTCGTAAGTATTAAGTAAAACTTTTATGTAGTTCAAATTATGTAACAATTATAAACATATATTTCAGTAACTGCTAAGTAAGATAACTATTTGAACTAGAGTAAAAGGCCTCTTTATCGAGATCAGTTTTAGAATTATTTAATATATTGTTTATTGTTACGCTACTGGTGTCAATGACAAAACAATCAAAAATAGATGTATTAAAAATTTCATCTTCTAGAAACAGGTCCTTTTTAAACAAAAAGTGGACTGTTGTTGCCGGTTTTATTAAGCTCATAAATCACCACTGGATACAGTTATAAAATATTTGTCTGCTATTTCGAAAGGAAATATATTTGCAAGGTAAGAGGTCAGAGGATATCCAGGTGTAATAAAAGTTCAAGATGAAGAAATATTGATTTAAATCGACAGAGACTGAGTAATTTATTTTACTTTGTAACTACCTACGTGCAGGACTTACTTTTTTCTTCTGCTTAGGTTATTTTGTTATTAGAAAGTATCTTTTTATTTATTTTGAAGGTTTGGCAAAGAAAATCTATTTCGATGGTAGTTTATGTTTTGCTAACATAGTAATCTTTGTTAGGCGAATTTGAATCCATTTTTAAAGCGGATGATGTATAATAATTAAGGGTAATAATTGCCCTTAACTAAGGTAATAGTTAAGGGTAAACTATCATGATGTAAGCGCGGAGAGATCTCTTCAACCAGCGAGGACATTGCGTTCCATTGGAACAATGACAGTCCATACATGTGTTTGGCCACACGACAGAAACTTTTGCAATATAATTGGTTTGTTTTGACCCATTCACCGTACTCTCCCGACCTTGCACCCTCCAACTACCATTTATACAGATCGCTTCAACCAGCTTAGATGGCTTGGACTCTACGTCCTTGTAACACCTAAAAATAAGTTTTTTAAATTGATTTTATTGTTATAAATTTCGAAAGACCGTGAAATATTCCTTGTTGTATCATCTCCGAGAACAATCATAAAACAGAATATTATATCAGAAATTTGTTCTTCTGGTAATAAAGGTTTAGAATAAAAATTACATTGTTGTTGTCGGTTTTATTTGGTCCATAAATTGCCACTGGATAGGGTTATAAAATACGTATCTATTATTTCAAACATAAAGATTTTCCAACCAAGAAAACAAGGAAAATTAAAGATAAAGAAATATTTATTATCGTAGATAGTTTGTTGTCGGCTTATTGTTTTCCAACTAAACTTTTATCGAAATCTCTTTTAAAGAAAATCACTCTTTAAAGATTTTAATATGTATATGTATTTTAATATGTATATATATATATATATATATATATATATATATATATATATATATATATATATATATATATATATATATATATATATATATATATATATATATATATATATATATATATATATATATATATATATATATATATATATATATATGTATAGATAGATACGCGGAAGGAAACGCGCCGATTAAACATGCAGCTTGTACAAAAGACTCTGGAAGAAAACAGGAGAATTAACAAAGCTAAGACAGAAAAGGACACGAATGTTTTCCTTAATGCATGATGATGGTACAATATACAGCGAACGGACAGAAATGTTAGAGGTTGTCCGAGGATTTTATTCAAAGTTATATGAAGGCCAGAATCAAGCAAGAACAGCAATACCCACTGAAGAACACGTGCCGGATATCTTGATGGAGGAAGTGACAAAGGCTATTGACTCGATAAAAAATGGCAAGGCTTCGGGAAGGGATGGTATGACTGTGGAAATGTTAAAAGCTGGTGGTCAGAGTTTACATAAAACACTAGCAAAATTATATTCAAAATGTCTCAAACAACAAGAAGTACCCAGCTTATGGAAAAATGCAGAAGTGATTCTTTTACATAAGGAAGGAGCACGGAAAGATTTAAAGAACTACCGTCCAATAAGCCTCCTGTCAGTGGTGTACAAAGTTTTCACCAAGATAATATCCAAAAGAATGCTAAAAAAACTTAATGACGCACAACCAAGGGAGCAAGCAAGATTCAGAAGTGGATTCAGTACAATGAGTCACATTCAGGTCCTACAGCAGGTCAAAGACAGACACAACGAATAGACTATGGCACTGTGCTTGGCTTTTGTCGGTTATGAAACAGCATTTGATTCAATCTCAAAGCGGGCCATAACGGATGCTTAATCAAGGTGTAGAGAAAGCCTATGTAAATCTACTAGGATCGATATATGATGAAGCTACAGCGACAGTCCACCTCGACGATCTTGAGGTTGGATTAAATGTAGAGCGGGGAGTAGAGCAGGGTGACGCAATATCGCCTCTTCTTTTGTCAGCCTGCCTGGAAGAAGTGTTCCGTAATCTGGATTGGGAACAGGATGGACTAAAGATTAATGGTGCATACTTAAATCATCTTCGATTCGCAGATGATATCGTTCTTCTTTCACAAGACCCAGATGAGCTGCAAAGACACGTACAAGAGCTGCAAAAGGCTGGGGAACCATTTGGCTTGAAAATAAACCAGAAGAGTCAGGTCATGTTCAATAAATTTGCTCAGGACAAAAGAATTTCTATTTTAGGATCGGATTTGGAAGTTGTCGATCACTATATATATCTTGGACAGAGGGTTTCAATGGAAGGAGATGCCGTCCGGGAGGTGGAACGATGCGTTAAATGTGGCCGGCAGGCATTTGGCAGGCTCAACATAGTGTTTAAGAGCAAACTACCATTTTGCCTGAAAAGGAAAGTCTTTGATCAGTGAGTCCTGCCCATTATAACATACGAAAGTGAGACCTGGACCTCGCACCATAGTCAGTTCAAAAACTTCGAGTAGCACAGCGGGGAATGGAAAGATGTATGCTTGGTATTATTAAACGGGATAGAAAAACCTGCACATGGATCAGAGAGCAAACGAAAGTGAGTGACATCATTGGAAGAATAAAGCAATTGAAATGAAGGTGGGCAGGCCATGTAGCGAGGCGGTGGGACGAAAGATGGATCAGGGCGGTCCTGGACTGGATACCGCTTGATCGCAAACGTCCACGGAGAAGACCGAAAACACGATGGACTGATGACATTATTAAGTATATTGGACACGAATGGCAGAGGCGAGCTTTGGACCGCGAGAGTTGGAAGCATGCTGAATATATATATATATATATATATATATATATATATATATATATATATATATATATATATATATATATATATATATATGTATATATATATATATATATATATATATATATATATATATATATATATATATATTTATATATATATATATATATATATATATATATATATATATATATATATATATATATATATATATATATATATATATATATATATATATATATATATGGAGATGCATTTTGTGAAATATGCGAGGGTGTTATACGTGATATATGAAGGTAGTTCGAAAAGTTTCCAACCTCAACATGAAAATGGCGTTTCCGGTCAAAAATATTCTAGTTCAGAATTTAATGAAGGCTCGATATTCTATTTTTTCCATCTTTACAGAAATATTAACATCGACTGACATAAATAACTGTTAAACAACAACTGAGCTTCTAATATGGCTGAAATTTTCAAGGTTACATTTCAACGCACGCGCAATTATATTACCTGAATATTTTTGACGAGTAACTATTTTTGACGAGTAACGACCTCTTCACATTGAGGCTGGAAACTTTTCAGACTACTCTCGTACTATTTCGATCAAAAAACAATATGACATTAAAAAACACAAAGTATTTGTTTATTTATCCAAAATTAATTAATTATTTTTTTTATTTAATTTAATTAATTTTAATTTTTTTTTAAGTCTCCTTCAAAGCGATCCCCTCAAGGCAATGAACTTATTGCAACGTTTCTTTTTGCAGTCTTTGAAACAGTTTTTATACTTAACTTCGGGTAATTTCTTCAAAGCACTCACCGAACTTGAATGGGTTCGCCCATGATTTTTTGTTTTTTAATCGAGGGGATAGAAAAAAGTCACATGGTGCCATATTTTGTAAATATGGTGCTCGTGGAAAAGTATTTCTTTGATTTTTAGTAAAAAAATCACCAATGATTATTGTATTTTTCCTGCAAGATATTTTTTATATATAAATTAATGTTTAGCATTAGGAATATTAAAAAATAATAATCACATTATTTTTATTTTGGCTGGTTTAAGAAAATTGTAGCAAGATGAGCCTTATGCCAGCCCGAGGGTGCATCCAAACCAATCGAGAATGAAGCAACTGTAACTAAAATCGATATTTGCCGAAACCGAAACAAATCGAGGCTGTGGTCGGGGCCAACATTCTTGAGCTTAATTTAGAATGTACGATTATTTCAGTTAAGTTGCATAGAAATTTTACTTTCCAAAGAAAGAATATCTATTGGCCAGAACTATTTAATTATTCGTAAACGTTCGATGATGTAAAAATGAGCTCTGAGACAAAAACAGGATAAAAAAATTAAAAATCTTATATGCAGATAACACAGGTCGGCATGTTTGTAACATTGATGAGAATGCTCTCTTTGCATTTCATTTAGGTAGTTTAAATGGCCTAGCATGTAATATTTTCCACTTTCATTGAAATTTTTTGTATTTGACATTGGACTGGACAATGTATGAATTAGCACAAAACCGTAGAGGATATTTTTACAGTATTCTACAAACCTTTAAGGCCAGTTTTATTGTTTTTTATAGTTTAGTTTGTTTCTGTCTCCTTTACAGTAGAGTCAAGTGTTTAAGTCGATTTTACATAAAATGGCAAGTTCTAGTTGTCGATTTTTGCAAAAATCCAGTGAACACATTTTGTTATACAGGGTGTTAGGTGCGGCAAAAATTAAAGGGGTTATTCCTTGATTTATTCTAAAAATATTTTGTTGTTGATGATTTTTGAAAAACCCCTTTGTTTCGAAGATACAGGGTGAACAAAATTTACGACATTAACAACATTTTATTATCAAAAAGTACATGTAAAGTCGCTCAATCTACAATAAATGTTCGAAATGACTTCCTCCAGCATTGATACAAGCATTCAATCTTCTCGTCAATGACTGCCGAACTCTTATCTTTTCTTATATTCGAAGAAATAATCCAGGGGGTTTAAGTCCGGGGATCGAGCCGGCCATGCGTGTGGTCCACTTCAACCAATCCAACGATATCAGTATGTTGCTGTTAAAAAATCACGAGCAACCAAACTGAAACGTGGTAGTGCACTATCGTGCATAAACCACATTTCATGCCTTGTTGCCAATGGTACATCTTCCAGAAACTCAGGCAGCGTTGCTTCCAAAAAGTTGCGATACACCTCGCCAGTAAGTCTTTGTGATAGAAATACCGGTCCAATTAGATAGTCACCTACAATTCCAACTCAAACATTGGGCCCACACTTGGTTATTATGAAAATTCCTTATTACGTTTCTTGCGAAAGTGGCTTCCTCGGTGAAAAAAATTTGTGTCAGGAATAGAGGGATGCGAAGTAAAGTTTACAATATCCATTGACATAATGCAATACATGGAGGAAAATCAACATGTAGTCGTGCCTGAACGCGTTGAATGTGGTATGGATACAACAAATTGTCCGTAAGACTTTTTCAAACTGTCCAGTGACTCACATTCAAAGTATTTGCAATTTTTCGCGTAGAACTACCAGGCTCTTCCGATATCATGTCCAGCACATTCTGTTCCAATTGTACCATTCTTACACTCAGTGATCTTCCTGACCCTTCAGTTCGTTTCAATGTATCTGTTTCACGAAGACGTCGATGAATGTTTTTAGGTCGGGGACATTACGAGCTGGAAATCGTTCACTATACAATCGCCTAGCTTCTAATGTATTGCCATCAGCAAGTCCATACATGAAGTACATGTCAGTCATCTCGGCGTTTGTATACATTATGATAGACGACTTCACTCACTATTTAAGACACGTCAAACAGCCAAACGTCACTCAATCTATGTTAACAAATGGGACCAATGAAATCCACTTACTAGATAAAACAGTCGTTCCAAGTGATCGAGATCGAAAAAAAAATGTTTGTACTTGATAAACTCATTGACGTACACCCTACTTATATTTATATTAATGATTTCAACAAATATCGAATATGGTTGTCGCAAATTTTGTTCGCAAACTCATAAGCTTATATGATTGCTACTTTTGTATCACCAAAACAGAAGGAATTTCAAAAAAGCAAAAAAAATTAGTATCCAAATTTGCCTCCTGCTCTTAGGCTGGCACCTCATAGCCAGGAACTACCGATACCTTTAAAGTTGGACAACATATCCCGGTGATTCTAATTCTTCATCAGGATCTGATCCACAATTTCTTGAAAACAACAGTTGTACCAGTGAACCTCACTTCAAAACTCCGAAAGAATTAAATGATTTGGTACGTGACCTGGGATTGTTAAAACAAAATTCAGAAGGCCTTAGCTCCAGACGTCTACAGTCGAACCTGTTAGATAAAAATGTAAGTGTTTCACTTTACCGGAAACGGAATGTAACATTTTCAAGCTTTTATAAAATGGAAGGATCGCTATGTATCTGTTGTGATATTGATGGTTTAATGAATGAGCTTAATATGGAGCATGTACATTTTCAGTGGTGTTTTTTTATAGATTCGTCTAAATTCAGCCTAAAAGCAGTCTTACTATATTTAGTGACAATAAAAAGAACCTATGGCAACTTAGCAACTATACTAAATCGCGCTAAATATGAACAGTCTCAGTAGGATATTTGTGGGAATTTGAAAGTAATAGGTCTTCAAGGGGGTTTTAGAAAGTAATGCTATTTCTTGTGTCTATTGGGCAGTAGGGCAACAAACAAACAGTGTAGTAAGAAAGATTGGCTTCCTAGAACTTCTTTTAAACCGAATACTTCAAACAAAAAATATGCCCCCATTTTTAACCCCAAAAATGTGCTTCTTCCCCTTCTCCATATTAAGCTTGGACTAACGAAAAACTTTGTCAAAGCCATGAACAAAGAAGCTAACGGTTTCGAACTAAAAGACTACTACTCAAAACTAAAAGAAGTTGTATTTATTGGACCTTAAAAAAGGAAACATCTGGAAGAGTTTCGTTTTGAAGAAATATTAAATGAAAAGGAATTGATAACTTGGAAGTAAGTGTAGTTGAAAGGATTTCTGAGCAACAAGAAATATAAAACTATAAAAACCTCATAGATATACTCTTGAAAGGTTATGAAATATTAAGATGCACTCCCATTTGCGTTTTTTCCAGAAAATTTGGGTGCAGTAAACGACGAACAAGGAAAGAAGTTTCATCAGGACATCAGGACGATGGAATCAATATACCAGGGACGGAGGAACCCATTTATGCAGGGCGACTACTGCTGGTTAAAAAAATGATGCTGTGGGACATCTCATGTAATATATTTTGTATTTACATAGCCCTCAGTTAATGTTTTTGAATATATTTAACACATTTTACATGGTCATGGAACATGGTCATGGTCACGTTTTACATGGAGGAAGCCATTTTGAGATTGCTTTGTCAAACCGGTTTGCTGCGTTACAAGATCTAGAGGAGGTGGAATATCAGTTCAATATGAAGAAATCGCCAACAATGTACTTGAAACGGCTGCTTCAATAGCACCAGAAAAAAAATGTCTCAAACAAACAAAAATCTCCAGTGAGACCATTGATTTAATGAAGAAACGGCGAGCAATGAGAAATGCAGGTAGTCCTTTTGGCCGGGTCGAGTATACTGAACTCTGCAAAACTATAAGAAAACGTATCAGAGAGGACACGCGCCGATTCAATATGCAGCTAGTGTAAAAAACCCTGGAAGAAAACAAAGGAATTAACAAAGCTAAACAGAAGCTGAGAAACAAAAGAACGCAAATATATGCTTTAAAGCGTGAGGATGGCACAGTGTGCAGGGCGCGTATCCAAATGTTATAGATTGTCAGAAAATTTTATTCCCAGTTATATGAAGATCAGAACCAATCAAAGACAGCAATACCCACGGAAGAACAAATGTCAGATATCCTAGTGGAGGAAGTAACAAATGCTATAGAATCGATGAAAAACGGCAAGGCTCCAGGAAAGGACAGTGTAACTGTCGAAATGCTAAAAGCTGGTGGTCGGACATTACATAAAACACTGGCAAAATTATACTCAAAATGCCTTAAAAAACAAAAAGTACCTGACTTATGGAAAAATGCAGAAGTGATCCTTTTACGTAAAAAAGGAGCACAGGAAAATTTAAAGAACTACCGTCTAATAAGCCTCCTATCAGTAATGTACAAAGTTTTCACTAAGATAATTTCTAAAAGAATATTTAAAAAACTGACACACAACCAAGAGAACAAGCAGGATTCAGAAGTGTTGTACAGCTGGTTATAGAAAGGCACAACGAATACACCATGCCACTATGCTTGGCTTTTATCGACTACGAAAAAGCATTTGATTCCATCTCAAAGTATGCGATAATGGATGCACTGCTTAGCCAAAGTGTAGAGAGAGCCTATGTAAACCTATTAGAATCAATATATGATGGAGCTACAACCACAATTCACCTTGATGATCTTGCAGTGGGAATTAATGTAGAACGAGGTGTACGGCAGGGTGACGCAATATCGCCTATTCTTTTCTCGGCTGGCCTTGAAGAAGTATTCCGTAAACTGGATTAGGAACAGGATGGTGTAAAGATCAATCGTGCAACCTTAAACCATCTTGGATTTGCAGATGATATTATTCTCATTTCACAAGACACAGAGGAGCTGCAAAGACGCATACAAGAACTGCAAAGGGTTGGCGAACCATTTGGATTGAAAATAAACCTGAAAAAGAGTCAGATTATGTTCAATAACTTCGCTCAGGACAGAAAAATCTCAGTTTTAGGAAGGGATTTGGATATTGTGGACAGCTTTATATATCTTGGGCAGAGGATTTCAATGGAGGGGAATACCGCCCGAGAGGTGGAACGGCGTGTTAAATGTGGCTGGCAGGCATTTGGTAGGCTCAACATAGTGTTTAAGAGCAGACTCCCACTTTGCCTGAAAAGAAAAGTATTCGTGAAACCTGGACACTCACATCGCAATCAATTCAAAAACTTCGCGTGGCACAGAGGGGTATGGAAAGATGTATGCTTGGCATTACAAGACGAGACAGAAAGTCCTGCGCATGGATCAGGAAACAAACAAAAGTCTGTGACATCATTGGAAGGGTAAAGCAATTGAAATGGAGATGGGCAGGCCATATAGCGAGGCGATGGGACGACAGATGGACCAAGGCAATCCTGGTGTGGATACCGCTTGATCGCAAACGTCCGCGAAGAAGACCGAAAGCACGATGGGTTGATGACATTGTTAAGTATATTGGACCCGAGTGGCAGAGAGGCTGGAAAGCCCAGGACCGTGAAAGTTGGAAACATGCTGAAGAGGCCTTCATCCTGCAGTGGATCGATACAGGCTGATGATGACATGGTCATATTAAATAAATATTTGATTGCAAAAATATGTCGTCTTCTTTTTTTCCCACAACCGACCCTCTGTAACAAAAAAACTGTACGTGTTACGGTAATTAGCTTATCATTTTCGGATATACGACTACAAAATACTTCATATACACATATTTTCATCAATATTACCTCAAAAAAGATTAACTTTGTTGACTTGTCTGATACATTCTGTATATTTACCAACCCGAATATTCTCGCTTTTTTTGGAATGTTTGGTCTCTATAATTTACGAATTACGAAAGTTCCTTTAATCTACGTCACTCGAAATTCATGTTAAACAGATTAAACTTACTGGAAACAAATTTTTTAGATATAAACTTTCATTATCGTTACAGAATTTATGGAAGTCATAAATCGCCACTGGACAAAGTAGTCAAATATTAATTCGTTATTTTGAAGGAAGTTATGCTGGCAAAGAAATTAGTGAGATAGATTGCAAGCTTAATAAAATTCAAGATGAACAAAGTAATGATGAACAATATAATTTTAAAGATGTTTTTCTATTAAAAATCAAATTTGAATAAAGAGTATTGTCAATTCTTCTATTGGAACCTTTGGTGTAAAACACTAAACTTGAAGAGATTTACTACTAAACACCAAATCACTTTTTTGACCTTCTCGACGCACGTTTCGTTAACCATGTTAGCATCCTCAGGAGATGATTTAATCTGATTAAAATCTTTTCAAGATAAATTTCTTCAAGTTTAAAGAGTATTGGACTAAAGCTAAGTTTGCGTAAGACAATGGTAAGACAATGGTATTAGGTCTTGTTTCATTTTTATTCATAAACTTAACATTAAACTTATTCATAAACTTAATTTATGAAGTATTCTCTCTCAACTACGACAGTTTTCAAGCAACTGGTGGTTTTGACGTGCTTAAATTATTTAGGTGTTTTTCGCTTTTCTCAAGAGATTTCAAGCTGCTATCATCCGGGTGATATTGCCGGGATTGGAAGAGAAAATCTAAAAGAGTGAAGTCTGGAAAATATTCAGTGTGCGATAAAGCGAGTCTCCCAGACCAGTTTCTCCTGTGCGTTGTCATGAAACAAAGTGACTTCTCTTTTTTCCTTGTCAGTTCAGGGTCTTTTTTTCTTCGGAGCGTAACTAACACGAATCACTTGCTGGTGATAATGGTCAGCAATCACGCATAATGTACGATGCTCAGCTGAACTGCAATATACTAAGCGAAATCTTTTTGTATGGATAATTGGTTTTGAGTTATTGATTTATGTCTTAGAACAACAACATCGAAGTGTTAACTCTTAGTCTATTCTCAGTTGTGACTTCATAGGGGACCCATTGACATTCCTTTTGAGTTTTCCCTACATTGTGTAAACGTTTAGAAATTGTTTATAGTTGTCCGAGCTCTAACAGCATACGTTACGAATTTTGTTCCTGCATACTTCCAATTCTTCATCCGCCACTTGTCATGACTGTCCTGGATGTTCTGTGTCATTTATGTCAATATTTTCAGTTCAGGATTGCTGGAACCAAGTCTTACAAGTACACTACGAAACACACATCATGTTCTAATATTCAACAGCATTTTTTCAGTTAAAAGGCGAACTAAATAAAGTATCTCAAGGGTTGATTTTTAAACAACATGATATATGCAACTACTTTTTCAAGTTATATTTACTGTAGGATTTTTTCACACTTCACGAATTAAATGAGCATTTTCTCGACTAGAACTTTTTCGTTTCCGGCCTCGCAACCATGTTTTGTCTTAATACTCTTAAAACAACACAAGCAGATTTTTTCAAAGGTTGACAAATAAATTTATAAGATTTTTTTCTTTTTTCACAATTACAAAATTACCGGCATTCTTCGTCAGTATGATTTTTAGTACCATCCACTATTTTTAAAATGTTTGTATACACAGACCACTTACACTACCAATGCCAATCAAACAATAAAATCCAAACTCTTATTTTTTTTTGACCACATTATGTTTTAAATGACATTCTCGAATTTATTTTATCTAGTGATTATTTTTTGTTTCAAATATTTATCAAGACAGTCAATGTTAAGGGATGTATTTTTGTAACAGTTGCATTTTATTTTAAGAAATCCAAGAAATTTTATTAGTTGAAAGCCTGTTTTCTAAACAGTACTCTATTTTTTGGCCATAATTGTATTGTAAATTTTAAACTTCATCACTTCATTTTTTTTGTTTGTTTACCTTATTTTCAGTCTTTGCAACATTTTTATACTCGACTTCTAGTGTTTCCTTCAAAGCGGTTAGTGAACTCTCTGAAGGAACTTTCATAGAGTCAAAACGGCGACCAGGAAGTGGATTCTTCAATCGAGAGAATAGGAAAAAGGCATGATGTTATACCTGGTGAATATGGTGCATGCGGAACGGAATTTGTTTATTCTTGGTGAAAAATTAAGTAGTAATTATTGTAAAGCAAACACTTTTTTTTATTAATTATAGACGCATCGGCATATCTCACCATTTTCATTTTTTCACCATCCGATTTTTTTCACAATGTCCAATTAAAGTCGAGTAGACTGTACAAACACAGACATCTACACCGAAGGTGAACCCGTTCACAGGAGGTGAACCCGTTCGGTAGCGCAACACTGTCGGAACGGGCCACCCTTAAGCACCGCATCCATGCGCCCGGCAAAACAATTAATTGTTTTGCGACAAGGAGATATTTTTTGAATAAACTCATACAAATGACGCATAATGCTTAAAAAATATTCTTTATAAACGTTTTGGAAAAAAATATCTTCAAAAACTTTAATGATGGACGTTGAAATTGCTAGACGTGATTTTCAGATGAAAAAAATAGTCAACATTTCCAGAACAGGACCAGAAGTTACATGATGCAAACCTATATTGGTCTTCAAACTTGATTAAATTGATGCAACTTATACTCCAGCAATATACAGGATGTACGAGAAATAACTTTCGTAAATTCAAATAATGATTCTTCACATCATTTGAAAAAAAATGTTCCTTATAAGATAAGAAGGATTAAAAACCTAAGGTTTGCGCTATAAAAAATTGCAAATTTATTAAATCAACAATCGAAGAGCTATGATAAGAATTATCCGTTTAAGAAATTTATGTGTAAAGGCATATTTGGTAAATAATAATTGGTGTATCGTATAAATTCCAAATAAACTAATAAACATTGTTAAAACAATTTTTAAAAAGAATAATCAGCCAAAAAATTAAAAATTGCAATACCCCATTGATTAATTAAGATTAAAGAAAAAAGGGGTTAAGGGAGAACAAAGGATTAAGAACAAAGGGTGTAGGCGACAAAAATTATTTCAATATGGCACGATTATTATTTAGGGAGAAGCTTCTCCCAACCAGCTTAGAAATATATCAGAACTGAGAAGAAATTGAGAGACTCAAATGGTGGATATTTTGAAAACCTAAGTTAACAAAACAATTAATCATGTGTTTCTTAATGCGATGGGAATCGTTTAAAACGTTATTTATTACGTTATTTCTTTTCATTATAAAATTACAATTTTGAAATGAAACGACATTTTCTTTTTTTTTTGGGAAAAAAACATATCAAATTTGTTTGTTTCAAATAATACCTTAAGAGGACAATGAAACAAAAAAAATGGATGTTCCTAACAATTGGCAACGATATCAATTTTTTCAAAATAATGTAAATAATCGTTGGTTAAATTTCCGAAAGTTAACCCTATTCCTGTTAATAATAATAATAATAATAATAATAATAATCTTTATTGTCTGACAGAATAAATCCATTTATGAGACAATTCACAAAAAAAAAATAACAAAGATAAAAAAGAAAATCAAGTCAAAAACAATGTTTATATAATAACAGACTTAGATAATAATAATAATAATAACCTTTATTGTTTGACAGAATAAATCAATTTGAGACAATTTATAAAAAAAAAGCAACAAAAAAAAAAGAAAGAAAATCAAAACAAAATCAATGCGTATATAACAGACTTAAATAAAGCTACAACAACGATCCCTACACTTTATTATCGATCACTGCAACAGCCTCAAGGCGACAAACCTCGTGAACCGATCTGCAGATACGTTATTAATGTCAACATCGCAGCACAGATCATTGAAGAGCTTCATGGCCTGAAACAGAGGTGTCCTGACCATGAAGTTGGTTCTAGCATAGGGTAAATGAAAGGTTGGGCAGGATCTGATACACCTCGAAGGCACGTGGAAGCCCACCACAGATAGAAGTTCAGGGCAGTCAATGAGTGATCTACACAATTTATAGATGAACTGAAGAAGTAAATATTTTCGGCGACTAACTAACGATGATATTTGAAATTTCAACAGGAGACTATTCTGATCTATATGTCTCGTCGGATATCTTCCATCATGTCTGAATGCTAAAAACTTAGCGAATTTTCTCTGGACACCTTCTAGTTGCAATTTGTATCTGTTATACAAAGGGTTCCATACTACAGCACCATACTCCAACTTTGATCTCACATAACTGTGATACAGATTTTTGAGTGTATTTATGTTCACGAAATCTGCCGAGTTCCGAAAGATGAATCCTAACATTCCCATTGCCTCACTCATGTGGCTAATGTGAGATGAAAAAGACATTTTAGTATCAAAAACAATTCCCAAGTCCCTGAACATCCCGACCCTCTCAATAATTGCACCATTCAGGTTGTAATTAAAATGCGTGACATTCTGGATATTCGCAAATGACATGATATAACACTTGCCAAAATTCAGCGGCAAGTTGTTGATGTTGCACCATTCTTCAACAACCTCAATATCGTTCTGCAACATAAAGCAGTCAGCGTTGCTATTTATATTTCTATATAGTTTCAGATCATCTGCGTACATTAAAATATTGCTTGAAACATTTGTCACTATATCATTAATAAATAGTGCAAAAATAAGGGGAGCAAGATTACTGCCCTATGGGGCCCCACTCGTGGCGGTAAATTGAGGTGAACTATAACCTCTTACCTCAACGTAATGTACTCGATCGCTCAAATATGACTCAAATAATAGTATAAGTTTGTCACTGAATCCAAAATTTGCCAATTTATGCGGCAAGATGGAGTGATCCATTCGATCAAAGGCCTTAGAAAAGTCAGTGTAGACCGTATCGACCTGTCCACCATCATCCAAAGCCCGACCAACAAACTGAGCGAAGCAAGCCAAATTGCTAATCGTACTCCGACCAGCAAAAAATCCATGCTGCCTCGATGATATCACACTCTTAACTTGACTGAATATGCACGCATAAACGGACATCTCAAATACTTTAGCAAAAGGCGACAAAATCGACACAGGTCTGTAGTTTAAGATACTGCAACGATCGCCCTTCTTAAAGATCGGAACGATTCTTGCCTCCTTCCACACTTTTGGGAACATGCTGGTTGAAATTGCCAAATTAAACACAAAAGATAACGGCCGCAATAACGCAGGAGCACAATCTCCGACAAAAAAACGCGGTACCTCATCAGGTCCGCAAACAAACCGTTTCTTCAATCTTTTCAGTGCCCTCATTATGATATCATCAGATTAATAGTCGAGTGTTACCTGTGAGCTGGAATTTTCACTATGTGGGGTCATGTTCCGATCAGTCGGAGGTCCATAAACGCCGCTGAAGAACTTTGCAAAGGCGTTGACAATATCGTTAGGGTCTGAGTACTCACAGTCTCCGTCTGTGAGCAATTCAGGAAGGGAATCCGACGAAACCCTTGCCCTGACGTAAGTCCAAAATGATGAAGGATCATCAGATATCGAATTCTCAGCTTTATTTAGATAGATTTTGTGGGCCGTGTTTATCATTTTCTTAACAGAAGCTCGTTGCACATTGAATTGTTCCCGTAAAGGCTGCGAATCTGACTTTTTCCTTTTTTTGAATAGTCTATGCTTGCGTTTTATGGCTTTTATTATCTCGGGTGTAAACCACACCGGAAATGTTCTCTTACGGATGATAGATCGGGGCACACATTCATCAATAATACCGAATATCTTCCCATACAGAAACTCGCATGCCCTATTCACATCACTTATAACATACAAATCTGACCAGTCTATATTTAAAACCCTCTGATAAAGCAACAAAAAATTTGCTTTTCTAAAATTGTATTTGAATTGGGATCTGTTGGCGGGAAACACACGCCGCTCATTGGAGTTAGAAGCGAAGAAGATGGAGAGGGAAGGATGGTGACTATCTTCATTAACCAACGGTGACAGTTCTCTAGAGACCTCGCAATGGATATTTGAGATAATAAGATCCAATATTTTATGATGTGTGTTGCGATAATTATTATATTGTTTAAAACCAAGTAAATTAATAAAATTAGATAATATTTCTGCTTTCTGATCGGGAATACTATTCTCACAAAGATTCGGCACGTTAAAGTCGCCCAATATCAATACATTATTATTATGAAGACAATGAAATGTTTCCAAAAGCTCGAAGAAAGATGAAAATTCATCGAAACTAATATTGGGTGGAACGTATATAACAAAAACATATAATGTCGATAAATTAACAGTCAATTTACACCCTATCACATCGGCCTTGACGATCTTCGAGCGGATTGCCTGGAGATCCAATTGAGTTGCATTTAATTTTTTCTTGGTAGCCAATATTACACCTCCACCCTTGGACACACCCATTCTACACAAGTCCCTGTCACATCTGAAAACAGAGTATCGACTATCGAATAGTTCACTAGATGATATATTGTCCCGAGTCCAGCTTTCAGTGATCGCAACAACGTCATGACTTGTACCACAAACAGATTTATAAAATTCTAATGTCTTGCTGTTCAGGCCCCTAGTATTTTGATATTAGCACGATAGTATCGAGTCGGGCCGCGACAAAATTCTATCAGACACTTCACTTAGTTTAAATTACCGTTAATACGAACAATTTTTGGGATTCCGCTTATGTATTTTATCCTGAGATTGGTCTCACCATTCTGCATACGAGAGATTAATATCGCTCTCAATTCCCTGTATGCTATCTGTTTGTGTCCTATCAAAACTAATGAAGATATTCTTATAGGCATCAATATTCCTTAATTGACTCGCCCCACGCACAATCGCCAATACATCGGCTGAAGACTCGAGTTTCACCTTCAAAGGCCTCGTTTTAAGTGGAACAACACGCCCGACGCGAATAACTTTTATGTGTTCAGTTACTGTGTCGGGGTATGCCCTAAGAATGATATCTGTTGCGGTGATTTTATCCAGATGACTTCTTGAATGGTTATCCGCAGTACTGTCCTCAGTTACACCAAATATCATTACGTTGTTTTGACGCCGCATTCTCTCATTAAATTCACGAACGGACTCATTAACAACCTCGCTGGAATGAGAGGTCACCGAGACTGCACCATTGTTATCATTAGGCAGATGTGCCTTAATATCAGCTATCTCAGCTTTGAGTTCCATATTAATTTTTATTTGATCCTCGTACTTTCGCAAGAGAGCCCCATAAAGCGATTCAATCTCCATCAGTTTCCTCATAATATCACTCAGAGATACGTGATTGTCCGAGTGAGAAGGAAATATTGAGTCCGACTCGACGGTAGGAGGATCATTCGATAGAGGACCCTGCCTCACCACAGTCGCCGCACCCATACCCATGGAGAGCCGACCCCGTGGGTGAGGTGACAGAACATTGTCACCATTCACACACTGTTTGCAGGCCTCATCGACTCCATCCTCTGGAGTTGTTTTGTTGTTTAGAGTAGCTTTTAGTTTGATATTATTAACCGCTTGTTTCTTACAAGGATCGCAGATCCATGTTGTTTCTTTTGATTTTTTCCACTGAGTTGCTTGATTATTAAACTCCTTGTTTGTAAGTCCGGAACAACCCTTATGGAACCAGGACAAACAAGTAGAACAAGAAATTGATGGCGACCTCTCCCCAATAATGTCTTCACAATGCGAGCATCTCACCATTGTGCACTCATCGATGTTAAAATAACAACACAGGAATAGTCACCGATTGTGCAGGCGGTCCGGGCCGACCATACAAAAAAGAAATAAAAAGGCACAAAATTCCAATTAACCTGCACACCCCATTCTACAAGTGCTATCCATCGATAAATACAAAAAACATTCACCGGTTATTATTGCATTACAGTTTACTGATGCTTAATAGTGTCTATCATGAACTTATATTTATTTAATTCGACTTAATAATGGCAATACACTGCTCCCAGCCGGCGACTGATAAATGTACGCTCGGTCAAGGAAATCGCGCACAACACCGCATTAATAATTAATTAATAATTGCATTAATAATGTGTGTACGCAGTACAAGAGTGTTGATTTTGGTAACATTTTACTTTTGGTTCTCTTTAATAAGCGACGTGGACGGTTTTCCTGAACGAAGTTCATTTTTAACTTATTCTCTACTATCACTTTAAGTCCTGCTACAACTTGTAATTTTTTTTACATAGTTCCATTCCGGTAATACTTTTTTAACATTGTTTATTAGCAAAGGAAATTTCGTTTTTTAGATAAAATGTAATACAAATTATTTGCTCGATAAAGTTAACCATTTTAAAAAATTGCCCACTAAAATTTCAAATATTTCTGTAGGTTTACAAGTCTATAAATCCGCAAATTATCGCGCATTGATGCAAAACATGCTGGAGAATTTAAAAAAGCTTGGATGCAAGATAAGCATCGAAGTTCATTATCTCTATATTCTACACAGAGTGCCTTTTCCAAATACAAACTACTACTACAATCATTTCGACACATATCCGGATAACCGTGGTTCTTACAGCATAACGAGCATATTCAAAAACAATTTTAGTCTTTCTGACCCCAAATCCACTGTAGATTTGTGTTATCTAATTTGGGGCATATCTCATAACATAACAGAAAGTTATAATATCCGTGGTAAATCTACCCATTATGATTATTTTTTGTATCAAGTACATAATATCGTCATATATAAAAATTATAAAATTTGTACTTTAAAACTCAATTTCAATGCTTGCTTTTCCTCACCGACTAGTTTAAAATCCATTGTTGAAATAATTTATAAGTCCGATATTGATTAAAACCAAATAGTTTTCCGAAGCCCTGTTAGATTAATTTAAAAATCATCTAACGTAAGGTAAACACAATTTTCGATGAGTTTTCTTCAGTTTTTTTTTCTCTCTAAAGAAGAAACTTAATTTTAGAAAGAAAATAAGGAAATCGCTTGTTTTTGCTGGGAGGTGTCGTTCAAACGAAATTTAATTAAAATCGGTTCAAATTTTAATAAAACAGGCAGTTGTTTTAGCTCTGGTTCCGAGTGAGAAACTTTCTCATTAAAACTTTCTAAATCTATTTGGGATAGTCTTAAGGGAATACCTTTTGAAATTTTAAGTGAAACCTCTTTATTATTTCAACTGAAATAATGGTGAGTTTTAAATGGTACAAAAATAAAATAACTAGACTGAAATTAATATTTTCTTACTTTATAGAAGTTAAGTGAAATTACAAGTTAATACATCAGTGTTTTCAAATTTTTCCATAAGTTCCTGAAATAATATAAAGAAAACCACACCCACAAATTATGCAGCACATTTAAAGTTAGATAATATAAAACAATTACTATATAAGAATTCCCAGTTAGAAATTCTCCACACTATTTATAATAAGTCACGAAACTTCCGCAGTATTTTTTTTTGCAGTTAAAGGCAAAAAAAGAGCGTGTGTTGTAGTGGAGCGTATGTTGTTTTCCGAATATCATCGAGTCTAGAACAACTTTTTCCGTTACTATTTCTCATAATTGACTCGCATATTATACATTACTTTAAAGCTGACATATGGTGAATTTTAGACATCATCATCGGATCATAGATTATTGAAAATGATAATGAAAAGTCTATATAAAAAAGTATATTTTTTTAATGACATTAGCATGTAAAAATCCTATTGGGTGATTTCAACGCCCAACTAGGGAGAGAAAAAAAGTACAGGAAAACAGTCGGCAGTTTTCCCACTCATAAATGGACTAACCATAATGGTAGAAGATTGGTTGAACTATGTTCGCAGTTTCACCTAAAAAATACTGTCAACCCATTTTAAGAAGAAAATAACAAAACAAACGACCTCTAGGTGCCCAAACACGTACATGGGTGAATTTCAAATTGACCATGTTGCCATTTCGTACCCAAATTATAAAGACATTTTGAATGTTCAAGTCAGGAAAGGAGCAAATATAGACACGGATCACTACTTGACTAGAATCAAACTTAGCTTAAAACCTCGAAAACTTATTCAAAAGAGGCTGTTAATACTAAAGTTTGACCCAACGAAAATAAAACCAGCCCTATCAGAAGAGCTTGATAAACAACCAGCACAGAACTGGCAAGAATTCAAACAAAAAAATATTAAGACAGCCCTAAAGTTGGTCCCTTTACAAAAACGTAGAAAACATCCGTGGTGGGATGAAGTTTGCGAGCAAGCAGTATTAAGCCGAAGTAAAGCATTCAAAGATTGGAACAGTCAAAAAACAGCAATAAACTATAACATCTTTTTGGAACTAATAAAAGAAACATCGAAGCTAATTAGACAAACTAAAATAAAATATGAAAACAATCAACTTAATGAAATAGAAAAAGATTTCCAAAAAATAATACCCGAAACTTTTACAAAATATTTAAAACTAAATTAACAGGCTATCAACCGCAAAGTCTTTGCTTCCAAAACGAAAACGGACAATTAGCTCTAAATAACCAAGACAATTGCAAAGAACTTGCGAAATATTTTGAACAAATACTAAACTGTCCTGAGCCCTTAAACAAATTAACAACACTAAACATTAAACAAACAAACCCAGATTCATTACCACCGAATGAAGATGAAATAATTAGGCAAATCATGCGGCTTAAAAATGACAAAGCTTCTGGTGAAGATGGAATCACTGCTGAACTTTTGAAATCCGCTGGTCCAGGTACAATCAAGGAAATAACTAAAATTCTACAAGAAGTTTGGCGAACCGAACGGATTCCGGAAGATTGGAAAGATGCTCTAATCCATCCACTACATAAGAAAGGAGATAGAACGGATGTAAACAACTATAGAGGGATATCTCTTCTCCCAATTTGTTACAAGATTCTATCTTAATGTCTACTAGACAGAACACAGGGACAGTTAGAACCTAACATTGGTGAATATCAAGCAGGTTTTCGACCGGGCAGATCCTGCCCTGAACAGATCCTGAATCTAAAGTTGATTCTAAGACATCAAAAAATGTACAATAAAAATCTCGTCTGTACATTTGTGGTTTTAAAAAAGCATATGATTCTTTTCACCGCGAATCTTTATTCCGAATCTTGAAAGAACAAGGACTAGATCTGAAAACGCTGGCAATTATTAAAGCAACGTTAACTAACACAAGGTCAAAAGTTAAATTCATGGGTGACATCTCAGAGCCCTTCGAAATTAAAACTGGAGTGAGACAAGGGGATGGACTCTCGCCACTCTTTTTTAACTGTGTTCTAGAAAATGTAATACAGGAGTGGCGTGAAAAAAAATCGGCCCTGAATATTGACCAGCCCATTAAACTGGGGAGGACCAACATCAAAATTGATTGTCTGGCTTTTGCTGATGATCTAGCAATTTTAGCTACAGATGTATTAACGGTACAGAAACAGATTGAAATAATAAAAGAAACAGCAGAAAAGGTAGAACTCCAAATTTCCTTTGAAAAGACACAATACATGACCTGCATCAGACTAAGAACACCATTTCTAAAAACAAAACATGGTAACATCAGACGAGTCTCTCAATTTAAATATTTGGGTGAAATAATCATGGAAAATGGATTGGAAAAAGCGGCCAATAAGGGTAGATGTCAAAAAATGGAAACGGTATTGAGACTTACACAAAACATTTACAACAAAAAATGCCTATCTAAAAACACAAAACTGAGACATTATAACACAGTTATTAAGCCAGAATGTCTATATGTTGCAGAAACGCTCGAGTTGCAGAAACGACATCGAGGACATTTAAAAAAAGGAAAGAAAAATAATAAGAAAAATCCTAGGCCCCAAACAAATAAATAACACAACATATCGACTTCGAGAAAACCAAGAAATCAAACAATACACAGATATACATAGCGATATGAGAAAAAGAAGACTTAAGTTTTACGGACACATAAAACGGATGAATCCGAATAGGCTAACTAGACAAATAGTCGAATTTTATGAAAATAGGAGTAGAGCTAAAGTAAAAAGAATTAAATTGATTGCTGCAATTAAAGAGGACCTAAGATCAGCAAATATTACACAAAGTGAAATTCAGGATAGAGGCTGTTTCAGACACAAGGTTAACGTTTGGAAGGTTGGCCAGAGAGAAAAATGTAGGAAGACTGGAACAACTTGGTCTGACGAAAGGAAAAAAGCTCATAGCGAAAGAATGAAATTAGTATGGGCGCAAAGGAAGGCTAACAACAATAAGCGCCTCTAATTGTACTTTGCGTGGTCCACCAGGGCCCATATGTGAAAAATATATATATATATATATATATATATATATATATATATATATATATATATATATATATATATATATATATATATATATATATAATTTGATATGTTTCTCGACCGTGCAATTTATAGTTTTTTTCTTGGGGAAATTGGTTGTTTTCGGGCTTGCGGTCAGCAGTAAAACAAGTGTTTAATCGTCTCAATATTTCGTCATTGTTTTGATGACTTCATCAGGAGACTCTAAAATTATTTTTTTTCCTTTTATCATTTAATAAACAATGAAATAGTATAGAACACCAACATGTTAAAATATAAATTCACATAACAATAAATATATAAACTTACAATTAATGACATGAAAATGACAAACAATGACACTTGTTTTACTGCTGACCGCAAGCCCGAAAACAACCAATTTCCCCAAGAAAAAAACTATATATATATATATATATATATATATATATATATATATATATATATATATATATATCGAGCAAGATTTGTGATTAATTAAAACATTGATTATTAAGATTTTATTTTTACTTGAGGTCCAAGGGACCATAGTACCCTATGTAAGAAAGAGATAACAGTCAGACTTCACTGCGCAAAAGTGAGATAGCATTTTCTACCAACTTAACGTATGTTATTTACGCAAATAAATAATATTGAATATCAGCCTAATGCGTCCCTATACACAAGTTAGTCCCTATACACAAGTTAGCAAATCAGTGAAGTCAGTAAAACGTTTTTTCGCGCAATCTTAATCATTTCTCGCCGAATTGATTGTTTCAGTTCATCAACAGAATTAGAAGCGGTCACGTATACTGTGGTGTTTACGAAAACCCTACAAGAAAATGTCTACAGGCATCGTCAGAAGACCTAGCAGGCCACCCAAGTGAACCCCTTCTGCTTATCCATCTTTCTGATAGCAGTTAGTCCCTCACATTTCGCATAAAATGAGGTGGTGCCCCGATCCTGTCGGAAGTAAAACAGCCTTCTTTCTGCCAACTACCGTCATCAATAAACAACTCAAATTCGTTTCTCAATAACTCTAAATAACGTTCACCATTTCAGTTGTGTTCTATGAAGACAGGTCCGATCACTTTTTATTGTAGATTCCACACCATACGTAAATTTTGTCTATTGGTTATGCCATTTAAATCAAAAGTTGCTTCGTCGCTATAAAAAATGTGCTTCTCGAAATTGGGTTGCTGACGCTTCTTGTCCAAAAACCCATCGCAAAATTCCAATCTTCTACCACAATCATCATCATGCATTTTTGTACGCTTTTCATTTTATATAGATGATAATTGTTCCCCTGTAACGTGGCTCACCACACCTTTGACTGAGAACAAACTACCGCTTGGGTAATTTTGTGCGTTGACTTGTGAGGGGTTTCTAAATTACAAAGAAGAATGTTTTCTTCAACATTTTTTGCATTTTTTTGATTAAATGACTGATTTATCTTAGCAAATTAATTCCTACTATTGATATGTTAGCTTCTGTTAATTCCTACCGACAGCAGATTATTTTAGTTAGTTTTGCTAATTGTTCTGAAACGGCTTGTCTAATAAAGAAATGTGACATAAGATTTTTTATTTCGAATTTTAAGATTTGTTAAATTATGTTAAAAAATGCGGTGTTACCATTTAAAAAGAATGTTTTAGTAGCTACTGAATAAATCTGGCAACACTGCAAAACACTATTTGTAATTTTTTCTTAGTCAAGTTATTTCCAACAAATTTAGCATTTGGAAGTACTAATCTATCACTTCAAATTAAAATATATATATATATATATATATATATATATATATATATATATATATATATATATATATATATATATATATATATATATATACATATATATATATATATATATATATATATATATATATATATATATATATATATATATATATATATATATATATATATATATATATATATATTATTATTATTCACGTATGGGCCCTGGTGGACCGCGCGAAGTCGTTCACCCAAATATTTGAATTGCGAGACTCGTATGATGTTACCATATTTTGTTTTTAGAAATGGTGTTCTTAGTCTGTAGCAGGTCATGTATTGTGTCTCTTCAATGGAAATTTAGAGTCCTAACGTTTTCTGTTGTTAATATATCTTGGGCTAAAATTGCTAGATCATCAGCAAACGCCAGACAATCAATTTTGATGTTGGTTTTACCCCGGTTTAATGGGCTGATCAATATTGAGGACCGACGTTTTTCACGCCATTCCTGTATTACTTTTTCTGGAACACAGTTAAATAAGAGTGGCGATAGTCCATCCCCTTATCTCACTCCAGTTTTAATTTCGAAGGGCTCTGAGATGTCACCCATGAATTTAACTTTTGACCTTGTGTTAGTGTTGCTTTAATAATTGCCAGCGTATTCAGATCTAGTCCTTGTTCTTTCAAGATTTGGAATAAATATTCGCAGTCAATAGAATCATATGCTTTTTTGAAATCCACAAATGTACATTCGAGATTTTTATTGTACAGCTTTTGATGTCCTAGGATCAACTTTAGATTCAGAATTTGTTCCGGGCAGGATCTGCCCTTTCGAAAACCTGCTCGATAATCACCAATTTTAGGTTCTAACTATCCCACTGTCACTGTCAGTGTGCACTGTCTAGTAGACATTGAGATAGAATCTTGTAACAAACTGGGAGAAGAGATATCCGTCTGTAGTTGTTTATATCCATTCTATCCCCTTTCTTATGTAGTGGATGGATTAGAGCATCTTTCTAATCTTCCGAAATCTGTTCGGTTCGCCAAACTTCTTGTAGAATTTTGGTTATTTCATTTATTGTACCTGGACCAGCTGATTTCAAAAGTTCAGCTGTGATTCCATCTTCAGCAGAAGCTTTGTTACTTTTAACTCGGTTGATTTGCCTAATTATTTCATCTTCATTCGGTGGTAATGAATCTGGATTTGTTTGTCCAGCGTTTAGTGTTGGTAATCTGTTTAAGGGCTCAGGATAGTTTAGTAGTTATTCAAAATATTTCGCAAGTTCTTTGCAGTTGTCTTGGTTATTTAGAGCTAAGCGTTTTTCTTTTGGTAGCAAAGACTTGGGGGTTGAGAGGGGTTTGGTGGAGTTTATAAGATGGCGGTATATATATATATATATATATATATATATATATATATATATATATATATATATTTATATAAATATATATATATATATATATATATATATATATATATATATATATATATATATATATATATATATATATATATATTTATATAAATATATATATATATATATATATATATATATATATATATATATATATATATATATATATATATATATTTATATAAATATATATATATATATATATATATATATATATATATATATATATATATATATATATATATATATATATATATATATTTATATAAATATATATATATATATATATATATATATATATATATATATATATATATATATATTTATATAAATATATATATATATATATATATATATATATATATATATATATTTATATAAATATATATATATATATATATATATATATATATATATATATATATATATATATATATATTTATATAAATATATATATATATATATATATATATATATATATATATATATATATATATATATATATATATATATATTTGTATATAAGTATTGTACGAAACCATATTATTTCCCCAATGCCTTATTAACGTCAATCAAATCCTGAACGTCCGCAATCATTTTTTTTAAATAGTTAACAGAGGAAAAGAAAGCAATGCTCCAATGTGGTTTTTCGAATCGCCTCTACAAGTGACTTTTCAGGTTATTTTCACATTATTAATGTGACTATATGAGGGGAAAAATCTGGTTCAAATATGTGCTGTAACTGAGGAAACAGGTATCAATAATTTAGTTGAAAGTCTAATACAATATTAGACGAGATGAAGAAAAGTAAATTAATAATAATAAAATGTAACATTTCAGAGTTTTATGCCGGTGTTAATTAATGTTTTTTGAAAATAAATTTATTTCTAGAACTAATTTCTACGCTGCTTGTCCACTAAAACTCCAACTGAAAACTGGAAAAGTTTGGTCCAGCAGACGTTCTCAATTTCAAAAGTTATGTCGGTGAGAAAATGGGATGTTTTTGCCCATTTCCGGTGCTATGCTCGAAGATTAGTTTCAATTTGAAACTTAACTGAAAAATCGGACGTTCTAAATTGAGTTTAAGAACATCGCCCTCGCCCATAGTTTCGTTCTGTTTCGGTTCGGCTAAATATCGATTCCAGCTTCAGTTATTTCGATTCTGATTAGTTTTTAATTAGTTATACCCTGGCTGACATAATGATAATTGATTTATTCGACATTAACAACAACATATACACTGGCTGTACAGGCTGTAAAATATTTAGAACTATAGAGTGAAAAGTAAAAAACTTTTACGATAGATGGCGGTGCGACTCCAAAGGAATTAGATTTTCTGAAAAGCAACCTCCTTTCTAATAAGGCTTCATGAATTTCAAAGATAATAACAATAAGTTTTGTTTCAGTCTTCGAAAGTAGAAAAATTTTATATATTTGTGACGGTGGAAAAAAAGCGAATATCGAATGGTGATTAAACAGTAATTCTTACATGAAAGACTCATTGTCCAAATCGAAGAAAATCTGAAAATAATTATGGGGATTCTGGTCCTTTACATTTCATGGTTCACAAATGGTCAAAAATTTCAATGTGGTGGAACCAGTACGAATGACGATCCGCGCTCAAGGCACGTCGTTGGGGTTACTACTGAGGAAGTGGTCAACAAAATTCATGATAGCGAGTTGGCGAAGCGTAGACTGAAGGTTGATGTTCATTGCACCGGATTATTGTTATTATTATTCCATATGACAAATCAAGTATAAATGCAATCCTCTAATTCATCCATCATGAAAGTCTTAGAGAGTTCTGAGTAAGGCGATCTTTTACTTTTTTTGCGAAGTGTCTTTCTTGTATATTGGAGAATAATTTTGCTTAAGTCTATTTTATCCACTTTTAAGCGAGTTGCCATGTCTTTTAGTGTTATAAGTGTGTGGCTGGTGGCGGAGGTTGTATCAGCTCCTAAGTTACGTAGGAGTTGCCAGCCTTTTCGGCTGGAATGGGTAAAGTCAGTCTTTTCAACTGTACCATGCCATTTTTTCTTACGTTGTTTGTCAAGTTGTTGTAAAAGCCTGGTTGCCACTTCATGGTCTTGTGTTTGATTGAATTCCCCATAAAGCTCCTTTCAGGACTCATCCCATTAGAGTATATCCATATTCACGGCGATACCTGATAATATTTCTCCTGGCAGCAGCAATGACAACGCGATCAAAACGTTTATTGACTTCAGGTTGGATTGTTATGAACTGTATCCATGATCCAGGTCATTAGCATATGATTTCCTTAGTTTGCACCGTTGATCAATATGCTAGAAAGCGCTCAGCGCGATGGGTATCGCGTTTGCTCACTACGGAACAAAAATTGAAATCCAGTGGTTATTTCACAACGGTGTTTATACATATATTAGCACTATTCGAACGGGTTTTTGTGGCAATTTGTAGCTGCCGATAAAATCTTGATTCATATCTACACTCTAAAAATGAAGCAACAGTCAAAATAGTAGTTTACCCGGCGAACGAGCCTCGAAGAAGGCAAATACCTTTCTCTCGGCCAGAAAATGAGTGTCCACTCTTTAGTGTGATTCACAAGATTTTATCTTATCGACTGTTTAGAAAAATGAAAAATGATCACAAGAAAATGTTAAGCTGCATTAGTGGTGCCATTTGTCCGCCATCGCAATAGTAAAATAAGTTAGATTTGGCTCCTTTCGTTTTATTTGTCTTTCCAAACATAAATTCACATCAAAGGCCATCACACCGTCAAAGGCATAAAGAAACTGTCAAATGATTAGGTGAGGTGAATCGAACAGAAAGGAAACTTTTCCATTTCTATTCGATTCATTCGATTCCATTTTCGATCAAAAATAAAATATGTAATTTTTAAAAAGTTCCAGATCTCTCAGTCCTATATTATTGACATTCACTTTAATTCACAAAGCATTTCTCTATATGTAACGAAATAATTGTACGTGTAATAAAAATAAATAAGCAAAAAATACCAACTAAATTATATAGAACATGTGCAACGCCTTTCAACAGAAACACATCAGATAAAGGGCGAGTTCCGAAATCCTCTCAAATTAGACAGATAGGAGAGGGTAGATTAAGCCAGTAAAATCCAGTTTATTATGAGAATTTCTTGGGATAATAACAGCGTGGAATATCTTTCTAATCTCTTATGGGTATTAGAAAATTGAGTGTATATCCAGTGTTTCGAGAGAATAACGAGAAACTTCAGAAAATTAAATTAAATTATTTAGGTTCTGCTAAACAAGTAGTCATATATACTGAAGAATAAAAAATTGTAATATAAAAAAACCTGTTTTGTTGGACTATGACGCACACAAACGGCTGTTTTGTACGTTTGGTTGTTTAGGTTTGGCTGTTGTGTAGTGCAGACGTGTAAGTTTTATTATGGATAAATGTACTCCAAAGAACACAAGGAAGTTGTAATTTACATTAAAATGAGTTGTAAAAATTCAATTTCTGCAACTCAGCGTGAATTTGATTGAAAAATCCTAAGTGTTTAACAGCTCATAAAACGAGAATTTATTATTAATTCAAGCAATTTCAAGAATTCGGAACAGTTCGGTTCCAACATATCTCCAAGAACAAGTGGAGGCTATTGTTGGTAATGTTAATAAATTGAAGGAATTGAAGGAATATTTTAATCAAATGATTGAATATTACAAAAATGAATACTACAAAAAGATGAAGATTGAAGTTGAAAAGCGTCGTGCCGAGGGTAATGGTCGTTTTACATTAAAATATATTAGAGGATATCCAACAATAATTAGAGAGGGAAATGAATGAAACTAACACGGCTCTACTGTATCAGATCAGTAATAAAAAGAACATAATTTACTACCAGAAAGTATGAGGTCTGAATAGAAAGTGTGCTCAGTTTTAGTCATCGATCTCCCAGTGTGAGTTTGATAAAGAGGCTATAACTGAAACGTGGCTTAGGGATGATATTTGTGATGATGAATTTTTAGTTAGTTTTCGACTGATTATATAGTCTACAGATACGGATAGAAGGTTGAATGGGTTAAATCTATCTTGTGGAGGTGGGACGCTTTTAGCTTGTAAGTCGGATTTTAAGTCTCGGAGGCTTGATTTATTAGAGTTTGATCGATATTCACTTGTTGATTTAGTAGGATGTAAATGTATTTTTAATAGACTTTCAAAATTTGTTTTAGCTGCTTACATTCCACCTATATTTTTTTCTTTATTTGGGTTTTTCGCCACGATCTAAAACTCAAAAAATATCAAAAATATCTGTTCTTATGTAAATAAAAAATCACTGGGTAAAAACAAAAAACCAAACGGAGACAAATTTCTCAGCGATTCTTTTTTGTAATAAATTTGCCTAACGAACAAAATTTTTAAAATATAAAAATGTTCTAAAAAAAATATAAGAACTTTTAACGTTAACGTTTCGGGAAGTATTCTCCTCCCGTTTTCAAAACGAATCTAAAAATAAAGTATATTAATTTCTATAAATTATGAAAAGATAGAAAGTTAATATATTTTTTGTGTATGTCAGTGATACTTACATTGACAATTAGTTTTTAACGATGAGGTGAGGTTTACCGTGTAATTGTGATTGTTTATTGAAATTCTTAAATGTTTTTAATTGTATTCGTTAGAATCGGGAACCATATTAATTTTAAATCTACTGAAGGCATAGCAATACACTTATTTTTATTTAAATTAATTATAGCGGTTTCTTTTAATCTTCTGTATTCTGTTACCGATTTTTTTAATACCGTTTTGGAATTATACCAACTTATTTTATGACCAGATTCCCAAGCGTGTTGACAAATTCTAGATTTATTAAAATCCCCCTTTCTAAAAAGGTTTTTTAAAATTTCTTTTATACTAACATCTAACGGTCTAGATGTCTCACCTATGTAGAATTTCCCATATTCGCAGGGAATTTTACAAAACACATTTTTGGTATTTTGTTGTGTGTTGTTTGGTTTAGTTTTTGTTAATAGAGATCTAAGAGTATTTTTTGTTTTAAATGTCGTTCTGATGTATTTATTTCCTACTCTTTTAATTGTGTCAGAAATACCGCGGATATAAGGAATTGTCAGGTTAATTGTTGTTATTGTTAATTGAATTGTTATTATTGTTATTAATAACTTGTCTGTTTTGTCTGGTATCAAAAGTTTTAAACGATTTATCTATAAAATTTTTTGGGTAATTGTTTTTTATTAAAATGCCTATTATTATTTATTGTTTCTTTTTGTAGTATATCGCTGTCGGTACAAACAAGTTTTACTCTGTCATATAAACTTTTAATTACTCCTATTTTCACCGATTTTGAGGGATTGGAAAAGAAATTGAGATACCTATCTGTGTTTGTCGGTTTTTTGTAAACTGTAGTTTTTAATGCGTTGTTTTGTTTTAATATTAAAGTGTGGAGGAATGGTAATTTATTCTCCTTCTCCATCTCTAAATTATATTTTATTGTAGGCTCTCGAGAATTTATATTTTGTAAAAAATATTTAGATCGTCAATGCTATGTTGCCATATAGCAAAAATATCATCAACATATCTAATAACATTTGACATACACAAAAAATATATTTACTTTCTATCTTTTCATAATTTATAGAAATTAATATACTTTATTTTTAGATTCGTTTTGAAAACAGGAGGAGAATACTTCCCGAAACGTTAACGTTTATAGTTTATATATTTTTTTAGAACATTTTTATATTTTTAAAATTTTGTTTGTTAGGCAAATTTATTACAAAAAAGAATCACTGAGAAATGTATCTCCGTTTGGTATTTTGTTTTTACCCAGTGATTCTTTATTTACATAAGAACACATTTTTTTTTTGGATATTTTTTGAGTTTTAGATTGTGACGAAAAACCCAAATAAAGAAAAAAAATATATGAACACACCACAATCATCCAGACATTACTTACATTTCATCAACACTATCTGCAGATTTCTTTAGTGAGTTGAAAATTTTCTGAATTAGTGTACATATATGGTAATAGACTTTTGTTCGTTCGTATTTTTAATGTATCAGATTTTGCATATAGTATTAAAATGAGCATAAGAAAACAGACTACGATGACATTTCCATCATATTTTAGCTTCAGTCAGTGCTATATGATATACAATTGTTCTAATCGCATGCGTGACTTGGTTTTCTGTAATGATAATTGTTGGGTTCTGCACAATAATGCCCCGTTGGTTGATGAGGATATCTACCACCCGCCGCTTATTATATTTAATAATATGTCAATTAAGACGGCAAATTTTTCTAATAATAGACTAAAATAAAAGGCAAATTACGTGGATATGTATGAATGTCTTCTTATTGTGAAGTGACTGTTTTTGGACGATTGTATTTTATAAGTTTGACCCTTAAATTTTTACTTATTGAAGTACAGGCAATTGAGAAAAGTTATTAATTGCGTTGCGAAGAATATATCGCCGCTTATGCTGGCAGTATTAATGAAGATCCAAATTTATCAATTCGTTAATGGGGATCGTTACAGAACAGTTCCAACAGGACGGCTCCACATGTCATATAGCTAACACAACGCAATTTATCGAGGGAACAATTCGATGAAAAAAATTATTTCAAGGAACTGGCTTGTTAATTGGCCCCCGAGGTCATATAATTTAACGTCTTTAGATTATTTACTCTGGAGCTGTATTAAATCTTTGATGTAAATCTTAAATCGTGTTAAATCTTGAAAGCTAACAAAACTCGCACAATTGTAGGCATAAGACCCCAAATGCTTAAAAAAGTGGTCGGAAATTCGAATGATAGAGTGCGCTTTGTCAGTTTGAGCTTTTAAAGTCCAGACGCACTAAATAACACCCTATATAAATAAACTGCAACCCGTACAGCAAATCAAGGACAACACCATATATATTGGTAAAAGTTATGGAAAATAAATTAACAGTAAACTGACGATGAAATAAATATTTTCTAGGAAAAAATGTAGTAACTATAATAACTATAAAATATAAAACACTGTAAGTAATTACAGTGGTAGCGTGACCCTTGCCCCACTCTCTATAAACAAATAATAATAATAATATAAGTAATTATCATCGCTAATGACAGTAATGACAGTATGATTGAACACTGTAATCTGTTAATAAGATTAATTTAACGAAAAAAACTGACGTACCGTGCAAATAATTCATGATATAGCCTAATGCCGCCAAAAAAACATTTTACACTTAACCTCGAAACTCAGGAAGACGAACCATCTATACATATCATTTCATAATATTGTTAATTGTCTTACATTTCTTCTATTTCAAATAATTGCAGTTGTTTCAGATTACAAAATGATTTTTTTCTTATATTTTATCCTTGTATAACGTCTTACCTTAACAAAGGGTTCATTTCTCTGTATAGTTCTCGTGACAGTCTGAGCTTGAAATAAAATAGTTTCCTTGAAACCCCAAGACAAATACGCTATTGTCAGACTATAGAGTTTAGATACAGGAATAAAAGCATCTTTGCATTAATTAGTGGGACTTAATCGACACAAAGGTATATTTAATGAGATTTGCAGCGTATGTTGCTCGCATTCTATTGAAATGGCAAGGAAACAAAAACATTTAATTAATTGAAACTAAAATTTAATCTAGAATACATTAATCATGCACAAGTTGGTATTTCATACTATAAATTATCACTGTAAATGGATAATACCAAATTTAGAATCAAACGGTATTTTAAGAGTATCATAAAATTATATTAAGAATATTGTTGCGTTTAAAAATTATCGGCCGCTACAGGTAGTACTGCGCATACATTGCTTGCGCTTTGACGCGGGGCCAGTCGAAAAACCTCTCCTCGTGCGAATGACTCTTCTCCATACCAAAAAGACAGATAGCGACCTATAGTCTGTACAAAACTAAAACCGTTGCATGTCATCGATGACGCTATTAAAGAACACCAGAAATACCACTACAAAAATTAAATAACAAAATAATCAAATGGAATGTATTCAATAAATTTGAAATTTAGCAGCTGTGTTCGGTTGGCATCGGCGTTGTCGGGTTTAAAATTTGTCTTGTTGATATTTATTGACACGTTTGGAGGTTATCCCATTTGTATCTAAACGTTTACTTTCATTTTTACATTGCGATAGAAAACAGTCTCTTTAAGAACTTAAGTCGCGCCTGTAAAATATCAAATTATTTAAATAATCGTTGTCAATAGTTTGTAGCATCTCCGATACACTATTTTGAACAAGAACGAGGCAATAATAGTCCATTGTTACCCTTTGCGGCTGTTAGAGATATATGTTAATTGCTAATACTTTACTTTGTCATATTTTTTAACCTATTGCAGCAGCTTTAAGGTTAAGTATGTCCACTGAACTAGAAAACGTAATTTTACTAAAAGGGTTACCAATACTGCAGCTTTAGATACAAGTTCTATTTGTGACACCATTTATATAATGGATGAACACAGTAAGTATTTGTAACCTAAGAATTGCAAAAAAGACTGTTCTTAAACCCATCGTACATACACTTAATATTCAGGGCAGCATGTAACTTTGAATTCCTTACATCAGTAATTAAAAGATAAGCAACTGTTTGACGGATGCCGTATGTCATTGTGCAACGTATTGAAAGAAGTAGATTTTAAATGGAAAAAAGATAATCCAAGATGAGGCCTTATGGAATTTTCCAATGTTTTCCTAAAACGTATAGATTTTTTGAGAGGAGAGGATATGAAACTTGAAGAGATTTACCACTAAACACCAAAACGCTTTTTTGAACTGCTCTGATGCTGAGAACTGCTGAGATTAAATCATCTCCTGATGATGCTAACATAGTTAGCGAAACGTGCGTCGAGCAGTTCATGATGCTTGAACTGCTGAGATTAAATCATCTCCTGATGGTGCTAACATGGTTAGCGAAACGTGCGTCGAGCAGTTCAAAAAAGTGTTTTGTTGTTTAGTGGTAAATCTCTTCAAGTTTAGTATTTCACACCAAAGGTTCCAACAGAAGAATTGAGGTTATGTGAAGGCAAAAAAAACGCCTTGTTGAAATTTGTCTTCTTATATGAAACCTGGATTTTTCAAAATTGTACTGTAAGTCATTCATGGCAAGATAATAATAAGAGGAGTGTAAAAACCAACAAAGTTGATTGTAAAAGGTAAGTTACATAAATATGCAAAAAATATGAAACGTTTTGATTGAAAATTTTTATTTTAGATAGTGCCAAGAAAGTTATTCCCTTAATTATAAACACTGCAGATGATAGCAGTGATTTCAGCCAGTACTTTTTAGACTCCGATTAATGAAAATAAGTGCATCCAGATATTTCATTGTTTTTTTTGTTTAGTACGTGTATATTATGAATCAATAAATGTCACTGATAATTATATAATCTTTTTATTTTCATATCCATTCAAATATTAAAAAATGTTGTTGATGATTTTTGAACGAAGCACTTTACATGTGCCGAATCTATCTAGAGGTATTAAATCAACGACACTTGCAAGACTTTCAACATTTATTATAATTTTTTAACTTACTTTGTAATTTGCATTTAATTTGGAGATATATTTTTTAATTGTTATTAAAGTTCAATTATAAAAATGATTCGCTAAAGTAAGGTTATGATGTTTAATCGCAATCTGGCAACAGCGCAGCCGAAATTTTCATCACGTGCTTAACGTGCAACGATTTTAATTTTGTACAAGCTATAGTAGCAGTGTTGTGTACTATTCGAATGAAACGAAGTTGAATAACGAATTATTTTTATTCCTTATTCGCTATTCCCCACATTACTGTATTCGTTATTCGAATACTTCCTTATTTGAATCATTATTGTTAATTCTTTTTCCACCTTAATTATTCGAAACATATTTCGAATGATGTTTTTCAAAGTCATTAAAATTTTGCCCTATTAAAGGATAAAGCTGATCAATTTTTCAACCTGCCTATTCAGCCTACCAATTACCAACAAAAATTGAAGCCAATAATTGTATTCTTTTTTATTAACGTATTATTCCTTTTTTTAATAAAAAGTTTTTCTTCAATATCAAAATAGTTTAATGTTTTTTTAATTTTAAAATTTTACACAAAAAAATGACAATCTTATTTTTTCAATTTATTGATTTTTTAGACAGATTTTTATTTTTTTTAGACAAAAATGAGTTTTTAAATGTTATTTTAAATTGGGTTTTAACAATTGCATTAGTTTTTAAAAAATTGTGTGTGGTGAAAAGTTTAATTTATGTGATCTAGAGATTTACTACTTAACACTAAGTCACTTTTTTAAACTTAATGGCGTACGTTTCGCTAACCATGTTAGCATCATCGCGTAATGAAATCTAAAACTAAACTGTGTTCTATTTATATGACAACCGCATATAATGAAAAATCATGAACCGTGATGTTAACTAATGATTGAATTAATAATTGAAAAAGTTGACTTAATGGCTTAGGTTCTTTATCCCGGTTTATGGTTTTCTTACATTTTTCTATTTGAATTCTTTCATATGCATCCAAAGCCCTATTAATATTTACACTTGTCATCTTCATGTTCGAGTGCTTGTTAGGTAATACACGATTTTTTATTTCTCTCATATCGAATGTGGACAATGCGCTCTATATATCTGGTTAATATGAATGTTTTAGTTTGCTCAATAAACCTTCGATTACAATATTGACACCTAATTTTAAAATTCTGTCAATAAATTTTATAAATCCCCGATTATCCTTTGGATTAAACAGAACTTCTCTTAATTTATTATATGGTTTGTACAAAACCTTAATGTCCACTTTTTTCAAAATCCTGTCTAGTCGTCGTGTTAATTGGACATCTAACCGCGTTACCATGAATTTATTTTTGTTCTGTTCCTTTTGAAAAGTCGAAGATTCTTTCAATAATTATCTAAACTTATGTTTTCTAATTAATCTACCTATAATATTCTTATTATAACCAGTCACTTCGACACCTCCCTAATTAATGTTAATCCTTTATTATAATTATCTTTGTTTAAAGAAAAATTAATTAATCTATTTACAGTAAAATTTAAACTAGCTATCTTGTTATGGAAGATATGATTCGAATTGTTGTATCGTTGTATATCTCGTGAAAAATATACTAAAAAATAAAATAAAATATATATCCAACCTAGTTTGGTTGTTCTTACCAGCCAGTTAAAATTTTAGGGTAAATCGATTAATCCGTTTTCTTTTAAACAAAGATAATTATAAAAAATTATTAAAATTAAATAATGAGATGTCCGAAGTGAATGGTTATAATAAGAATATTGTAGATAGATTAAATAGAAAACATAAGTTTACAGAATTATTGAAAGAATTTTCGACTTTTCAAAGCAAACAGAACAAAAATAAATTCATTGTAATATCGCTTGAGCCAATTAACAACAGGACTAGACAAGATTTTATAAGAAGTGGACATGAAGATGGTCTACAAACTATATCAAAAATTAAGAAAAATTCTGGGTAACTTAAAAGATAAATTGTCAATATTGTCAAATATGTGAAAACCATGAACCGAGATAAAATACTAATCCCATCAACTTTTTCAATTATTAATGTAACTGTTAGTTTACTTTACGGCTCATGATTTCTCATTAGCCACGGTTGTGATATAAATAGAACAGTTTAGTTTTTAAATTGGATTAAATCATCTCCTGATGATGATAACACGGTTAGCGAAACGTGCGACGAGAAGTTTCAAAAGATGATTTGGTGTTTGTGGAAAATCTCTTCCAGTTTTAATCTCGAGTTTCACACCGAAGGTTTCTGTAAAAGAATTGATTTAATTTATATGGTTGAACTGTTTATTTATTTAACCTACAGGTTATCTATATATTTTTATAACATTGTTCGAGATTTTATTAAAAATTTCATTAATTTATTTTTCATTTTTGCTTGATTTTGCTTTGCTTATTGCTTGATGAAAGAATACATACTGATATCCTGTTAAAATCTCCTGAAAACATAGACAAGGCTGTAGAAGATCTAACTATTACAATGTAACAAGCCGCCTGGGATGTAACTCCTGAAATGAGTAGTCAAATCCAGAAGCAGAATTGCTCTGTAATAGCAAAACATACAATTGCCAAAAAACGAAGACTACGCAAAAGGTGGATGATAACTAGAGCCCCAGTAGACAAGACAAGATTTAACAGAGCAGTGAAAGAGGTAAAAAAATTACTCAGTAATGAAAATAATGAGGCAATTCAAAATTACCTTGAAGGTCTTACTCCCACTGAAGCTACTGATTACTCTCTGTGGAAAGCTACAGTAAAAATTAATAAAACACAAGAGAGCATACCACCAATCAAAAAACAGAATGAAACTCGGGCGAGAACAGATGCTGATTGAAACACCATTCCAAATGGCACTAGTGAAGTTAAGGCTATGATTCACAGAAACTCAACCCAAAGAAAAGTCCAGGATTTGACCTTATAACTGGGCAAGTCGTTAAACAAATACCGCAACAAGTATTAGTTGTCCTTACACAAATTTATGATGAAATACTTAGAGTTGCCCATTTTCCATCACACTGGAAAGTAGAACAAATCATATTGATTCCAAAACCTGGTAAACCGACGGAGGAAGCATCATCATATAGACCCATTACACTTTTGCCTATCTTATCAAAGCTTTTTGAGAAATTGTTCCTAAAGAGGCTGAAGCCAGTGCTTGACGAACTAAATATCATTCCAGAACACCAATTCGGATTTCGCGAAAGACACGCAACAATCGAACAAGAGCACAGGCTGGTGAAACTTATTAATAACGTCTTTGAAGATAAAAGGTACTGCTCGGCTGCATTCTTGGATATTACACAAGCCTTCGATAGAGTGTGGCATTCAGGCTTACTATACAAACTTAAATCAAATCTTCCTACACCATACTATCAGGTACTGTTATCATACTTGACGAACAGATACTTCGCTGTCAAATATAAAGGAGAAATAACTAACATATATCCGATAAAATCAGGAGTACTTCAAGGTAGTATCTTGGGTCCCATACTTTTTCAAATCTTGACTGCTGACCTACCAACTACGCCAAACACGTCTATAGCCACCTTTGCAGATGATACCACAGTTATGGCAATAAGCAGGGTACCAAGATATGCATCTGAGAAGCTTCAGGAAGCTCTTGATGGGATAGAAGAATGGATAAAAAAATGGCGTCTAAAAATCAATGAGGCAAAATCTCAGCAAGTCACTTTTACCTTAAGGAAGGAGTCATGCCCGAGTGTAACACTTCATGGACATCAACTCCCCCAGGCAGACTGTGTAAAATATGTTGGAATGAGACATGACCGAAGACTAAACTGGAAACAACACATTTTTATGAAGAGGAAACAACTTGGCTTAAAATTATCCAAACTCTATTGGTGAATAGGTAGAAAATCCAAATTATCGCTGGTTAATAAGTTAACCATCCACAAAGTGGTCCTCAAACCCGTATGGAGTTATGGCATACAACTGTGGGGAACCGCGAGTGTATCCAACATAGAAATACTTCAAAGATTCCAGTCCAAAACTCTGAGAATAATTACTGATGCTCCTTGGTTCATGACGAATCAAACTTTACACCGTGATCGAAAAATAAAGCCTGTGCTAGAAGAAGCCAAGTGCGCGAGTGCAAAGTATCTATCGCGACTTGAAGTGCACCCTAACTCCCTTGCTGTCAGCCTCCTCGATAATAGCCAAAAGCCACAGAGACTGAAACGCTGTGATCCTTTAGAGACAAGCTATAGGATTTCAGATATAATTAAGATATTCCATTATTCCAGTTATAAAGAACCTAAGTTCCTTTATATGTTAGGCCTTTAATATAACGCCATAACCTTTGATGCTTGGCAATTTTTTGCCTTGCCCTTAATGTTGTAACAGTTGCTTATTACCTTTGGGTAGATTGCAAATATATGGCAGATTAAAAAAAATATATATTTATAACGAGCCCCCTTTTTATGATTCTCTAAAATGCGGGTGTTTATTTTAGAGAATCATAGTCAGAGAATCATAATCTTTAGTGGTGTTGTTTTTCAATTTCAGTATGGGTCTAGACTTTTATTAATAGTGTATACATCTACAGGGTGAAATTTTTTTCGGTTGTGAATGTTTTCACCCTCCGATGCCAAAAGCTCAATTTTTTTTCTTTTTCAACGCTCCTTTCCACTTAGCCATCTGTGTTTACAATTGGACATCAATATAATAAACAAAATATAAATAGTAGGCTTCCTATATTATTAGACTAATGATATATGTATATTTACACAAACTCCCAACATATTATTGACTTACAACTTGACAGTTCACCTAATATAAAGTCAGATTTTGACTGTAAATCAGTGTAATTATAGAATGAGATACGCTGAATCTTGAAATATTCAAATTTGGCATTATTATAATTTATATTGTATAATATTCCTTACCTGATCACTATCGCAGTCAACGCTTTTGCTTTCAACCTGTCGATAAAAACTGGAACATGTATTCTGGACATAGGAAATAATGGTGGATAGGGTACCAGCATAGTCAACGCATCGGTGAGCTTTATTTCCTTATATGCTGCCTTAGCTGGAGTTAGTGTTACTGTACCCAAAATGACAGAAGGTTGTACTTGCATCTTTGGATGACAACCTTCACCTTCATCGGGCCAAGGCTCCAACACCGAATAAGCTACCTAATAATAAAGGACAAAAAATATACATTTTAAAATACAAGCATTTTATTTTCTTTAAATACCTGTACTAATCTTGGAGGTGTCTTTTGAAGTTTTCCAGGTCTACCATCTTTTTCAGGTAATGGTAACGGGGGCCACCATGAGGATGGTATGGTGACTTGTGCCAGACAAACACCGTCTTCTCCATTTGGACTGCAAGCGGCATGAAGAGGCGGTTTCGTACCCATGCTAGCGTGTAGTACTATAAAAATAATCTCGGTTGTTTCAAATATTTATTAAATATATACAGTAGCATGTACCAATACAAACTCTTTGTCGGTGTCTAGCTAGAAGAATCTGTCTTCTGCCTCCAGGATCTGTTCCAGTATGGAACAAGACTCGGAGAACTGGAGAATCTCGAGGAATGTCATTCCTTACAATATGCGCAGACATATCTAAATGATGCGTAGCTTGATCTTGTAGATCGATAGCTGGACCTGGAATGAATTTAAAAACGAATCATAAACTTGTAGCATATCTATTGCCTGATAATAAAGTTTAATGATTAATGGAAAATTCTGTTATTAATGCAAAAACAAATATTTTATTATTGTATTATTATCATCGACTTGGAGTTATTCTCTCAGCTTAAAAAGCAGGAAACGATTAACCCATTCCTCCCGCGAGACAATGGAGTTCGGTTCGGAACATGGGGATACATTTCATTATAACCCAGTATTCGGTTAGCATTAAGACAAAAATTTTCGAACTATGTGGCAGGTTTGCAACAATATAGCCCGCTGGGGTACCATAGGGAAACATCAGAAAAGCAAAATTACTCACTTTCTATGAAAGTAAGCCACCAGATGGAGAAAATTACGGTGAATCGAATGGCGAAAAACGTAGTTTGATATCTCCAACGGTTTTCTAGATATTCGCAGAAAACTGGTCGGTGAATGCAATTTTTGCAAAATCTTCAATTTTCTTTGATATTAAAAAAATAATATCTCAAAAACTACAAGAGATAAATCAAAACGTGTGCTAGATTAAGATGCGCGTCGGTTGGAGCGTCAAATATCTTAAAATGAAGCGATTCTGTTTTTTAAAGCTTTGCAATTTGATCGAAAAATTTTCAAAGGGAGTACCATAGGAAAACATCAGAAATGCGAAAGTCACTCAATTTCTATGAAAGTAAGCCACGACACCAGAAAGAGAAAATAACGGGGAATTGAAGGGCGAAAAGCGCAGTTTGATATCTCGAACGGGTTTTTAGATATTCACAAAAAACTGGTTGGGGTATGCAATTTTTGCAAAATGTTCGATTTTCTTCCATTATCCAAAAATCATATTCCGAAAACTAAAAGAGATAAATCAAAACGGGGGGCAGATTATTAACGCGCATGGTTTGGAGCGTCAAATATCTGAAAATGAAGCGATTCTATTTTTTAAAATTTTTCAATATTATAAAAAAAAATTTAAGGGGGTACCATAGGATAACATCAGAAAAGCGACAGTAACTCAATTTCTATCAATGTAAGCCACCACATGGAGAAAATTACGGTAAATCGAATGGCGGAAAGCGCAGTTTGATATCTCGAACGGTTTTCTAGATATTCCCAGAAAACTGGTCGGGGTATGCAATTTTTGCAAAATGTTCGATTTTCTTCGACTTTCAAAAAATCATATCTCAAAAACTAAAAGAGATAAATCAAAACAGGTGCCAGATTATTGATGCGCGTGGTTTGGAGCGTCAAATATCCGAAAATGTAACGATTCTATTTCTTAAAGTTTTGTAATTTGGTCGAAAAATTTTCAAAGAGGGTAACATAGGAAAACATCAGAAAACCGAAAGTGACTCAATATCTATGACAGTAACCCACCAGATGGAGAAAATTACGACGAATCGAATGGCGAAAAGCGCAGTTTGATATGTCGAACGGTTTTCTAAGGATAATGAAACTTGGACTTGGACTCAGTGCTGTAATAATGGAAGTTATGTCGGTTGAAGTTTCCATTTTTATGGAAAGTTGCATCATCCGTCTTTAAAATATATTTGAATATATTCTCCTTTCTGCCTTTCCAATGTTTTTTAGAAATCGACACACCCAGTTCTTTCAAAGACATTCCATTAAAAAAAAATAGATATGATGTTTTGATTTTTTTTTCATAACTCTCAGTTATCCTGGACACCCTGTTTGGTAGACAAATTTTGTTTGCACTAAAAGTTAAGTCATAGTTTCACTAATAGTCCTACCAAAAATGATAATCCTACATCAAAAAATTAATGATATAAAACACTGCAAAATAGAGTCTGCAACTCCGATATTTTTTACATAATAGCGGATATCGGTAATATCGTAAGTATAGGACATGTTTCACAAAATATGTTTAGAATCTATAGCAAAATGCATGAACATATAGAATGTTCGACAAGAAAAAACTAAACTATACCCGCCATGGTTTTGTGAAACAACCTATATAAATACAATTAATTTTAAATTATGCAGCCTATTTAGTTGTACAACTGTTAACCTTTTTCACTATCTCCTGCTATTATAAAGTCAACTGATATCGTGCTATTAGGACACCCTGTATATAGTCCTCGGTTTTAGAAATGATCTCTTCATTTGACCTGACTTCTTTTCTAGCTCTCTCATGTTTGAGAAGAGAAAGAAACCATAGGGAGCCAAGACCAGAAGTCCAGAGAAGTCCATAGAGTGGATGCAATAAAACTGGAGTGGAACACTTTGTAAAATTTATAATATAAGCGTAGTACTCTCGCACGTACTCGCGCACAACACATGACACAAAACATGAAAAATAAAATCACGGAACTAATACGTAACGTATTGATAACACTAATACTTATAACCTACCTGAAGTATTTACAGGTATTGGATCTGGTACTACATATCTTGCTGGAACTGTTTGTTTAGTACTGAATGGTCCGTAGGTAGCCCTGATCGAAATTGGCTGACTGCTTTGTAATACGGTGAAACGATCTATGGAGAGAGGCGTACCCCCAGAGGTTCCACCAGGTCCACTTGGTAAAGGTACCAGAGGGTCTATTCCAGCCAATGGATTGTTTGAAGAACCAGAATAGTGTTGCCTAGGTTGTTGTTTGAGAAAGAAACCGCCATCTTTGTTTTCAAAGTGAACATTGACGGTGAGTACAGTATCTGAAATAAAAATAGTTATTAATATTATTTTGAGATGATTGTCTCTCTTATATAACAAAGGAAAACCTGTCAGTCACAATGCTACAATGCAACTACATCGTGTATGGACAGATACAATATGAAAATATTAATGCAAACGTTTTTTTTTCTGAAAAGATGTTCGAAAAGAATCAGAGTCTCGGGTAAATAAAATAATTTATCGATATTAGTCATTGTTCTATAGGTTAAACCTACATCTTTGACTGCATTTATTGGTTTTAATTGTTATTTAGGCTTTTGGTGCTCTTTTCGACGTTGTACTCATATATCTTTACATAAGATAAAAGTAAAACAAAAGTAAGTTCAGAACGAAATCCGATTAGGATTCCGCTTGTTTTTTGCATTCGTTGGTGGATTTTTTAAAAACATTGTTAATAGAGTTTAGTGGGATGGTTTGAAGAATCGGTGTGGTTTTAAAAGTATTACAAATTGCAACGAATAGAATCAAACAAATATGTATATAATTTTGGAGAGTGATTGTTTTATTCTGAATTAATTATTAATGTATTTTACATATTATAACCTACTCCAATATATTATCCATATTATCCTGGTTCGGGGAAGTTTTTTATTATGTATATCTAACAGTATATTTTTTATTGAAATAAAATTAATGATTTAAACAGTATCTATGTGTTTTGTTTTTCTAATTATGATTTATATTGTTTTTTTCGCTCAAAAAATAATTACAAAACTAGAAAATATTTTTTGGTTTCTCGTGACACCCTACAAATAGTTTAATTATATTTTATAGAATTATTTTGTTTCTTATTTACATTCACATTATTATTTTTTTTTTAATTTACATCGATGCTTTAGCATCTCGAACTTCAACTGAATAGAACCAAATGTAATTTTTCAGAAAATCTGTTACCATAAAAATATCCACAGCGGGTATATTATCAGAATTAGCCTTTATAAACCCTTTGTCACACCGAACTAAATTAGTAATCAACAATATTTTATTTTGAACTTAATCAACAATAATTTTGATAGTATATGTGCGACTTTACAAACATCACGTGATTTTTTAAAATTTTTATACATTTTAATTCATTCATAATTAATTGTAATACATTTTTAAAAAGTTTTTCGCATCCATTATCAATATTATTTATGATAAAGTTTTAAAATAATGTAAAAAAATCGATAACTATTTTTTGTTCAAAAACCCAATTAAAGTGAGACAGATGCTTTCCGAAGCCGCCAGGACAAAGCGAGTTGAACCATGCAACCTGCTTTTGTGTTCCTTAAGAAATACTGCTGAAAAAATGTTACTGTCGATGCGAAAATCAATCGAAGGAATGATCGCTGGCTCGTACATGATCCTAAAGATGTTTCCATTGTTTCCAGAAAAAAATTTCCGGCTAATGTTCACGTGGTAAGTGTTACGTCCAGTGAGAGTGATGTGATGGCACCACATTTCTTTAACAAAGGGGAAAATGTCACAAACGAAGTCCGATCCCCTTTTATGGGATTAGAAAGGCATGTTGCTATGTATCCAAGGACGTATATTTTTTCATCGTTTATGCAAACGTATATTATCAAACATTAGGTCGCATTTGGAGAGCCATTCAGAACAAAAGAAGAAGCATGCTGTCTTCTAGAGTTGTTTTGATTCATAACAACTCAAGACCGCATACTGTTACGGTAACACAACAGAGCTTTCGCACCAACGAACGGCTGAACGGATTCGAGACGGCGTGAAAGCCTATCTCATTAAGCTGGCTGCCGCAACCTTCAATGAAAAAGAGTATTGGAAAAGCTCGTCTACCAATATGACAAATGTCTTAATCTTCGCGGTGACTATGTGGAAAAGTAACTTGTACTTGACTCCTGGTAATAAGAGTATTTTGTGATTCACACTTATATTTATTTTATGCCCCTCGTATTTCACTAATCTTAAATTCAACCTAATGGCTTCCTGGCATATTTCGAAATTATATTTATATATCTCTAATTGCAGGGTTTGTTTAAAAATAAATAACAATGTTGCGATAGAATAATTGGTTCTTTAATAAAAGTTTGATACAAATATGTAATATAGTATAATATTATAAAGCTCAAAGGTTAAAATAGCTATTGATTTCATATAAATAACATTTTCGAATGTGAAGTATAGTACGGTTCAAGATATATCGTTGACCGATTGGCTGCAATAAATTTTTAACAACCCCTGCCGTAACGAAACCCGGCAAAGTTGCAAGAAACGTAAACAGGGCCGGGCATAATAAAATAACAGGTAAAAAGATACAATTAATTTTATACCTGATTTAGTAGTTTCAAAATATTTTAGTTTAGTAGAATTTGAATAAAATGAAGTGCTGAATATTATTGCGCTCAGGTTGATGGATTAAACATGGGTTTGACTCAAAAATGTTCAAGAGTGATTAATCGAAAAGGCGTTATTCTGTAACACGACAATGTAAATGATTATAATCACCCACCCTATTCTCCTGATGCTGCAGCGTCAGATTACCACTTTTTCAGATCTATGGTATGTTTTCTTCTTGAAAAAAGAAGTCCTACCGTGACAGCTAACAAAACTTTGAACAGTCGTAAAATATTTTAATCCAAAATTATCCTCATTTTACAAAAAAGGAAATAAAATTTTTGTCGGGGACATGGCCGAAAATTGTCAGTAACCGTCGAGATTATATTGTGGAATATACCTGTATTAAATTTTTTTTCTCCTTTATTTGGGTTTTTCGCCACTGTCTAAAACTGAAAAAATATCAAAAATACCTGTTCTTATTTAAAAAGGTATTTTTGATATTTTTTGAGTTCTAGAATGAAAATCCATTGTTGTCAATGTAAGTATCGTTGACATACAAAAAATATATATTTACTTTCACTCGTTACTTTATATATTACAAATTAATATAATTTATTTTTTAGTTCAGTTTTGAAAACGGGGGGAGATTACCCTCCGAAACGTTAACGTTAAAAGTTTGTAAATTTTTTTATAAGATTTTTATATATTTAAAATTTTGTTCGTTCGGCAAATTTATTACAAAAAAGAATCACTGAGAAATTTGTCTCCGTTTGGTTTTTTGTTTTTACCCAGTGATTCTTTCTTTAAATAAGAACAGGTATTTTTGATATGTTTTGAGTTTTAGACAGTGGCGAAAAACCCAAATAAAGGAGAAAAAATATATGAACACGCCACAATCATTCAGACAATAGCTGTATTAACTCCTAAATATACAATTTTGTACAGTATCAAAAAACAACATTACTTATGTGTATGAACAAGTGTTATTTAAAAATAAATATAAACATTTTATACATAATACAATACTCTCAATAGAGTTATTCCATTTTGCATAACTCCAAAGTTAAATTGGCGAAAGCAACTTTAATATTATCTATTTTGTGGCAGATGGAGAACAAAATAAATTCTGTTACACGTTAATTTAGACGAAATTCTGAAGATAAATTACCTTGGAGCTTTTCTCGGTGCATAGAAATAAGTAGAAAAGTTTTCAGTATGCAAGAAAGTAGGTCCGTCTTGAAGATGCACTTCAGGTAAGTTGCCTATAAAGGAAGAATTATTTGGATGGGTTTTAAGACATAAAGAAAGATAATAAGAAGTGATATGTGTGACGGAGTACGAAGATGGGATGAAATTTATGAAGGGGCGATAAAATACGAAATGAGTCGTGATTAATGGTCTCAACTAAATTTGAACTAAAGAAGAATTTACATTCGCCTATTACAATTTTTAAGTGTTATTACGAATAAAATAAACAAGTTAAATTACTGGGGTTTAACAAAAGAATTTCCTTTTTTTTCATTTGTTTGGAAAGGAGGGTCAATTTTTACTTCGAAAAATGTTCTTTTTCAATATTAAAACGATTCCACTGCAAAATATTCGATTGGAGGTTTTAAACAAAAAGGCAATTTTAAGGAAAAATAAGGCAAAATAGGGAAAAATTAGGTCGTCCACGGTCTCTCGATACCGACATTTTAAGAGCATCACTCATCATGGTACCGAGATGGAACAGAGTTACCAGCTCAGTTTATGGGTCATCGAAAATTAATGGCATATATTTCTAATAAACTTCAAGTATTTCATATACCTGTACACTGGCAACATAAGATACAGATACAGAGAATTCAAGTATGGAGAGATACATAATTCCTGAGCGAACCAGAACAGTTACGTCCGTCTCAAACTTTTTCTTATGGAGTTCATTTTTAAACTAAAGTTTTAAAGCTGTTTATACTATGTACCAAATTTTACATTACATTTTTATTGGGGTTGAATTTTTACAATATTTTAAGTATATTTTTTGCTTTTCATAATATTTTTAGTTTTCACAAATTGAGAGATTAATTTGATTGAAAATGGTCCGAAATATAACAAAAATACCAAGCAAAGTAAAGTTTAAGAAAATATATTATGTCTGAAGTAGATCTAGCCCTTGAAGTATTCCTAATTTTAATTTTACAAAAGAAAAAATTAAGAATATTATAGGAATGAATCGAGAATACCAGAACAAAAAAGAAAATCATATTATCAAATTCATTAATTCTAAAAACAAAGATAATAATTTACTTATGACTAAAGCAGATAAACGTAATTCAATTCTTATTCTAGAAAAAAAAGACCATGCCACAAAAATTCAAAACAAATTAAAATCAACAATAAAAACTTAAACATAATTTTGTCAAATGAAGATAAATATAAAATAGTCAACATAAATCATAATCCTCCAAAACTGTACGGTTTATCTAAAATTCAAAAAAAAAACTTTCCAATTAGACCGGTAGTTTCGTACACAAATAGCCCTTTATGAAACTTTTTAAGCATTTTATTTAAATAATATAATCAAAAACGTCACGAATTTCTCACCAAAATATTCAATAAAAAAATCGGTGGACCCTACAAAAAAGCTTAGATAGTTATTAAAGACAGTTATATTAGCTAGATAGTTATTAAACGGTTAGATAGAGCTTTGAAATTCCCCGCTTTGGATACAGCTGCGACACTGAGCTGGCAATTGCCCCGCAGCAAAGCCAAAAGGTCCGCTTCAGGTGGCCTCAAGCAAGAAGAACAGCTGCGACACCTTGGTTTAAAAGTAGTGTTTGATAATGCAACAATGTTTTACGAAACTACAGTCACAATAAGTAAAAAAAAAATGAAAATAAAATAAAAGTGATAGATAACAATGTAAAAACATCTATTATCGTCTGGTATAATTTTGTATATACGGAACGTAATTTTTGAACTAGCTACCGCAGCTAACCTTTCCGTATGTTCGTTGCCGTATACTAATTACGGCATAATTAATTAAGTAATTAATATTCAATTCAAGCCTCAATTAGGTCAGTTGTTGACAGCATACATTGGAATTGATTGGTTCGCTTCTAGGTAAAGGCTTAAAATAAACAATTGCCGTATAATTCCATCAAATTGAAAATAAATAAGCAGAGATTAAAATTTAAAAAATTCCACTATATTTAAAATTGTGTGTATAACAATTGTATCGACACACAGTGCCTTTTTCAAATACAAACTATACTAAACTAACAGTGAGAAAAGTAATTACAACCTAAAGTGTCCATCGACCTAACAATACCATAAAATATGATAGTGGGGAAATCAATGTTTTCTAGTCTTGCTGGTCATTTAGCAAGATATCTAATTTTTTCTTTTATTAGTTTCTAAGCTCTCTAAAACATTTAATTTTTGGGATTTATCCTCACTATATAAAATTACAAAAGTATCATTGAAAGTATGCTTTTCTAACGTTAAGTGGTTAGCTTAAACACTCAATCAAATAAACTCCTGTTTTATACAGTTTCTTTGCTTGATTTTTATTGTTTTTAATAAGGCGTCCTGGACTATTATTTGTATTAAAAGCAATATTTATATCGTTTGTTGTGGATAAATATCTCGACACTAACTTGGTAACTTTTCCCGTATATGTAATTGTTTTGAACGCTGCATTTTTAATATTATTGACCGATTATATTAAATTAATGGCTTTATTATAACTATTTTTATTAATTATTTTATTTATAATGTTTGGGTCGTATCCGTTATTTACTGCGATCTATTTAATGACATTCAATTCTTTATTATAATAATCTGTAGATATGGAGATAATTAATAATCTATGTATAATGTATTATTATTATTATAAACTAATACATTTCACATTTGAAATTGTAGCTGTTCCTTTCTAAGGAACTCTTCAAATCCTTTTAGTGTGGTGGATCAGTCCACATTTCTTCTTGTTGCCCTTCTCATAGTTGTTGGTGAGTTTTCGCCTCTTCGACTATTTTCCTCCATCTCCTCCTGTCTGCGATCTGTCCTCTCCATCCCTCTGCGTTTACTGTTTTTATATTTTCCTCCACCTGCTGTCTCCATCTGACCCTGGGTCTCCCTCTCGGTCTGCTCTGGGCTGGTTTCCATATTGTTTTCTCTCTTATTGGCGTATCCCTGTCTCTTCTCATTACGTGTCCATACCATCTTATTCTCTGTGCTTTAATTGCTCTCACTATGTTTTCCCTTCCCAACAAGTTGTCGATTTCAAAGTTCAGACGGTAAGAGAACCCGAGTACGTGGAAGTTGCTCAAGCGATTAAAAAACTCAAAAATAAAAGAGGTGCGAACTTATTTTACGGATATGGCGCGAAGAACACATACCTGATGAATGGAAAACGGACATACCAAAAAAGGGTGACTTGGCACAATGCAAAAACTATAGAGGAATTATATTGCTGAATGCGGCATACAAGGTAGTTACAAACAAAATAAAAGAACGACTGGAGATATACACAGAAAAACGTATAACAAATTATCAATGCGGCTTCAGAAAAGGAAGATCGACAGTAGATGCCATACATATACTAAAACAAATCACGGAGAAGATATATGAACATAATATGGTAGCACATATAGTTTTTGTAGATTTTAAACAGGCGTTCGATAAAATCAACAGAGAATAACTCATGGAAGACTTAAAAAGAATCGAAGTTCCAAGAAAGATTAGAAGATTGATAGGTATGACAATGAATGAGTCTGAAGCAAGAATATATACAAAACAAGAAATGACAAATAATATAAAAATCAAAAAAGGGGTTAGACAGGGCTACAGGACAGGGTTGCTTTTAATCAACTGTGAATTTAATGTTTTCGTGTAAAGAATTTATGTGAGTTAAGAATTGATTTAATTGTCTATCAAAACCTGTGAAACCAATTAGAATGTTATCCACATATCTGTACTAGCAAAGTGATGATTTAAACAACTGATGTTGATTTATCTTATTTTCTAAGTTGTCCATAAAAATTTCCATCAGTAAAAAACTTGACGATTTTCCCATTATCAAACCGTCATTAGAAACATAAAATGAATTATCAAATTCAAAGTAATTCTGATCCAACGTAATTGACAGTAGGTCTACAATTTCTTATTTGATTACTGAATCAGTTTTATTTTTGAGAAGTAGTGCGTCAACTAATTCTATTACTTCGTTTGGTGGTATACTCGGGAATAAATTTTTTATATCGAAATAAATTAGTTTGGATTTTCTGGGTTAATTAATATATTTTATTTTATTGAGAAGGTTGGATCAGAATTACTTTAAATTTGATAATTCATTTTGTGTTTCTAATGACGGATTGATAATGGGAAACCATTTAAGTCCTTTACTGGCGGATATTTTTATGGACAACTTAGAAAATAAGATAAATCAACATCAGTTGTTTAAATCATCACTTTACTGGTACAGATATGTGGCTGACATTCTAATTTGTTTTACAGGTTCTGAGAGACAATTAAATCAATTCTTAACTCTCATAAATTCTTTACATAAAAAAACATTAAATTCACAGTTGAAGAAAAGCAACATAATGGTATTAACTTTTTAGACTTAACTATTACTAGAAAAGTCAATAAGCATGATGTTGCAATTTTTCATAAACCATCAAATACAGACTTAGTTATACACAATAAATCTTGTCATCCTTATTTACAAAAGATGGCTGCATTAAATTCTGTTATACATAGATTATTAAATATCCCCATGTCAATAGATAATTATAATAAATAATTGAATGACATTAAACTGATGGCAGTAAATAAAGGTTTCGACCCAAACATTATAAATAAAATAATAAAAAAACTTATAATAAAGCCATTAATTTAATATATCCGGTCAATAATATCAAAAATGCAGCATTCAAAACAATTACATATACGGCAAAAGTTACCAAATTACTGTCGAGATATTTATCCAAAACAGACAATATAAATATTATTTCTAAAACAAACAATTGTCTAGGACGCCTCATTAAAATCAATAAAAATCAAACAAATCTATTGTATAAATCAGGATTTTATTTAACTGAGTGCGGGTCGTGTCCAAAAGTCTATGTTGGACAAACAGGAAGATCTTTCTCTATTAGGCTCAACGAACATAAAAGAAGTTATACTAAACAACAAAATAATTCTCATTAAGCTAACCACTTAATACTAAACTTGAAGAGATTTACCACTAAACACCAAGACGCGTTTTTAAACTGCTCGACGCACTCACGTAGATTAAATCATCTCCTGATGATGCTAACTTGGTTAGCGAAACGTGCGTCGAGTAGTTCAAAAAAGCGTTTTGGTGTTTAGTGGTAAATCTCTTCAAGTTTAGTATTTCACACCAAAAGTTCCAACAGAAGAATTGATCTAACCATTTAATGTTAGAAAAGCATACCTTCAATGATAATTTTATAATGTTACATAATGAGAATAAATCCAAAATATTAAATCTTTTAGAGCCTAGAAATGAATATAATAAATAATTTGAATATTTAGCTAAATGACCAAGTAGACTTGAATGGTTCACCATTATTAAACTTATATTCTCATGTTTTGTGGTATCATTAGGTCGATGGACACTTTAGGTTGTAATTACTCTTCTCACTGTTAGTTTACTATAGTTTGTATTTGAAAATGGCACTGTGTGTCGAAACAATTGATATACATACAATTTTAAATATGGTAGAAATTTTTAGATATTTATCTCTGCTAATGTAAACACTTCTAAAAATACAATCCGATATTTAACAAGAAACCAAATCTAAATGATTTACATCAATTATGAATTAATCGCAGTATTAATTCTCCACTTATCAATTTTCGTGATATTTGTTTTGTCAACTTCTCTTAAAGAAGTAGGAAAATAATCCATGCACTCGTTAAGTACTCTTAATAAATTTGAAAGTTGATCTGCTTTAAGATCTGTATCAATGTTCATAATATTTGTTTTGCCAACTTCTCCTAAAGAAGTAATACAAAGAACCCGTTTAATGTTTAGATTTGTACGGTAAGCCGTAAACTGAGTTCTTGTAAAAGCAGTACCTCTGTCACATATAAGTCTTCTAGGTACTCCATACGTTTCTATTATACTTTCTAGAAAATGTATCACTGGAGTCGTTTTTGTTTTTGGGGCCGCTTTAAGGACTACAAACTTTATAGGTTCTGTTGGGAGAGGGGTTTGACGTACATTTGACAAGTACTGTTCGAAAAGAGCTTCTGGTGTCTCGAAGTGGCCTGCCAGGACCGCATTCTGAATAGTTATGTCTAGAATACCGTCTATAGTGCATGAGACTGCATTTTTCCCAGTAATTTGAACTGTACTAAGAATTAATATTCTTCGTAAAAGTATATATAAATCACTAACTAAAGTAGCTATTAATTGGATTCTGAAACTTTCCTAAATGTATCCAAATTACAAAAAAATATCCAAACGATTACTTCGTAAAAGCAATATTTTCGTAATGACAAAGAACTATAACTGTAGTAAGCTTTAACACAAAATTCTACCTAAAAAAAATCCAATTCACTTAACACAACGTAGAAAATTACATAAAATGTTTATCCAAACTTAATTTAACTAAAACACTAAACCTGAACACAACTTCGTAAAAGCTTTTTTCTTTTTTTTTAACTACTTTGTAGCGACGAACAACTAACACTTAAAGCTACATAGGGCCTTTTGGATTCACCATGTCCACAGCCTTTCAAATTCACCCCACACCTGAACTGTAAACACTCCTGAAAATACAATCCGATATTTAATAAGAAACCAAATCTAAATGATTTAGATCAATTATATATTTGATTTGCATAGCCTTCGTTACAGGTTGACTAGTGAATAAATGCCCCCGTCGCTTCACTTCGTCAGCCGACCCATATAGTCACCTGACATATCCAAAAAAAAAACATTTCCGGCCTCCTGCTGAATCACCATATTGATGTTATTAACCATATAAGGTGGCTACATTAATAACCATACAGGGTGGCTGCACTTATTTATTTAAAATGAATTTCCATCAAGTATCGGCTACCTCAGTTAAATTTAAATTGAAAATATTACGAACATGAACTTTCGATGTTTGAATTTGAATTAACTCATCACGTTTACTCCATGATCTTTTTCATTGAATGTTACGGTAAACGATCCATTTTTCATCAACAATTATACTGATAATAGTAATTTTTGAACAGTATTTGTGAGAGTAGCTGAAAATAAATCTGTAAACTATTAGCGTTTTTTCTAGGAAAGCATGAAAAATACTGCTAGAGGTAGCAGGAGTAGGGGGTACAAACATATTCGTTCTTCTATCTAAAGTAATATTAAAAGTACATTTTCAAAATGGAATTAACATAAGATAATGTGTGTTTTGTGAAATGTTCAGAATGTATCTGAAAGTGGTGGTGTTTTTTTCTAAAAATATCAAAATCTAGCCAATTTTTATTGTTCTTACTCACTAATACCATGCCATGGTATCATTGCTCTCCGACTTCAAATGTGAACGTTCTGGTTTCGGATTTACCATTTAAGTTCTTGGCAAAATCTTCTAAATTTTCATTTTGCTAATCGAAAATTGCATTATTCACATATCTGAACCATACCTTTGGAAAGTACCTGAATTCATCTTTCTCCTCGGTTTCAAATTTGCTCATGAATAAGTTGAGAAGAACGGTGACAGAGGATTGCCCATTTGTTTGTTTGTTGTTTGTTCTTCCTGTTATTTGAGAAATCTATTTTTAAGCTGAAAGCAATTTTATTTCATAGATTATCTTTGGTGTTTAGTGGGAAAGCTCTTCGAGTTTAGTACTAAATTATGCATTAAATATACATTAAACGCATGCATTTATCGTAATACTAGAAAAATTGCAGTCTATCGATTTTTATAATGAAAATACAAAAAAAATAAACTTGAAAATTATTTCTGAACCTGCCTTTCTATACTTAAAAACTGTACAAGGCATTTTTAAAAGGAAACCGTTTCTAAATCCTTTGTGCTTTTATGTTTACTAGTATGAAGTATGTATCTCTAATGGAATAATGGAAAGCTATTACATAGTTGAACGTATATAACGAATTGAAAGAAACTTATATATATATATATATATATATATATATATATATATATATATATATATATATATATATATATATATATATGTAATAATGGTGTTATCGGCTTACGTTAAACTATCTTCTTTACAATGATATTTTCTTTTATCCTGTATTCGTTGTGATAAAGAAATAATTAAAATTATGGTAACAGAACAATTTATAAATCATTTTAGTATTCTATTTGATTGCAGTTTAGACGACGTTTCCCCAAGTTTGATTTGAATTCGAAACGTAAAAGTTTTTACGTATTTAAGTAACTAATAATACTGATAAACAAAGACGAGTTTATTTTTTATGACTTGAAATTATGTTTGCAGATTCCATTAAACAAACTAAGATTTATATCTACATTTTCGTTAAATTTAAATAAAGCGCAGTTAATGACCTACCATGGGATTTTCAGCATCCCCCGCCAACACCACATTTCGAAAGCATTGATACGTTTTCTGTCACAAAAACTTCACTGTCCAAGTTAAACAGCCGTAAACAAAAATCGAGAATATAAGTACAAGTATTAGTCTCTTCTTTGTGTTAAGAGTTATGACACGCCCTCTCTATAATCAAAATATTAGATAATATATAATCAAAATATTTTCTGATATGTTTCGGAGTCACGACCATTCTCAAAAAGAATTATATATAAACTAAACTAAAGTTTCAAAGTGCTGATAATGGAGGTCGGTTTTTTTGTCTCACTAAATTTATGACACTTTCAATAATTGGGGTATCTGCGAAGTCTAGCTGGGTGTTTGTTAGGTTTTTACCGGCGTATATGGTTTTTTGAATTTCAGAAATTTCCAAATAATTTAACCTGATTTTATTGAAACTATGTATTAATTTGATATAATTTGTATTCCAAAAATGGTTCTGTTCTATACACTGTTCGGCAAAGCCCGTTTTCTTTGATTATGTAAAAATAAATATTTATGTTCTTTTAGCCTATCAGTGAGAGATCAGGCCCGTTTGCATAACTGCCCGTATATATATATATATATATATATATATATATATATATATATATATATATATATATATATATATATATATATTAGTTTTATCTATTTAGATAAAAAGTCGTCTAATGTCCGTTTTGCCTAAACCGATTTTCCTCAATTTGGATTCATTTAAAAGGCAATTGCTGGGACAGTCAGATAATCTGGGAGATAAATTAATTAGTTTATAAATCGCGAGGTGGCGATACATTCAACAATAGTTTTTTGAAGTTTTGTTCAGTTTTTTCAAATGAAATGGTACAGCTTTTATTACATGGCTAGAAAGGTAATTTAGAGAGGAATCATCCAGTGAAAACCCGAAATCGATATGTCTGACATGTCAAGAGATATTTCGATTTTTCTGAAAACATCAGTTATTATTGCACTACTACCTGCATTAAGTTAAAAAAATATTAACCTAATGTTTGCCTTCCTTCACACTTTACCCAGGCTTAGGACTGGTCCAAATTCTTCGTGCCATATTAATTTGGAGCGTGTTTAAACGCCAACGGGTCAACAACGAAGATAATAATAATAACAACAGTCAAATAAAATTAACAGCACAACAGTCTAATAATTAACAGAATCTGAACTTTAACGCCTTTCTAAATACTCAAAATGCCTTCCATCCTTAGAAATGCAAAGATTTATTTTTCGACGAGTACTAAAACGGCAGCTTCAATATCCGCTCTTGAAATACTGGTTATTGAATTTTGAATTATTTCAATCATGTTTTCTCGTGTGGTAGGACGAGTTTGAAAAACAAGGTCTTTTAGTCTTCCCCACAAGTAAAAGTCGAGGACTGTCAAATCCGGTGAGCGCGCCGGCCACGAAAATAAACTACCCCGTCCTATCCAACGATTTGGAAACGAAGCATCCAAGAAGTTTCGAACCACCTGCCAGAAGTGGGCAGGGCATCCATCATGCTATTCAAAGGTCCATTAAAAATAAAGGGACCAATAATTTTGTCTCCCAAAACACCACACCATACGTTCACGCTCCATCTATTTTGGTGGTTGATTTCTAACATCCAGTGTGGATTAGCAACTGCCCAGTAGTGCATATTAAGTAAGTTTACGCCTCCATCACTGCTAAAAGTAGCTTCATCAGTCCATAGTATGCGTTTTAAGAATTGTTTATTTCCACTACACATATTTTTAACCAGTAACGATAGTCTAACCGTCTGTCGAAATCGTTATCCAAAAGGGCTTGGTGTAAGACAACATGATAGGGGTGCAACTTGTTATCTCTTAAGATTCGATAAACGGATGTCTTGCTAACACCTAATTCTTCAGATATTTGTCTGATACTTAAATGGGGGTTGGTTTCAACATAAGCCAGAACATTTACGACATTATCTCCATTACGAATCGAACGTGACCTGGTGCGTACTGGATCTGGATGCACAATTCCTGTTTCTCGTAAGCGTCTTGCTAGACGTGTAAACACCTTCGAATAATGCCTTTTTTTGGGATATTGACTTGCATATTGCCGCTCTGCAATAGATGCATTTTCAAAACATTGGAAATACACCGCCAACATGTTATAGGCCTCGTTATTCGTAAAAGGCATTGTTAGATATTATTATAATAATTATTAATAATCAATAAATGCAATATTGAAAATGTAATGCATTTCAAAACTGACAAGTTAATTTGACTGTTTTTATTTGTTTCCATGGTTCCCTTCTTACACTCTTTGTGTAACGTACCTAAGGATTGCATGCGTTTATTTGGAAACCCGAAAACGCATAATCTCATTCATCCATTTAGTTTAAAAGAAAGAGTAGGTATATTTATTAATGACTGATTTCAATATTCTGTCAAGTAGTATTTAAGCATCACAAAAGAGCAAACGCAACAATTGGGGAAATGCATTTTTTCCGCTTATGTAATTAAATTAGAAAATATTATCAAGGTCAGGATTAGAACATTTATAATGATTGATACTGAATAGATAATTTTATTTTTTAAATAAAATTGTTGCGGATGCGATTGAGACCTAAATATTAAGACCAATTTTTAACTTAATATTACGGCAAAAATTAAAACTAACTGATTTTTTTTTCAGAAAAATCGAAATATCTTTTGACATGTCAGAGCCGTTTTTAGTACTCGTCGAAAAATAAGTCTTTGCATTTCTAAGGATGGAAGGCATTTTGAACATTTAGAAAGGCGTTAAAGTTCAGATTCTGTTAATTATTAGACTTTTGTGCTGTTAATTTTATTTGAATGTTGTTATTATTATTATCTTCGTTGTTGGACCGTTGGCCTTTAAACACGCTCCAAATTAATATGGCACGAATAATTTGGACCAGTCCTAAGCCTGGCTAAAGTGTGAAGGAAGGCAAACATTAGGTTAATATTTTTTTAACTTAATGCAGGTGGTAGTGAAAAAATAACTGATTTTTTCAGAAAAATCGAAATATCTCTTGACATGTCAGAGATATTGTTGAATGTAACGCCACCTCTCGGTTTCATTTATAAACTAAATAATTTATCTCCCAGATTATCTGATTATCCCAGCAATTGCCTTTTAAATGAATCCAAATTGAGGAAAATCGGTTAAGGCAAACGGACATTAGACGACTTTTTATCTAAATAGGTAAAACTCCCCCCACTTTTTTATTCGCGAAGTTACGACAAAATGTCATAAAACAAAGTTGTAGGAGACAGTTTGCTAATTATAACTGAGAATTTTTCTTACTCGGTTAAAACTTGAAAATACACACACAAAATGATTTTTAAAAATGTTTAGCTCGTCACGCCCTCTTCGGTCGTTTTAGAAGCTTAAAAATATTTTTGGTGAATTTCTCATGATCATTTTTAGTACAATTTTTTTCCCCAAAGCTGTGGGATAAATTGTTTTCAAGATACGGCCGCGATCCATCCTTAATGGGACACCTATATATATATATATATATATATATATATATATATATATATATATATATATATATATATATATATATATATATATATATATATATATATATATATATATATATTGTATTTTTATTTTATTATTGTATATTATTATGTATTAAATTAATACATAGTTTCAATAAAATCAGGTTGTTAAATTATTTGGAAATTTCTGAAATTCAAAAAACCATATACGACGGTAAAAACCTAACAAACACCGAGCTAGACTTCGCAGATACCCCAATTATTGAAAGTGTCATAAATTTAGTGAGACAAAAAAAAACGACCTCCATTATCAGCAGTTTGAAACTTTAGTTTAGTTTATATATAATTCTTTTTGAGAATGGTCGTGACTCCGAAACATGTCAGAGAATATTTTGATTATATATTATATAATATTTTGATTATAGAGAGGTCGTGTCATAACTCTTAACACAAAGAAGAGACTAATACTTGTACTTATATTCTCGATTTTTGTTTACGGCTGTTTAACTTGGACCGTGAAGTTTTTGTGACAGAAAACGTATCAATGCTTTCGAAATGTGGTGTTGGCGGGGGATGCTGAAAATCCCATGGTAGGTCATTAACTGCGCTTTATTTAAATTTAACGAAAATGTAGATATAAATCTTAGTTTGTTTAATGGAATCTGCAAACATAATTTCAAGTCATAAAAAATAAACTCGTCTTTGTTTATCAGTATTATTAGTTACTTAAATACGTAAAAACTTTTACGTTTCGAATTCAAATCAAACTTGGGGAAACGTCGTCTAAACTGCAATCAAATAGAATACTAAAATGATTTATAAATTGTTCTGTTACCATAATTTTAATTATTTCTTTATCACAACGAATACAGGATAAAAGAAAATATCATTGAAAAGAAGATAGTTTGACGTAAGCCGATAACACCATTATTACATACATATAAGTTTCTTTCAATTCGTTATATACGTTCAACTATGTAATAGCTTTCCATTATTCCATTAGAGATACATACTTCATACTAGTAAACATAAAAGCACAAAGGATTTAGAAACGGTTTCCTTTTAAAAATGCCTTGTACAGTTTTTAAGTATAGAAAGGCAGGTTCAGAAATAATTTTCAAGTTTATTGTTTTTGTATTTTCATTATAAAAATCGATAGACTGCAATTTTTCTAGAATTACGATAAATGCATGCGTTTAATGTATATTTAATGCATAATTTAGTACTAAACTAGAAGAGCTTTCCCACTAAACACCAAAGATAATCTATTAAACAAAATTGCTTTCAGCTTAAAAATAGATTTTACAAATTACAGGAAGAACAAACAACAAACAAACAAATTGGCAATCCTCTGTCACCGTTCTTCTCCAACATATTCATGAGCAAATTTGAAACCGAGGCGAAAGATGAATTCAGGTACTTTCCAAAGGTATGGTTCATATATGTGAATGATGCAATTTTCGATTAGCAAAATGAAAATTTAGAAGATTTTGTCAAGAACTTAAATGGTAAATCCGAAACCAGAACGTTCACATTTGAAGTCGAGAGCAATGATAGCATGCCATAGTTTTAGTGAGTAAGAACAATAAAAAATGGATAGATTTTGATATTTTTAGAAAAAAACACCACCACTTTCAGATACATTTTGAACATTTCACAAAACTCACATTATCTAATTTTAATTCCATTTTGAAAATGTATTTTTAATAATACTTCAGATAGAAGAACGAAAATGTTTGTACCCCCTACCCGTGCTGCCTCCTGCGGTATTTTTTCATACCTTCCGAGGAAAAACGCTAATAGTTTACAGATTTGTTTTCAGTTACTGTAACAAATACTGTTAAAAAATTATTGTTATCAGTATAATTGATGATGAAAAATGGATCGTTTACCGTAACATTCAATGAAAAAGATCATGGAGTAAACGTGATGAGTTAATTCAAATTCAAACATCGAAAGTTCATGTTCGTAATATTTTCAATTTAAATTTAACTGAGGTAGCCGATACTTGATGGAAATTCATATTAAATAAATAAGTGTAGCCACCCTGTATGTTTAATAATGTAGCCACTCTATATGGTTAGTAACATCAATATGATGATTCAGCGAGAGGGAGTCGGGAATGTTTTTTTTTTGGATATGTCAGGTGACGATATGGGTCGGCTGACGAAGTGAGACGACGGGGGCATTTATTCACTATTCAACCTGTAACGAAGGCTATGCAAATCAAATATATAATTGATCTAAATCATTTAGGTTTGATTTATTATTATTAGTATTTTCAGGAGTGTTTACAGATCAGGTGTGGGGTGAATCTTAAAGGCTCTGGACATGGTGAATCCAAAACGCCCTATGATGCGTTAAGTGTTAGTTCTTCGTTGCTACAGAGTAGTTAAAAAAAAAGAAAAAAGCTTTTACGAAGTTGTGTTCAGGTTTAGTGTTTTAGTTAAATTAAGTTTGGCTAAACATTTTATGTAATTTTCTACGTTGTGTTAAGTGAATTGGATTTTTTTTAGGTAGAGTTTTGTGTTAAAGCTTACTACAGTTATAGTTCTTTGTCATTACGAAAACATTGCTTTTACGAAGTAATCGTTTGAATATTTTTTTATAATTTGAATACATTTAGGTAAGTTTCAGAATCCAATTAATAGCTACTTTAGTTAGTGATTTATATATACTTTTACGAAGAATATGAATTCTTAGTACAGTTCAAATTAATGGGAAAAATGCAGTTTCATGCACTATAGACGGTATTCCAGATATAACTATTCAGAATGCGGTCCTGACAGGTCACTTCGAGACACCAGAAGCTCTTTTCGAACAGTACTTGTCAAACGTACGTCAAAGCCCTCTACCCAACAGAACCTATAAAGTTTGTAGTCCTTAAAGCGGTCCAAAAAAACAAAAACGACTCCAGTGATACATTTTCTAGAAAGTATAATAAAAACGTTTGTCGTACCTAGAAGACTTATATGTGGCAGAGGTACTGCTTTTACGAGAACTCAGTTTACGACTTACCGCACAAATTTGAACATTAAACAGGCTCTTTGTATTACTTCTTTAAGAGAAGTTGGCAAATCAAATATTATGAAAATTGATACAGATTTTAACGCAGCTCAACTTTCAAATTTATTAAGAGTACTTAACGAGTGCAAGGATTATTTTCCCACTTCTTTAAGAGAAGTTGGCAAAACAAATATCACGAAAATTGTTAAGTGGAGAATTAATACAATTAATTCACAATTGATCTATATCATTTAGTTTTGGTTTCTTGTTAAATATCGGATTGTATTTTCAGGAGTGTATATATGTATATATATATATATATATATATATATATATATATATATATATATATATATATATATATATATATATATATATATATATATATATATATGATTTATGATACATCTAATAGTTGCACGGGTAGTAGATAATGTTTCTAAATGATTGCGGGTGTCGATCCGTTGATTGACCGCTTTTGAACCCGACCCCTTTCGATTTCGCTGAAACTTTTGTGTCCTTTTCTACCCCTCTCCAAAAACGTTTCTCAAAATTTTTAAAAAAAATTTTACCCAACCCAAAAAAGTTATGAGTTTTTGAAAAAAATGGCACTTTTTTTTCAAATAGCCATAACTTTTTCAAAAATTGACCTATTGAGACATTTTTTTTATTTTTGTTTTTAAATGCACTCTTTAGAAAAAAATACGAAAAAAATTTAAGATATCAAGTTCTATGAAAATTTTAAGTTTTTCTGAAAAAAAAAACCGTCATTTTTTCGAAGTTCGCATTTTTAATTTTTTTCTCACAAAAAAAAACTTTTTCTGTAAACATTTCCGTGTAAAGGGGAGTGGACCGACCTTTCGTTCTATTTGTTTTTATTTAATTTAAAAAATGTTTTTTTAACTTTTTCACTTTCTCCACTATCAGTTCACTAGATACTTTATATCGAGATCCAAAATATAACCTAAATATCTATCATAAGTTCTAGTGAAGGAGAGCAATTTATCTAGTCAGCGAATACTTTTCTAATTTATCTGTGATTTAAGCATTAATTGTTTCGATTATTATAACCTACATTTTATTTTAATAATTTTATTGTGACATTTATAGTAAAATGCAATCGACAAAGCTATTTGATCGATGCTGTAATCCTTTTGGGTTAGAAAATCATCTGAAAAAAATTGGCTTATGTCCTGCAACTGACAATATGAAAATGACGTTGGAACTAAGTGATAATTTTTTATTATATAGCTCTTCTCGACAAAGGGCATCAGTGTTAATTATTCCACAAACAGATAATAGTGGCACAGATAAATTAGAAAAGTCTTTGCTGAATTGATAAATTGCTCTCCTTCAAGAACATGATAATGAAAAAGTAATGTCTGAATGATTGTGGCGTGTTCATATATTTTTTTTCTTTATTTGGGTTTTTCGTTTTTTTTTTGTGGCGAAAAACCCAAATAAACAAAAAAAAATGATAATGAAAACTTTCAATAAACACTAAAACGTATCTAGTAAGCTGACAGTCGGTTAGTCTGTGATTGTCATACCACTAGCTTATCGATCTAATTATTGTGGCAAATTCAAATACTATTTATTTCAGTTCCAAATATTTTATAATATATTTGAATGGAAATGAAAAATCGCAAAATCGTTGACTGAAATTAATTTTACTGTATACACAAAATTTTTAAAATAGGGAAAGTGAAAAAGTTTGAAAAATAAAAAAAAAACTTTTTTCAATTAAATAAAAAAATAGAAGGAAAAGTCGGCCCACTCCCCTTTGTACCAGAATATTTACAGAAAAAATTGAAGTATTTTTTGATAGAAAAAAAAATGTTCGACTTTTGGAACAGACACAAAAGTTTCAGCGAAATTGAAAGGGGTCGGTCAAAAAGTAGTCGATTTGTCATGGAGGGGTACTCCATATATATATATATATATATATATATATATATATATATATATATATATATATATATATATATATGTATATATATATATATATATATATATATATATATATATATATATATATATATATATATATATATATATATATATATATATATATATATATATATATAGCATCACACATATTACATTTTATTTAGTATACTTCAGATTTGTCACTAAATTTTGCTACTTCTTTGTTATTATTTAGGATCGATGCAAGATTATTCTTATTAACAGTGGTAATATTAATGTTTTCTTTCTTTAAATGATTTGTGATTCTGGAACATAATTTATGAATGTAGTTTATAGCCTGGCATTTTTTAAAATCTTTTTCGGCTGTCGCTGCATAAAAATGTTTGATAATGTTTCATTATGTGACAATAAACGTGTTACACAGATCGACACTTCCCATCGATTTGTTGTAACATGTAATTGTGTAAAGATGAGGTACGTTAATATAGGAAAAATATGTTTTATCCCATCTTCCAACTCCTACAATTGGAGCAGACCCGACCAAGACAGATCTGTTGTCATATCATTTAGTAACAGATAATTTTCCATCTGCTCTGATTAACTCTTGAAAGCTTCCTGGTCCTATTTTGGACAACTAAGAGCTGTTCTCACGAAAAATGATGCTACCGAAGCTACATCATCTAGTACCACACAGTAAATGTTTCGATTTTTGAGAAAATATTGATGAAACATTCTATGAAAAAAAAAACAGCATATCGCTTAGCGTAGACAAGTTTACAACGTTAACAATATACATTTGATAGAAAACGTACTTGCAGGAAATAGAAACGACAAATGGGGAGCTTTGTACTCCATAGTCAGGTACAAATACAAAAATTTCAATGATCCCATGATATAAAGGAGAAGCATGTACTTGAAAATGGCACGTGCCAGACAATTTCTGTGAAAATGTGTTTTAATAACTACTTAAATGAAATGCAAATAAAAACATTCTCATCAATGTTATAAAAATCATATCAACCTGTGTAATTTATCACAAGAAAATTAATCAATATAAAATGTTAAATAATACAAATAATCAAGTGATTTAATTAACTTCAAATACTGATTTGAAAATATCAACGTAAAAAAAGGCAGAAATACATATATTGCACCCTAATATTGTTACATGCCATAAGGGAGCTCTCCTATTTATAAAATATATGGAATCTTGAATCAATCTTATTATGTTCAAACATAAAATAATAAGCGTCATTGTCTAGTTTCAATTTCACTTGTCAAACCGGCATCTGGAAAGGTTTCCTATTAAGATCGGATGCCCGGAAGCCACCTGACAGGGCCGATAATTCGGCTGGCATCGAATCGCTAGAATTATTGAATAACGCAGATTTAATTTGAGTTGAGGCTGCCGAATCAGTGGACCGTTTGCGAAGTTGTCGGCGGGATCGATTTCGATCTTTTCAATTTCGAGTCGTTTCCGGGTCATTTGCTTAATTAATTCTCAGCGATCTGAGGACGGAATCGGTGATGCGAGGAATGGTAATTTACCGCCGGTGGATTGACCGAGAAGTTGTTTTATTTGTAGATACGATTACTGAATTCCTTCTTTTTTAAAATCTTTTATCTAATATTTTATTGCATTATTTCTTTATTTGTTTTACTAGTATTATACTAAGAATTTCCTGTCATCACGTTGTGTTCTATGTAATTTTTTATTAGTTGCTATGCTTCCTGAGCAACAAAAAATATATTAAAAGCACCTATTGTAAACATTTGATTACATATCAAGTCTGTAAATATGAAACCAAAATTTGCCCATAGATGGCCCTAGCTGTCAATGTAGATCGACAATTAATTGACAAAATTTTTAACTCACAACATTACAAGTTTCATATAACATGTCGAATTTTGTGTCTGGAAACTACGATTGGAGGCAACATTGATTTTCTGTTATCGTTTGAAGAAAACTACTGCAGAATCGCATCGAATCCTTTTGAAGTTTATAGTGAGCATGCGCTTGGTAAATAACAGTGCTTTGAGTGGTTTAAAAAATCAAAAATGTCGATTTTGACGTGAGAAACGAAGAACGTGGAAGACCCCCGAAAAAGTTTGAAGACAGCGAATTGCAAGCATTGTAGGATGAGGATGACGCTCAAACGCAACAATAACTCGCGGATCAATTAAATGTGACACGAGAAGCCATCTCTATACGTTTGAAAGCCATGGGAAAGAGCCAAAAGATGGAAAAATGAGTTGCACACAAACTGAATGAGAAACAACAGGAAAATCGAAAAAATACGTGCGAAATGCTGCTCGCCAGATACAAAAGAAAGTCATTTCTACATCAAATTGCGACCGGCAATAAAAATTGGATATATTTCTTCTTTTTTTTTGTTTTTCTCAAGCGCTTCTCATCTTCTCCAATTGAGTTTTTTAGCATTTTTTTTTACTTTAGGTTCAAAACAATGTAGGGCTGTTCAAATTTTATGTATATTTTCGATATTACGGCTATGGTTATATTTAACCATATCAGTATACGGTTATACATATATATATATATATATATATATATATATATATATATATATATATATATATATATATATATATATATAAATATTTACATATTGGACATTCTAAAAATACGCATCAAGAAACGAATTGGGGCATATGTGTGCGTGCGTGTGGGAGGGTATATATATATATATATATATATATATATATATATATATATATATATATATATATATATATATATATATATATATATATATATATATGCTAGACTATTAGTCCGGGAGTACATCCGATCGTTTGTGTCCCGTTTGTTGGGAACGGGCAGACGTTTTTCTTAAAACCGATGGCAGTGGAAAAAAAAGAAATTACTGTACTTATGGAAGACGATGAAGCTGATTGGACGTCGGCATCAGAATCTGACTATGGTCGCAGACGCAAATTCACCAAAAAAACGACGAAGACGAAAAAAACGAAAAAACGACGAGGACTTTCCGCCCCTCAAGAAACCGGCTAGTGAAAGCCCTTCACACGGTCCAATATTCAAGAAACCAACGTCTCCAAAGCAAAAGGAGACTGCCAAACGTCAGGAAGCTAGTGAAACCGCAAAGAATGCGACCCAGAAGAGCGACAAAATTCCACCGGTTGTCCTTAGAGACAAGGCGGATTATCTACAAGTTCTTCGATTGCGTAAGGAGAAGAACATCAATCTCGGAACATCAATAACCAAACCCAATGGAGTTATGGTCAGACCACCAACTTCAGATGACTACAGAGCACTCACCAGTTTACTCGACGAACGACAATACAAGTATCACTCGTTCTGCACTCCCGATCAACGCAGTTTACGCGTTATCATCAGGGGTTTAGTAGAAGCGATTCCGGCAGCTACAGTGAGGAAAGAATTGCTCGACTTGGGTTACCATCTGATCCACGTCGAACGATGGAAGACCAGCAAAGGAACGCCGATGGCTTTGATACAAGTAGTCATCCCTAAGAAGGAGAGGGAAATATTCGACTTGAAGACACTGTTCGATCAAGAAATAACAGTCCAAGGACAAAAATCAAATGGCCGAATTGTGCAGTGCTATAACTGCCAACAGTTCGGTCATTCTGCGAAGAAATGCCACGCAGATCCAGCGTGTGTCAAGTGTGCCGAATGACATCCATCCAGGGAATGTAAGAAGGATAAGAAGAGTCCAGCCACCTGCAGCAACTGTGGAGGCTGTGGTATATATATATATATATATATATATATATATATATATATATATATATATATATATATATATATATATATATATATATATATATATATATATATATATATATATATATAAATTATAGAATCACGCATAAAAATCATAGAATGAAATCCGGAAAAATATTAAATGTAACATATAGATGTATGTGTGTAACGATAGTTTCGTTACATATACATATTCATTTTTATTAATACATCCAGGAATACAAGTTCTTTTCTGTTTCTTTTTCCATAGTAAACTTGATTTTTGGATGAATTTGGTTCCGGTGTTTCAGGAATTTGGTCAGATTATCCTCTCCATATTGCCACACCACATAAAAAGGAAACGAGATGGTGGTTTATCACACACGGTATATCGAAAACCGACACACATCAACAGATACCTTAATACTAGTTCACACCACCATCCGGCTCAGCTATTCGCCGTTGCAAAATCTTTGGCCTATTGATAGCAAACTCTAATGGATAAGGAACACTACCAACAGGAAATAAATCTGCTGCAAAATGTCCTGGCAACTAACGGATATCAACAAAAAACTATCCGGCGAACGCTCAATCCGACAAACAAACAAGAAACAGAGAAAAAGACACACACAAACAAAGCCTTTCTACCATATATTAAAGGCACCGCGGACAAAATCGGAAAACTTCTAACGAGACATGACATTGAAACTCTTTTCATCACCGACAGGAAAATCGAAGACATCCTTCCAACCGCCAAAGACAAAATTCCCTTAGAAGACCAAGGCGTGTATGAAATTCCGTGTCAGGATTGTAACCAAACAAATAGGAAAACAAGCGCCAGAAAGGACGAGCATGTTAACGTCGTCAAGCTGAAATTCCTCTCTGGCCTAGCATGTGCTCAACATCGGACACAAAATTAATTTTGGAAAAACAAAAACCTTAGTAAGAAATGAAAATTTCCCCGTCATGATTAATAAAGAAGCCATAGAAATAGAAAAAAGGCCGAACAACCTAAACCGGCGAGATGATAGCCAAAGATTACCACACGCTTGGTACACATTTTATCGGACTTCCGAGTAAAACTAACAGAGAACCTTAGACAACGAGATCAGTCTCCACCGAGGCCAGCCGTGCAACTGACAACGGGTCCACAAACACGTAGCCAAACACGAGTTTTTACTGGCCGGAATCAACAGACCAATGACGTCGCGCCGCCAGCACACAAAACCGGACGCGACAGACCGACCCGCAACATTTGTCGTCGAAACTCTATCGAGTAGACAATTTGAAAATGATGAATAAGATTGCATCGAAATTGCTGCGAAATATCTGCCATTTATTGTTAAGTTTGCATATCGTATTCATCTAACAATGTTTGCAATTCGGCATCTTCAATTTTTTTCGGTTGAGGCGAGCTCGAAATTGTTTAAACATCAATGATGTTTTGAAAGGTATTGGCGTAGCATCAAAATTACTTAAGAGATTAGATTGAAACCCGACCCTTGGTTCCAGCGCAATCTCAAATAAAATAAAAATTATTAACCGCCACACCCGTTAAGTTATTTATAATTTTAAGAATATTAGTGATTTCCTGTTAATCGTTACCAACCTGTCATGTTGGTTATCCACATTTATAGGTCACGTGGATTTTGGGACATAATCCAACATTTGCTTCTGTTGGTATGATTTTTTTCATTTTGATTTCATTTAATTTTGCTTGTCATATAAGTTATAAATTATACCGTCTTTCATTATTAAAACTTCGCAAATGATTCTTGTAATTCTTAAAGATATATTTACAAGCGGTACAAGTCCTTTTGTGATTGTGGAGAAGCAGATAAACCAATGAAGGAAATAGTACCAAAATCAAAGATCTTGTACTTAGTAATGGTCCATTAAGTATTAGAGTCCATTCAAAGCAATCTCCTGATTTGTGGCACAACAATTCATGGTTTGAGCATTACGATAACGTACCATCGCAGACTGTAATAACTAAACAGGTCGAGAAAATTTTTGTAACATTTATGAGAAAGTTTTTTGTGTTTCATTTAGGTAGTTATTAGAACATATTTTCACAGAACAGGCCTAACAACACACAGGCCTTTTAACAGAAAAGGCCCAAGAACCTGCTTCTCCTTTATAATCATTGAAATTATTTGTTCCTGGTTTTGGACTGTACAATGTAGGAATTACCACAAGACTGTAGATATTACCTGTAGACTGTGAATATTTTCACAGTATTCTACGAACCTTCAAGGGAAGTTTTATTATTTTCTATAGTTTAGATTGTTTTTATCTCATTTACAGTACAGAAAGTGTTTAAGTTGATTTTATATAAAATGGGAAATTCTAGTTGTCGATTTTGCAAAAACCCGACGAATAAGTTTTGTTATAGAAATATGAAAGAAATATTTCATCAATTATTTGATACAAAACTAAAAGAAGGCATCTAAAATAAATCTGGATCTAAAATAAAGAAGTTTGTAGGTGATTTCCTTTTTCAAGAAAAATTAAATGAAACGTTTTGTAAGTGTAGTGAAAGGATTTCACGGTAATAAGAAAAATAAAAATCTCATAGATGAACTTTTGAAAGCCTATTATTTACTAAGGTGGCGTATGTCCTTAAAAATGTATTTTTACACTCCCATTTGGATTATTTTCCGGAAAATTTGGGTGTAGTAGGCGACGAACAAGGAGAGAGATTTCATTAGGATATCAGAGCGAGAGAAGTAATATCCCTGGGACACCGAAACCCATCTATGTTGGGAGATTACTGCTGGTTTTAAAAAAGAGATGATACTACTGAATACAAGAGGAAATAGTGAAAGTTTTTGTTGCTGTATAACATTTCATGTAATATGTATATTTTTTATTCGCATAATCTTCAGTAATGCCTTTACATATATTTAACACGTTTTACATGTTTATATTAAATAAATATTAGATTGTAAAATTATGTAGTCTCATTTTTTCCCCACCACCGACCCCCTAATTAGTAAGTAATTAACTTATCATTTTCGGATTTAGAACTATAAAATACTTCATGTACACCTAGTTTCATTATATATTATATCCTCAATTTTATATAAAAAAAATAATTCCACGTTTTTTTCTAGTTTCTCGATCACTTCACAGTAGACACATCTTGAAATCGATTTGATGTAATCTTAATCCACTTTCAAGAAAAAATCTCTTTATATTTTTATATTTGCTTAACCGTTAAACTCTATTCTAGGGAAAATTGAGACTATGGATGTAAGAACAATTGATGATCACATGGATAGTTCAATGTTAGTTTCATAGAATTATCGCAATCGTCAAAAATATAATATTTGATTTCTGAGAAGCCCATGAAGTTTGTGGTTTATTGTATGTAGTTGTCAGTTGGATCGATGTTAAATCAATCCAATTCGATGTTAAATCGTTTCCATTTCATTTACGTAATTAATTCTCAAAGCCGTCGATGAATTCAGGCTTCGAAAGGGTGATAAATTATGAAATTAGTTGAATATATCTTCTATATATCTATCTCTCTATATATTATTATTTTTTTGGCCAATTATTAATAAATTATTATTGTTTTACTATTTTATAAACATATCGGTTAATTTTAAAACCATCCTCAAAACAATTCTACTATATATATTATTTTTATAAACAATACAAATTTATACTTAAAAACATACCATTTATATCTTATTGACTAATTATATTTTGATTTTTTTTGCATGAAACATGACATTTTTTTGTTTAATTTTCAGTTGACATATTTTTGACTGATACATTTTATAAATTTGTTACCTTAATATTTCTTACACGTAACAAATTTATAAAATGCATCAAAGTCAAAATTAATTATTCAACAATATATAGCTGGTATGTTTTTAAATATAAATTTTTGTTATTTATAAAAATAATATATATTGTAGAATTGTTCTGAGAGTGGTTTTAAAATAAACCGAAACGTTAATGGAATAGTAAAAAATTATTATTTATTAATAATTGTCCGAAAATCCAATACATAAATATATATATATATATATATATATATATATATATATATATATATATATATATATATATATATATATATATCCAGTATACCTCGCTTAAGGTACTGGACGGATCACGGGCGGGTGGTGGATAGTGATAGTGAAAGTTCCATTAGATATTAATGGACAGTTGGACATGGACATGGACATGGACAATGGACATATTTTAAAATAAGCAGCCCCGAACCAAGGCAAAAAAAACTAATTCCACTTAGCGTCTGACTTGTATCAAGCGGTTGAGTGGTCAGCGTCTGTTCATCAGTGGTGCGGTTGATATTTAAATTCTGGAACTAACCCCTCCAGTCTTAACCTCTGAACCGTCATGATTCAAACCTTTAATTCAAAGTACAAGATGAAGCGTTCTAGTAATTACAAAATTACCCCAGGAAGTAGACAATCCTTTGCCAGCTTTGCTGGTACAACCGGACTTTCGGATTCTGAGGCGTCCGGGCTTAAACGCAAAATCTTTCAGAGAGAGTCGGAGACCTCTGGCCAACGTTTGAAACCGAAAACAAAAACTTTCTTCGGAGCGGTAAATATCAATTCTCCCCTGCACCCAAAAACTATACGAATTGGGGCGAACATTGAATCAGCAAAAAATCCAAATTTTTTGCTTTGCAAAAAAACAGATTGACAGATAACACCTTGGAATTCGGCAACTAGAGATTTTTTTAAAAGTAAAACGGACAAAAGAATACTCAAAAATACACCACATTTCAGTGTTGCTTTCGCTATCTCAAGAAACATTCTTGGCTCTATAACTAATGTCCAGCCAGTAAATAATCGACTTATGACACTATCCCTCAAGTGTACTAAAAAAACTATACATTAATCGATGCACACCTCCCAGTTAACGAAGAAAATAAATCTAATCCTGAAAAAGTAAATAAGTCCTGGGAAATTCTGGAATAAACCATCTCTAAAATTCCCTCTAACCATGTAAAAATCCTATTGGGTGATTTCAACGCCCATCTATTGAAAGAAAGAAAGTATAAGAAAACAGTCGGCAGTTTTCCCGCTCATAATTGGACTAACCATAATGGTAGAAGATTGGTTGAACTATGTTGGCAGTTTAATCTAAAAATAATGTCAACCCATTTTAAGAAAAAAATAACAAAACAAAAGACCTGGAGGTGCCCAAACACGTACATGGGTGAATTTCAAATTGACCATGTTGCCATTTCGTACCCCTATTATAAAGAGATTTTAAATGTTCAAGTCGGGAAAGGAGCTAACAAAGACACGGATTACTACTTGACTAGAATCAAACTTAGCTTAAAACCCTAAAAATGTATTCAAAAGAGACTGCTAATACCAAAGTTCGACTCTACGAAAATAAAACCAACCCTAACAGAAGAGCTTGATAAACAACCAGCACAGAACTGGCAAGAATTGAAACAAAAAATTATTAAAACAGCCTTAAAGTTGGTCCCTTTATAAAAACGAAGTGAATGAAGTTTGCGAGCAAGCAGTATAAGTCGAAGTAAAGCATTCAAAGATAAGAAGAGTAAAAAAACAGCATTAAATTATAACATCTTTTTGGAAGTAAGAAAAGAAACATTGAAGCTAATTAGACAAACTAAAAGAAAATATGAAAACAATCAACTTAATGAAATAGAAAAACATTTCCAAAAAAATAACATCCGAATCTTTTACAAAGCATTTAAAACTAAATAAACGGGCTATTAACCCAAAAGTATTTGCTTCCAAAAGGAAAACGGATAATTAGCTCTAAATAACCAAGACAATTGCAAAGAACTTGTGCAATATTTTGAACAACTACTAAACTGTCCTGAGCCCTTAAACAAATTACCAACACCAAACCCTATACAAACAAACCCTGATGCATTACCACCGAATGAAGATGAAATAATTAGGCAAATCAAGCGATTTAAAAATAACAAAGCTTTTGCTGCACTGCTGAACTTTTAAAATCCGCTGGTCCAGGTTCAATTAAGGAAATAACTAAAATTCTACAAGAAGTTTGACGAACCGAACGGATTCCGAAAGGTTGGAAACATGCCCTAATCCATCCACTACACAAGAAAGGAGAAAAAACGGATGTAAACAACTACAGAGGGATATGTCTTCTCCCAGTTTGTTACAAGATTCTATCTCAATGTCTACTAGACAGAGTACAGGGACAGTTAGAACCTAAAATTAGTGAATATCAAGCAGGTTTTCGACCTGGTAGACCCTGCACTGAACAGATCCTGAATCTAAAGTTGATCCCAAGACATCAAAAACTGTACAATAAAAATCTCGTCTGTACATTCGTAGATTTCAAAAAAGCATATAATTCTATTGAGCGAGAATCTTTATTCCAAATCTTGAAAGAACAAGGACTAGATCTGAAAACGCTGGCAATTATTAAATCAACATTAACTAACATAAGGTCAAAAGTTAAATTACTAGGTGCCATCTCAGAGACCTTCGAAATTAAAACTGGAGTGAGACAAGGGGATGGACTCTCGCCACTCTTATTTAACTGTGTTCTGGAAAAAGTAATACAGGAGTGGCGTGAAAAAAAGTCGGCCCTGAATATTTACCAGCCCATTAAACTGGGGGAACCAATATCAAAATTGATTGTGAGAGAAAAATGTAGGAAGACCGGAACAATTTGGTCTGACGAAAGGAAAAAAGCTCATAGCGAAAGAATGAAATCAGTATGGGCGCAAAGGAAGGCCAACAACAACAAACGCCTCTAACTGTACTTCGCGTGGTCCACCAGGGCTCATACCACGGGCGTAGCCAGCATTTAATTTGGGGGGGGGGGGGGGGGAGGTGGGGTGTTGGGGGTTCAAACCCCCCCGAAATAAGCCAAATATTGCCTAATATTATACCGCAAAAATATGAGGAATGAAGAGAGTTAAATTATTAACGTTTATAATGATAACGTAATAATTTAACTCTCTTCATTCCTCATATTTTTGCGGTATAATATTAGGCAATATTTGGCTTATTTCGGGGGGGTTTGAACCCCCAACACCCACCTCCCCCCCCCCCCCCCCATTGCTTACGCCCGTGTTTCATACGTATATATACATATATATATATATATATATATATATATATATATATATATATATATATATATATATATATATATATATATATATATATATATATATGTATATATATATATATATATATATATATATATATATATATAATATATATATAATATATATATATATATATATATATATATATATATATATATATATATATATATATATATATATATATATATATATATATATATATATAACAATGCTATATAAGAATGCTGAACAGGGATCTCGGTAGAATAGAAGAATAGAATTGATTTTTTTTAATTATCTTTTGATTCGTAGGTCGAACGATATTTAAGATTAAAAAATGTTTATCTATATATTTATTTATATTAACAACGTTAAAATGAATGTATTCATTAGTTGTCTTTGGATATTGCATATGACAACTTTCTGATAATGATCAGTTCAAATTGTGACGTAAATTCCACTCAAAATATGTCTATAAGAAAAGGCTCAACCAACTTAACCTCACACCTTGACTAACTGGATATTTCGGTGTAGCATTATGCATAGTTTAGAAGGCACCCGCTAAAAGGAAAACCGTGTTTGACGAATAAAGTTGGAAATGTGACGATGCCCTAATGGCATGCGGGCGAATGTGGGATATGCGACGTTTCGGATGAAGTGTAATTAGGATTTAGGACTGGCGCTAGTTTTAAAACAGCTGGAATAGTGCGATAACGTAGTCGGATAGTATCCGGTTAATGAACGAGCGAAATATTAGCGGGGGAATTGCGGAATGATTAGGAAAACAGAATTATTCGAACAGAACAGAATAGGGAATTAGTTTTAACTTGTTATATGTACGAGGGTTACTATTTACGTATCCGAAATAATAAATAAAAACAAATATTTATAATTGAAAATAGTTTTATTGTTTTTTAAAATATGCTCCACATTGATCGATGCAGTTCTGAATATGTCTACTCAACTTTCATAGCATATTTTCTATTCCGATTGAGGTACCTCTAAAACATGTATTTTGAACGCATTAACGCTTTTTTTGGAATCGAAAATCGTTGACCACGTAGTTTAGTCTTCACAGACAGTACAGAAAGAAATCATTGGATGCCAAATCAGAACTGTACGGCGGATGACCGGTCGATGTTTTGAACGATCATATATTGAGTTGTTCGGTTCGATGTGTTAGAGCTCGCGTTTTCATGCTGAAGAATGATCCTGTGTCGCTGGTTGTTTTTTCTTATTTCTTCAAAGAATTCTGACACACAAATGGTTGTGTAACATTCAGAATTGATCGTTTTACGATTCTCTAGTAGTCATGTATCCGCGAACTACTTGTGTGAACAACTTAACGCGCGAATAATCTTTGTTGGGTTTGGCTCATTTTGAAAGACCCATACAGTCGACTGCTGTTTTGTTATTTACAATTTTTGACGGACCATGATTGTATTTTTTGAACATATACACTACTGTGAGTATAGAATGCAACACCAAGAAAACAGATAGATAATGAAATGAAAATTCAAAGGAAAGCTCATTATACCAGGTGTCCCATTAAGGATGGATCGCGGCCGTATCTTGAAAATTTATTCCACAGCTTTGGGGAAAAAAAATTGTACTAAAAATAATCATGAGAAATTCACCAAAAATATTTTTAAGCTTCTAAAACGACCGCAAGAGGGCGTGACGAGCTAAACATTTTTAAAAATCATTTTTTTGTGTATTTTCAAGTGTTAACCGAGTAAGAAAAATTCTCAGTTATAATTATCAAACTGTCTCCTACAACTTTGTTTTATGACATTTTGTCGTAATTTCACGAATAGAGGGTTGGGGGGGGGGGGGGTTACCTATTGAGATAAAAAGTCGTCTAATGTTCGTTTGCCTTAACCGATTTTTCCTCAATTTGGATTCATTTAAAAGGCAATTGCTGGGACAATCAGATAATCTGGGAGATACATTATTTAGTTTATAAATGAAACCGCGAGGTGGCGTTACATTCAACAATAGTTTTTTTGAAGTTTTGTTCAGTTTTTTCAAATGGAATGGTACAGCTTTTACTACATGGCTAGAAAGGTAATTTAAACAGGAATCATCCAGTGAAAACCCGAAATCGATATCTCTGACATGTCAAGAGATATTTCGATTTTTCTGAAAAAATCAGTTATTATTTCACTACTACTTGTATTACGTTAAAAAAATATTAACGTAATGTTTGCCTTCCTTCACACTTTATCCAGGCTTAGGACTGGTCCAAATTCTTCGTGTCTTATTAATTTGGAGCGTGTTTAAAGGCCAACGGGCCAACAACGAAGATAATAATAATAACAACAGTCAAATAAAATTAACAGCACAACAGCCTAATAATTAACAGAATCTGAACTTTAACGCCTTTCTATATGTTCAAAATGCCTTCCATCCTTAGAAATGCAAATATTTATTTTTCGACGAGTACTAAAAACGGCAGCTTCAATTTCCGTTCTTGAATTGCTGGTTATTGAATTTTGAATTCTTTCAATCATGTTTTCTCGTGTGGTAGGACGAGTTTGAAAAACAAGGTCTTTTAGTCTTCCCCGTAAGTAAAAATCAAGGACTGTCAAATCCGGTGAGCGCGCCCGCCACGAAAATAAACTACCCCGTCCTATCCAACGATTTGGGAACGAAGCATACAATACAAACATACGAAGAATACGATACATACAAACGAAGCAAGTTTCGAACCACCTGCGAGAAGTGGGCAGGACATCCATCATGCTGATACCACATTTGTCTTCTTGTTTCCAACGAAACATCTTCCATTAGTTCTGGCAGTCCATTTTGTAAAAAATTTAAATATGTTTCACTATTCAAATGTCCATTAAAAATAAAGGGACCAATAATTTTGTCTCCCAAAACACCACACCATACGTTTACACTCCATCTATTTTGGTGGTTGATTTCTGTGGTGAAGGCATTTTGAACATTTAGAAAGGCGTTAAAGTTCAGATTCTGTTAATTATTAGACTGTTGTGCTGTTAATTTTATTTGACTGTTGTTATTATTATGTTCGTTGTTGGCCCATTGGCCTTTAAACACGCTCCAAATTAATATGGCACGAAGAATTTGGACCAGTCCTAAGCCTGGGTAAAGTGTGAAGGAAGGCAAACATTAGGTTAATATTTTTTTAACTTAATGCAGGTAGTAGTGAAATAATAACTGATTTTTTCAGAAAAATCGAGATATCTCTTGACATGTCAGAGATATCGATTTCGGGTTTTCACTGGATGATTCCTCTTTAAATTACCTTTCCAGCCATGTAATAAAAGCTGTATCATTCCATTTGAAAAAACTGAACAAAACTTCAAAAAACTATTGTAGAATGTAACGCCACCTCGCGGTTTCATTTATAAACTAAATAATTTATCTCCCAGATTATCTGATTGTCCCAGCAATTGCCTTTTAAATGAATCCAAATTGAGGAAAATCGGTTAAGGCAAACGGACATTAGACGACTTTTTATCTCAATAGGTAACCCCCCCCCCCCAACCCTCTATTCGTGAAATTACGACAAAATGTCATAAAACAAAGTTGTAGGAGACAGTTTGTTAATTATAACTGAGAATTTTTCTTACTCGGTTAACACTTGAAAATACACAAAAAAATGATTTTTAAAGATGTTTAGCTCGTCACGCCCTCTTGCGGTCGTTTTAGAAGCTTAAAAATATTTTTGATGAATTTCTCATAATCATTTTTAGTACATTTTTTTTTCCCCAAAGCTGTGGGATAAATAGTTTTCAAGATACGGCCGCGATCCATCCTTAATGGGACACCTGGTATAACACGTATAAAATGATTACTCAGCCTAATATGGTTTAAGATATGGGTAATAGAAGGGGGTAGCTACCCGTACCTATATACCGGGATTCTAGCGAACCGTTAAATGAGAGGTACGGTGTGGGTAGTGTTGCGTTAGTCGCCGTAAAATATGGCGCGTCGCAGATGACTGCCATATGAACAAGTGTCCGAGTTTGACCGAGGTCGCATTAAACTTAAAGAGATTTACCATTAAACAACAAATCACTTTTTTTTTAACTGCTCAACGCACGTTTCGGTAACCATGTTAACATCATCAGGAGATGATTTAATCTAATTCTAAAACTAAACTATGTACATTGAAATAAAAATCCCTATCTAACGAAACATGTAAAAATCATGAACCGTGAAGTTTACTAAGCCTTACATTAATTATTGAAAAAGTTGACCGAATGGGATAGGCCCTTTATCTCGGTTCATGATTTTCTTAAATTTTTTTATTTGAATACTTTAATATGCATCCAAAGCCCTATTATTATTAACACTTTTAATTAGTCTTAAATTACTAATATCTATACTGTGGTCGGATTCGGTTGCATGTTGGGCCACACAAGATTTTTCATCTCTCCCATATCTAATGTGGGCAATAAGTTCTTTATATCTTGTCAATATGGATCTTTTTGTTTGTCCAATATACCTTCGATCACAGTCTTGACAACTAATTTCGTAAATCCCCAACTTTGATGTTGTCAGAATCTTAATTTATTATATGGTTTGTACACAACCTTAATGTCAACATTTTCAAAATTTTTTCCAGCCCTTTTGTTAATTGGGCATCAAATGGTATTACCATGAATTTCTTTGTGTTCTGCTCCTTTTGAAAAGTTGAAGATTGTTTCATTAATTTTCTGAACTTATGTTTTCTAACTAAGATCGTATTGTGGGTCTGCGAGAGAGTCATCATATAGGGACATTGCTGCTCTGTTACATCGCCAGGTCAGTACTATTCTGCGTATATGGCGGCAGTGATAAGAGGAAGATACCACAAGTCGTCCTCCGTGGTCTGGTGCTCAACCGCTTACAAGTGCACGGGAAGACTGATTGTTGGAGCGAATGGTTATCGCGGACCATACAGTCCATCACTTGTCTTTGCGCAACAGTGAGGAATTATTTGAATATAAAACTAACAGGAAGGAGCTTTGCATATCTTTATGCGCATATAAATGGAGACGGAAACGGCCATATTGAAACACTACAGATGACTCATTGTTTTGGAATTTTGGTAGTTGGTGTCCATAACTTTAATAAGTTTAATAGTAGATTTGGGCAATTTAGTGTGTTTTAATCAATTATAAGTGTACTAGAATACTGTTTTTGTGTGTTCTAGTGTAAATACATATTAATACTTATTATATTGTCAATAAAAGCAACAACATCGGAAGTAAGGCACAAACAAAATATGATTAGTTGTGCATCTTGTGGTTGTTCCCTGACACGAAAAAAACAAAATTCGGGGTAACATTATATAGGCAAGTGCTTTTAATTCTAAATTTGTCAATTATTTAGAAATAAAAACGTATTTTGTTTGAATGACATTTTAAGGTTATGAAGCCAACAAATCGCCCGGTATGCATAGGGGTAGTCAAATTGACTTAGGTAAAATAATATAATTATAATGTTATTGAAGATAGAGATTATCTTTTTTTAAAACATAATTTTTTAACGCATGTTCTAAAATGTTTAGTTTTCTGAGATACTGGGCCTTAAAAAATCAGATTATTTTTTTAGTTTTCGTTTGAACATGTTACTTTACTCATATAAAGAACCTATAAAATATAACTAATAATACAGTTTTTTTACAATCTTTTTTTTTCAGAAATTATTGTACTAATAAATATAAATGTTACTTTCATTTTGATTTGAATTTCATGTTATTAAACCAGTTTATCTTTTTTCAAGGTTTCCCAAACATCCAAATAGAAGAACACGGATTAATTTTATTAAAAAGCCAGACTTTATTCCAAACCATAATTGGTTTTTATGTTCCCATCATTTTGCTGAGGATTGTTTTGATCGAATGTCTAAGGTACTACTACCAAATACTGTTCCAACAATTGAAGTGGACTGTTTAAAATATGTAATTTTTTCAAGTGAAATCTTGTTTAGTGGCATTGAGTGATTTTCGGTAGGGGCGAAACTTATAGGTCCTCGTCACCGAAATGCTAGTGACCAATTGTGTTTTAAATGTGTTTTAATATGTTTTATTTAGATAATCAATATATTAATTATTTAATTATAGAATTACGGTCAAGTACAAGAGTGATTACTTAATATGCTAATATTTTTATATATGACCTGAATAGTTAATAAATGATTTTAATACATGACTTACAACAAACTAAGAACACTATTTCTAAAAACAAAATATGGTAACATCAGACGAGTCTCCCAATTCAAATATTTGGGTGAAATAATCATGGAAAACAGTGTGAAAAGAGAGGCCAACAAGGGTAGATGTCAAAAAATGGAGACTTCATTGAGTCACAAAATATTTACAACAAAAAATGCATATCTAAAAACGCAAAACTGAGACATTACAACACAGTTATTAAGCCAGAATGTCTATATGAGGCAGAAACGTCCTTTTGAATAGAGACATCGAGGAGATTGAAAAGAAGGAAAGAAAAATCATAAGAAAAACCTTTGGCCCAAAACAAATAAATAGTACAACATACCGACTTCGAGAAAACCAAGAAATCAAACAATACATAGATATACATAGCGATATGAGAAAAAGAAGACTTAAGTTTTACGTACACATAAAACGGATGCATCCGAGTAGGCTAACTAGACAAATAGTCGAATTTTATGAAAATAGGAGTAGAGTTAAAGTAGAAATAATTAAATGGATTGCTGTAATTAAAGAGAACCTAAGATCAGTAAATATTATACAAAGAGAATTTCAGGATAGAGGCTGTTTCAGACACAAGGTTAACGTTTGGAAGGTTGGCCAGAGAGAAAAATGTAGGAAGACTGGAACAACTTGGTCTGACGAAAGGAAAAAAGCTCATAGCGAAAGAATGAAATCAGTATGGGCGCAAAGGAAGACAAAACAGCAACAAACCTCACTAACTGTACTTCGCGTGGTCCAGCAGGGCCCATACGTGAATAATAATAATAGTTTTATGTAGAAAAAACACAGCATTTATTTTCGAATATTTCCAATATTGGTATCAATATTTGCGATGAAAAATTTGATATTATTTATTTTTCTAATATTTAATCTCTGCAATACATCGTGCAATAAATATTGCATAGTAGCCTAAGAGTTATCTTACTACAGTGGTAAAACAGATTTCTCGTCGTTCGATAGTATTTTTGTCGCGGATTTTTAAATTAAAAATTCTATAGAATTTTATAATAAATTTAATTTCTCAAAATTATTGTTTATGCCGGTTATTGTCGGAAATGAAATGCGTGTTTTGCTATATTTTGCAAAATGATTATTTATAAACTTATATCATTCAATTTCACCATTAGAACTTTATAAGAAAGTATTGTAATATAATTAGTTTTTCTAAATGTTCATTTTCTATATTTGTTTAGACCCTCGATCCTACGCAAAAAGAATATAAACTTAAAGAATAATTCATTTAAAAATTCAAAAAAATACAGTTATTCCAAAGTTTCAAGTTTTTACTTTTGACGACAGTTCCCATGACTGCCTACCTGTTTATTTTATCATTTTGATAAACATCTTTCATAGCATTTACTCTTCAAAGCTAGTTTTTTTTTTGGTTGTTGTGAAAAATAAGTTGATACTCGAGTTTATATCTAACACTTTAGTTTATTTATTGGCTATTTACACCACAAAAATTAATTATATTTGTAAAAACGCTGTAATTGATGAAAAAAAATCATAATGTATACAATGTTAATTTTAGTAATGTCTGAATGATTACGGCGTGTTCATATATTTTTTTTTCTTTATTTGGGTTTTTCGCCACCAACGCCATCAAAAATACCTGTTCTTATTTAAAGAAAGAATCACTGGGTAAAGACAAAAAATCAAACGGAGACAAATTTCTCAGTGATTCTTTTTTGTAATAAATTTGCCTAACGAACAAAATTTTAAAGATATAAAAATGTTATAAAAAAAATTACAAACTTTTACCGCTAACGTATCGGAGGGTACTCTCTCCCCGTTTTCATAACTAAACTAAAAAATAAATTATATTAATTTGTAATATATAAATTAATGAGCGAAAGTAAATATATTTTTTTTGTATTTGTCAACGATACTTCATTGACAACAATAGATTTTCAAGACAGTGACATACTACCAAAAAAATATATATAGGTAATGTTTACTGTGTGATTGTTTATTGTACTGATTGTGTATTCAAATAGTTAAATGTGTTTAATTGTATTCTTTAGAATCGGGAACCATATTGAATTTGAATCTACCGAAGGCATAGCAATACAGTTATTTTTATTTAAATTAATTATAGCGGTTTCTTTTAATCTTCTGTATTTTGTTACCGATTCTTTTAGTACCGTTTTGGAATTATTCCAATTGATTTTATGATCCGATTCCCATGCGTGTTGACAAATTCTAGATTTATTAAAATCGCCCTTTCTAAGACGGTTTTGATGCTCTTTTACTCTGACATCTAACGGTCTAGATGTCTCACCTACATAGAATTCGCCACATTCGCAGCGAATTTTATAAACCACATTTTTGGTATTTTGTTGTATATTGTTTGGTTTAGTCTTTGTTAATAGAGATCTAAGAGTATTTTTTGTTTTAAATGTCGTTCTTATGTTGTATTTATTTCCTATTCTTTTAATTGTGTCAGAAATACCGCGGATATAAGGAATTGTGAGGTTAAGTGTTTGAGAGTAAAAATAAGAACAGGTATTTTTGATATTTTTTTAGTTTTAGATAGTGGCGAAAAACCCAAATAAAGAAACAAAAAAAAAGTTAATTTTGTTTAACGGACAATAAACACTGAACAACTAAATACCGAAAGGATATATGTATTTAAATAATATATAATTTAGTGAATATTAAGGCTATTTATTTCATTTACGAATATATAAAAATAAATTTAAATATGAACATCAACTCGGTGCGCGATCCATCTGATTACCTAACCAATTTTTAGAAATGATATAATTTTATGACAGGAGATTCTTTAATATCTTTCTGTTGTATTGGCCACATAAAAGGCACTTTATTCTTTGAAACAATTTTTTTTTAATTAATTTCAATTTTTACATTTTTCTGCCGTTATCTAGTAAGTTTTCATTAATTTAATACAGTAACGATGGGGAAAAGCAATTTTGTTGACTTGGATCTGTGACTTGTTTTTGACTAATTTTTCATCTCTGAATTCAAAAATATTCACAGTTTTTCTCTATCACGTCAAGTTCTTAAGGTACAGCATACCCCTCATTTTACTTTAAAAGTGTACATACGAAAGGAAATAAGGTGAGATCTGACCAAATAGATTAGAATATTTTATTCATACAGAGGTTAACATATTATTAAAAGTTAAATTGTGTTTATACAAAAAATAAATAAAAGATATTATGGTAAAAATTTCTTTTTATAGCTTTTCCTGGAGTGTTCAGTTTGTGGACATTCTCGCTTGACGCTCCAACAGTAGTCAGCCATCATACTGACATCCCATCTACCTTAATACCGCGCTTCCATAACCTTTAGATCTTGGAGGAATCGCTCGCCCTGTTCATCACTAACAGCACCAAGATTTTCTGGGAAGTCAGCAAGATGACTATGTAAAAAATGCAGTTTGATGCTCATGTTGCAACCAAGCTTTTTAAAGCTCTCCAAGAGTTGTTGAATAATTTGGATGTAATTCGGGGCTCGCATATTTCCAAGAAAGTCTTTACCAATATTTTTAAAAGCCAACCAAACATTCCTTTCAAGTTCAGTCATTATTTTAGTGAAATTTTGATCTTTAACGAGTTGCCGAATCTGTGGACCATCAGACAGACCAGCCTGTATCTTTTCATATGACAGGCTAGGGAATGCCGAAATAATATACTTAAAGCAGTCTCCTTCAATTGACAAAGCCTTAAAAAATTGCTTCATGAGACCTAGTTTTATATGCAAAGACGGAAATACAATGTTTTTTCTCCCGACAAGTGGCTGATTTAAAATGTTTGGATCACCAGGTCTTGGGTCAGATCTTAGCGGCCAGTTCGATTGCACCCAATGCTTCTCACGAGCTCTGCTGTCCCACATGCACACAAAACAGGGATACTTGGTATACCCGCGTTGCTGGCCAAGAAGGAAGCAGATCATTTTAAGGTCAATACAGATGATCCATTGGTGCATGTTATATTGCAACACGTCAATGACTTTCTTTATGTCGCCATATTCTTCACGCAAAGAAACTGAATGACCTATTGGGACTGAACCGTATAAATTTCCATTATGTAGGAGAACACAGTTGAAGCTGCGCTTTGAGTTATCTATAAACAATCGCCATTCAATTGCGTTATAGTTAGAAATGGCCAATACTTTCATTAAACCTTCTACGCTCTGGTAATATACAAATCCGTCATTATTTCTGAAGTACTGCCTAAATTCACTTTTTCTGGATCGATAGTAAGTGACTTTAGCTCCTTTGTCAAGCAAATTTTTTTCGTGCAGTCTTGATGCTAATAATTCCGATGCTTTTTTGGACAGTCCCAAATCTCGTAAATCGTTTAATTCATGTTGATTGAATCCTTTACGAACAGAATCATTGGAAACTTTGAATTCTTCGTCAGTGGAGTCACTTCGATCTTTACTTGATTCGCATTCTTGTAATTCTAAAGAAGGTAATTCTTCAAAAACTGGCCATGGAATTTCAGCTGAATGAGGCACAGGGCATATAGCTGACGGTAAACTAGGGCACTCAATTTCATGTTTGTTTTTCTTGTTGAATCCTGATGTTTTCACTATGCAAAAGTAGCAATCACTTAAGTGATCTTTGGGCTCTCACCAAACCATTGGTATACCAAACGAAAGTTTATTACGTATTCTCTTCGTCCACATTCCATATGCCTTTTATTTTTTCACATTAGCAAACATTTTGGCTCTACAATTTACTAGAAAACTGGAAAATCTTCAGCTGACACCTGTCTTACTTAAATCTAGCCAAACATTTGGCATATCATGCTATTCCTGGTAAATAATAAAATATTTAGGTATTACTAATCACTATTATACTACCAGAAATTAACCATTTTTACCGAAACAGTCCATTATCAAAAAATAAATCAGCTTGAGGTCTACTTGTATATACAGTGTACATACAAGTGTGTGGACTAAAACTAGATTAGGATATAGCTTAGTTTTCAACAAACAGTTTCATAAACTAAAAATCCAAGTATAGCACTTACTTATGTCTCATAACATATTTTTTAATTTGTAGAGAAGCATCAACTATCAAAACTAACAACTATAGTAACTATCAAAAGCCTTAATATGGAGTTACGAAGAAAGGAAATTGTCAGTATGGGTCGTACATCACTCAATACTCTCTTGAAGGCGCTAGGCTTTAAGTACAAAAATGATGACCATAGGAGATCATTAATCGAAAAAAACAATATTTCTGCCTTAAGAGCTTGCTTTCTTCGCAAATATATGGAACATCGTAACAGCACATTCAGATGCCAAATTATATTCCTAGATGAGACCTGGATTTATTGAAAAGGTAACAAAATGAATTCTTGACAAGGCAATAGTGTTAAAAGTGTCCGTAAGCCAGACGGATATGATGGGAATCGTTTTATAATCATTCAGGCCGGCTCTTTGTTTATGGTGCAAGTTTAGTGTTCGCCTCAAAATCTTTGACGTCCGGTTACCATGGTGAAATGAACAACACCATATTTCAAAAATGGATGACGATACAGCTAATACCCAATTTAGAAGAGCCATCCTTAATAGTAATGGATAATGCAGCGTACCATAGTGTACTTCAAGAAAAACAGCCTCGCAGTTCCACTACAAAGGCTGAAATAACTGCTTGGTTAAATGCCAATAATATTATATGTGATGAAAAACTTACAAAACCAGAACTACTGCAAGTGGCGAAAAGGAACAGAAAAGATAATATATATATATAATTGATGAACTAGTAAGGAAACATGGCCATGAACTTTTAAGACTTCCACCCTATCATTATGATTTTAATGCCATAGAATTAATTTGGGCTAATACGAAGACATGCTATAATAAAGATATTGGTAGGGATGGATATAATGATGAAAAAGTACAAAATATATGGAAGGACACATAGAAACAGTGTAATGCAGAAGTATGGGAAAAGTCTGTAGCACATACAGATGAATTAATTGAAGACTGGTTTATCCGAGAACAACACATCGTCAATGTTGAAGTTGAGCCTATAATAACGCAAATAAAAGTTCCTCGTCTGAATCTGATGAAGATATATAGCTATGTAGTTAATGTGATTGATTACTGAACTTATTAATATAATTAATTATTTAAATATAAGAAAAAATATTATCATTTATGTATTATTGTATTTATTTATGTATTCAAGTACCCCGCATTTAACAGTATGTTTAAACAGCTGTTGTTGTATGTTTTATATAATTATATGAAATATTTGAAGTGATATTTGTAATAAATGTATAATGCAGTTGTTTAAGGACCTTTATATTCCCATACCTTGGTAACGTTTTCATCCTATAAAAATTGGTCTCGACAATAATGTTTATAGAGTAAATAAAATGATTTGGATCAATAACAAATTAATTTATAAACTACTTCCCTAAAATTTTGTGATAACTTGAAGTTCGTCCAATTTTAACCTACACAATTCTTCAATCGATCTATGACATAAAACTTTACAATTTCATGAAAAACACTCGAAATTTTACGTTAAAATATCGATTTATAACACAACGTCTTATAATTTCATGTTATAAATATATATATAAATAAATGTATCGTGAATTTAAATCATAAATATAAATATCCGTCTTTCGAGGCAGTAGCCACGTCCATTATGAAAGTTAGCATTAACCACGTCCATTATGAAAGTTAGCACTACTTTGACTAATAATTTTTGATTTGATTCGTATGGATTAAAATTGATGACGCATGGGTAATCTTTGGACGGTTCAACTGTTGCCAATTCAGGATACATAAATAGCAACCCTCGTATTTAATTTTATTGAAATTTCCATCATGTATCTAACATTTATACACTCAGTGTATATTAAGATTACTTAAACAAACATATTAATTTGAACAAAATATATTGCTTTCTAAATAATTTATTTAATAATTTCTGCACTCTCCAGCTACATTATAAAGCCAATGTTCATAACAGTATTGAAAAAGACCCACATAATTTAACTAAATCGTCAATATTATTCTATTAAAACAACATATGATCACGAACATATTAGTTTGATAAAAAGTTAATTCACACAAAACATTAATGGAATTCCCCAGAAAGCGTTGAACCAACAGAACAGTAAAACCCTCGGGACCATTAGTTTAGCAGATGTACCAGTTCAGTTAGCTTCAGAAGTTTTCATAAACCGCCTTTTGTTTGGTTAAATTATTCAAATTTAACAAATGCCATGCACTTTGCGGAACAAATAGTCCATATGGGCATAATAGGTTCTAACTGTTCTAGCTAAATAGTTTGGTAAATGTCTCCAAAATGTTATCGCTGTTATGTAAATGACCGAACAATTAAAATGTTTTTTTTTATGTTAAGAAAAAAAAAATCAGAATATATCTATGATTAAGCTAATTATATTAATTCAAACATTTTGATATACTACGACATCGTTTCTCAATCACTGGGGGTCGCAATTTCTAGGGGGACCGCATTCAGGAAAATGGGGGGTCGCATTGTGATTAAAAAATAAGACCCCTATAATAACCTAAGATAATTTTATTAAGATATTTTTAATTTAAAAACAAGTGCTGAAAAATTAAATGTTACTCTAGTAACAACATAATAAAATAAACTTAAATAAAGTAACAACCAAAGTTGTTTGAAATAAAAATTTAATCCGATGCACGGATCATTTTGTTTTTCACTTAGGGTCGATTCTACAATGCAAGAATATACCAGGTATAAGGTATACCTGGAATAAAATTTGAAACGGGGGTTTATTCCAAGTATAGCTTATACCGGGTATATTCTTGCATTGTAGAATCGGCCCTTCAAAGTTTTTATATACGTAGATGATCATTGCAAACACAGTGATAATAGACGATTTCTATATTTAGTCTTTTTTCGCATAGTTAAGTAGTAGCGAAGGGTATCAATGTTCTCAAAGCCTGCAGTGCATATAGTGACTTTAGGCGAATGTAGGGGTTTTGATGCTTGGGTTTCGGGTTCGTTACACTCCAGTAATGACAGTTTTGCTTATTTGCATGACCGTTAAGGTGAAATTGAGCCTTATCTGAAAACAATATGTTGTTGAATGTTGCAAAATGCTCAGTTACCTGATTAACGAATTGAATCCGCTGACCGACATCATAGTGCTTTAACTCTTGCACTAGTTGAATTTTGTATTGGTGCAGTTTTAAGTCTTTGTGCAAAATGTGGTGCAATAATGATGGAGGCAGATTTAAAGCTTGCGCTCGCTTAAGAACGGAAAGGTCCGGATTGTCAATGGACTGATTAATCATTTTCATCAATTCGTGATGATCTTGGTCACCCGGCACACTTGGCGCATTTTTAATGTTACGCAAACCATGATAAGTGCAGAACTTTGTCTGCGCTACATTCCCCGAGTCATTGTTTTGTAAAATTCTGGTATACACAACGCACGGCCTGGTCATGAGAAACGCTCCATACCGACTAAATTCGGATCTATTGACACGCACCCCGCACCCCTCGCAGTTGTCGTGTTTGCGCCGTAAGCCAATAAAACTCTAGCTAATTTATATTATTATACGTTTTATATATTATTAAAATTTATGGATCCGTAGAAAAAACAAGACACAAACTTTATATACGATAATATCAACGAATGAACCAAAAAAAATGTAAAAAAAAGTTTTTTGAATTGTCGTTTTGAATCAAGGGTTGCCATTTTTCAGAAAATAATTCACGAATAATCCCCATCATTGCAAGTAATTCAGATGGAACAGTTGTTCTTGTTCTAAACAAAAATATTTAAAATTGAACATGATAAGTTCGATATACACATCTACTAGGTGTGGCGGTAAATAATTCTTAAAGATCGCGCTGGAAACAAGTGTTAGTTCACACTTTAATCTCTTATTTTATTTTATTGCTACGGCGGTACCTTTCAACATGCTATTGATGTTTAAACATGTCGAGTGTTGAGCCAAATAAAGAGTTCTTGTTCAATCAAAAGAAAAACGTGAGTGGATGCAGTCGCATATTTGGGAAAACTTAAGGTGACAATGTTCCAATGCAAGACACTTGGCACTCATAAGTGGTGATTTCGACTTAAAAGGCAAATAACGTACAGGTCAACGGAAAAAAAATGAAGGTGCCGAATTACAAGCATTGCTGGAAGATGACGATATGACGATATGAAGATGACGATATGCAAACTCAACAACACACTCACACTCAACGACACTCAACGACATCTTGACGACAGCTTGAATATTGGTTGTCGAACCATTTGTGATTCTCTGCATGCTATGAGAAAGATCCAGAAATCAGAAAAATAGGTACCACATCAGATGAACGATAAACATATGGAATGGCGACCATTCTGGTCGCTTGCAAAGCTCCTCACAAACCACCTCAAAAGATGTACGGTTTTCCTGGGCATCTACAAATTGATGTAGAGATGGGAAAATGTCCAGCTAGCGATGGTGCGTACTTTGAATAAACATTTTTTTACGTTTCTCCCAAATTAAACGTATTTAAAAAAATTATTATAAACCAAACTAAATTCAGAGAACCCCACTTGATGAGTCATGCTTGGCAAATATCATAATCATTTGTCATAGTATTAGACCGAGAACTTCCTAAACGACCCAAGTAAAATAATGCAATAATTATTAATTTACTTATCACAAGATTTATTTACTTATTCATACCAATCAAAAAATTATATCATCTAATAAATAATAATAAAGTATACAATTTTATAATAAAGCCATATTTAGTAAACTTAAACCACGCCCTAGAAGATCATTCTTTCGTGCAAAATTCTAATTGAAACTCCCACAAAGCTTTAAGCTTTAAGCAAACAAAGCACGGAGCCACTCGGGGCCATTAGTTTTGCAGAGACAGTAGTTCAGTTTTGTTTCAGCGGGCTTTTATCAGTCGTCTTTTGTTTGGTTAAATTATTTAAATTGAACAAATGCCATGCACTTCGCAGAGCAAACAGAGCAAGGCGCATAATGGACCGTTCTAATTGGTCGGTGAGTAAGCCGCGAGTACTCTCGTGTATGTCTCGGTGGACGCGAAAAGGTTTGCAAACTAAAAACTGACGATGTTAAGTAGGTTGAGGTTATCAAAGGCGCCACAATAAAAGTATATTCAAAGCCGATGAATAAATATGAGTTTTATAAACAATATGCTTGTTATATAATTTTTTTAATGGAGGTTTAAACCGTTGCGGTCACACGTCGAAATAATAACTTACGCAGAGACCCCACGCAAAAAAACAGATCTTATTTGTATTCTATTTTATGTATTGACTTAAATCTTGCGCCAAACTTTAATTTAACATTTCCTCTAAATAATCCAATAGTCTGAATTAAATATTTTTTTTTAAATTAAGTTTTAATTAAATATTAAACTTAATTTAAATAGTCAGAAATCGTTAAAAAAACCTTTTCTTACAAAAAATTCGTAGAAATTTAAATTGTTGCAATATTGAAAAAAATCCAGCGGGGTTTTACTCAGAAAACAATATATTTTGAAGAAAAAAATTGAGATTTAATGAACTCTGAAAAAAGTACACTTATTTTGAAGTCTGAATGTATGAATTTCGGTCAATCTCGTAAAATAGAAATGGTACATTTATACATGTAAAATACTGTACAAAAGAGGTATTTTTATTTGGAAAATTATATATTTCATGGATTACAATATAAAAATACAAATATATTTAGAAAAAATTAGTTAAATCAGTCGCGACCACCACAATCGACACACATGTACATACGGTGTTCGTCGCACATGGGTCGTTCGCAGGCAGGGCACTGTATTTTTGTTTTTTTATCCTTTGAGAGTTGGAAAAGTTCACACTTTTTTTGCTTGGCAACTCAACTCTTTCTTCGTTAGCTTTTTCTGCTTTGCCTAGAATTGTAGCAATACCGACACGCAAACTCTTGCCAAACGCTTTATCATTGTACCGACATTCTAAGAAAGGTTTCACGAGATACATACTGATTTTTTTCCAAGCATTCTTTTGCAGTTAATTTTTTATCTCTGTCTTCATTCGCATATTTACACTTCAGTAAAATACGTGAATTTACTGCAGCTTGATCAAGCATTCCCTAGAAAACTAGCATAGGCCAGCGATTAGTATTTGAGTATATAGCGTTATAATGCAAAATGATTTCTGGCTTACTTCATTAAATGACAGTGTCCGTTTATCGGACGTAATCGCTATCACGATTTTATTTTTCTTTGTGACTGTGATCTGTGACAAAATTTTGAGTCCGGAGGATTTTCCGACGATACTTTCATCTCTGCAGAAATTTCTTGCTTATTTTTTCTGATGGGACCAGTAATTTTTAACTGATTAAACTGATTTGAACTGATTCTTTTTTCATACGTTTCAAAAGAGGCACATATGTCAACCAGTTATGGCAGGTGACGATGACATGGTGACATTAATCGGAACTGTCGTCTTTCCGAAATGATATTCTGTTATTTTTTCGACTGGCAGCAGGTCAGTCAATGGTATTTTGCCCAAGTATGGAATAGCAAATATAAAACACGACGTTGAAGGATCATTCAAAGAATAAAATTCAAACCGTACTTATCTGGTTTAAATTTGATGATCATACGAAACTTTCTACGTCTGCGGAATCCTAGCAATATTTCGTCAACTATGCAATCACGATTTGGTTGGTAACACTGTGTACAATTTGAAATAAACTTTTTCCATATTTCACGTATCTCTCGTTATTTGTCATCAAAACGTAAACACGTTCTCAAATACATGAATCGGTCTTGGCATTACACATCGATAAAAATGTAATCCATTCTGATTACTCCACAAGTCATGAGCATCCACAGTTGCCGAGTTTCAAGAACCACTATAATACATAAGTCCGATAAAAGCTCACAATTTCTCTTCATCTGTGTGATGGTGGTATGTCTAAATATTATGATTCTGCTCTATTAATGATGCTCAATGGTTTTCTATTCCAGCATTAGTATGCTCAACGACAATTTTGATAATCTTAGGAGAAAAAGCGAGAAAAATTCATCGATAGATTGTAAATTAGTTACTGGGTCAGAAGGTTTTGGAATAAACAGCGGATCAACGTCGCTAATCGATCTGTAGAAACAAAATAAAATGTAGGCAAAAGTAAGATTACGAGTTGAGTTACAACATCAAATGTATATATGTATGTGTGTATACCTTAGTTCGCTTACTACTTATAATATATACATTTATACCTGCGTGACAGACCTGATCTACGATTAGCGAGTTTTGTAACCCAAACAAAGCCGTTCTTTTCCCTCAGCTTAGTCTAGCAAATCGTTTTCCATTTTTTCATCTACGTCTGTGTAATCTGAGTTATTTTGTGTATCAGACAACTCGGATTGGTCTGAGACATGATCTTCTGTCTCTGAACCTTCGCTATCGATAGGCCCACCATTTTCTTGCCCTGCTACGAGACGGCTGGCGATTGATCGAGGTCGAAGATTGTAAGCCATACGTAATAGCCTTAAGACTGTAAGCAAGATTCTCCCAAGACCGGTTTCTGGCCTTAAGCCTTCATCAGTTGTGCTCGAGCTGGACACCTGAAAAGCGGATGAAGGAACAACTAAAGCCATGACCATTTAAATTGGCCATGTCGAATGGAGGCTGTAATCACATGGAGCCACGCCATTCTGCGATAAACGGTCGCAGCAGTCAGACTGTGCGAAACCATTCGTGACCGGTCTAACCTCGTGTAAGTACCAGGTATGATCGAAAAATTGTGAACTGGGCCCGTGGAGGAAAATATTAAAAAGTTAAGGAAGTTCACCTGTGCTGTATTCCTTCATCCGCTTTTCAGGTGTCCAGCTTGAGCCAAAATGATAACGGCTTAAAGCCAGAAACCGGTCTTAAGAGACGCTTGCTGGCGCTTTGAATGGCAAAGAACGACGTAGAGCACGGGTGAACTTCCTTAGCTTTTTAATACTTTTCTCCACGGGCCCAGTTCACAATATATATATATATATATATATATATATATATATATATATATATATATATATATATATATATATATATATATATATATATATATATTAATATATATAAATATATGATGAAGGATGAAAGATGAAGTTTGCGAGCAGGCAGTATTAAGCCGAAGTAAAGCTTTCAAAGATTGGAACAGTCAAAAACAGCAATAAACTATAACATCTTTTTGGAAGTAGAAAAGAAATATCGAAGCTAATTAGACAAACTAAAAGAAAATATGAAAACAATTAACTTAATGAAATTATTTCCAAAAAAATAACACCCGAAACTTTTACAAAACATTTAAAACTAAATTAACAGGCTATCAACCGCAAAGTCTTTGCTTCCAAAAGGAAAACGGACAATTAGCTCTAAATAACCAAGACAATTGCAAAGAACTTGCGAAATATTTTGAAATACTAAACTGTCCTGGGCCCTTAAACAAATTAGCAACACTAAACCCTAAACAAACAAACCCAGATTCATTACCACCGAATGAAGATGAAATAATTAGGCAAATCAAGCGGCTTAAAAATGACAAAGCTTCTGGTGAAGATGGAATCACTGCTGAACTTTTGAAATCCGCTGGTCCAGGTACAATCAAGGAAATAACCAAAATTCTACAAGAAGTTTGGCGAACCATCCATCCACTACATAAGAAAGGAGATAGAACGGATGTAAACAACTATAGAGGTATATTTCTTCTCCCAGTTTGTTACAAGATTCTATCTCAATGTCTACTAGACATAGCACAGGGACAGTTAGAACCTAACAGATCCTGTCCTGAACAGATCCTGAATCTAAAGTTGATTCTAAGACATCAAAAACTGTACAACATTTACAACAAAAAATGCCTATCTAAAAACACAAAACTGAGACATTACAATACAGTTATTAAGCCAGAGTGTCTATATGCTGCAGAAACGCTCATTTTAAATAGAAAGCGGGACATCGAGGACATTGAAAGGAAGGAAAGAAAAATCATAAGAAAAATCCTAGGCCCCAAACAAATAAATAGCACAACATACCGACTTCGAGAAAACCAAGAAATCAACCAATACACAGATATACATAGCGATATGAAAAAAAGGAGACTTAAGTTTTACGGACACATTAAACGGATGAGTCCGAGTAGGCTAACTGCACAAAGGCATATATTACACAAAGTGAAATTCAGGATAGAGTCTGTTTCAAACACAAGGTTGACGTTTGGGAGGTTGGCCAGAGAGAAAAATGTAGGAAGACTGGAACAACTTGGTCTGACGAAAGAAAAAAAGCTCATAGCGAAAGAATGAAATTAGTATGGGCGCAAAGGAAGGCTAACAACAACAAGCGCCTCTAATTGTACTTCGCGTGGTCCACCAGGGCCCATACGTGAATAATAATAATAACATATATATATATATATATATATATATATATATATATATATATATATATATATATATATATATATATATATATATATATATATATATATATATATATATATATATATATAGACTAATGTTACACGGGGTCTACCGGATCCCACGAAAAAAACACGTCCGCATCTACAGGTCAACTAGCGCCATGCAGATGTCTTTGTGAGGTGTCAAAGCTTGTTGTATGGGGTTCAGACAACAACAGATGGCGCAATAAATATAATTCCGATAAGTCCTTCTGAATTTAAAATAGCCACAAAGATTGTCTAGGGTTCACTGGGCCCCGCGTGACCGCAACAGGTTAAACAAAACATTAAATACTAAGACAACGAATGAAAGTAAAATCAACATTTTTATAAATTTATAATGTAAAGATATCAAAGTAATGTGCAGGATAGCTCAACATCAAAATGTTTTTCTCGGCTCTTACAGTTTTCTTTTATATCTGATCACTTTCTCGCAATGCTTAAGTTGTGTTTTAGATATAGCGAGAAGGGCTTCGCAGAATCATCTCCCTCTCCCTATTCATCTTCCACGGTGTAAAAGGAACAAGGAACAGGTGTCCTTGTTTTTATTAATGAACTCTTGGTTCGAAGTTCAGCTATCCATCTGAGAATGGTGTTATCGCTATTACAACGGTGTTCATTATCTCGTCATAGGATCTGATGTTTATGTGACGCCTAAAGAGTCTTTGCGTTTTCATCACAGGCTCATTATTTTTGATAGACATATGTTTAGTAAACATGCAGTGCTCTCACGTCCATAACGGAATGATAGATGGGTTTGTGAATGTGTCTTTTGTACTTATTCAATAATAAAAGTGTGTTCAAAAATATAATCATTAAACATATTTCAACTTGTTATTTAAAAATACTCAAATAGCAAGTAATTAACTAAAAAACATTTAATTGCGGTGGGAAATGGAAGGGCGCGCCCACCGGAGTTTTAATAATAGTGTGTAATATAATCTATTGCAATTTTTGCGACCATTCTGTCTGCTATTCCTTGCCATTTCTTGCCAGTTTTGCCAATCTTATCTATGCAATAATGGTCTGTAATGTACACACTCCCTATATCACAACGTCATTTTTTAGCTTTGTAAGGACCTCTGGTGCAAATCAAAGATGTTTTCTACCAAAATCGAGAATTTTGTTTGTTGACTACCAAATTTAAATGGAAATGAGCTTCATCGCCCGTAAAAAGGGTTAAATCGTCGTTTCGTTCAAACATATCAATCATTGTTTGAGCAAATGTTAGGGATTGTTGATTGTCCCCCCTCATTCAACTCTTCGATAATCATCAATTTATAAAGATAAAAGCCCAAACCATTAAGAAAAATACGCTTTGCTCTTACTCATCCCCAGATCAGTTATGTCCGGCAAAGCAGAGCGAGAAGCTCTCCCTATTCATCTTCCACGGTGTAAAAGGAACAAGGACCAGGTGTACTTGTTTTTATTAATGAACTCTTGGTTCGAAGTTCAGCTATCCATCTGAGAATGGTGTTATCGCTATCACAACGGTGTTCATTGTCTCATCATAGGGTCTGTGAAGTGTTGTTTGGTTGAAATCACGCCTAAAAAGTCGTTGCGTTTTCATCAAGGGCTTATCATTTTGATAGACATATATTAAGCTTAGCGTCTTTCTCTACCGAGTACCACCCATTTCAAAAACATCTACTTCCCGTCGACCATTTTATATAAAAAGGTTGCAATTATTTTCGTGATTGTTGCTGGTTTTGGAGTGAAAAATGGAAGAAGAGGGAGATAAACTTTGCTAACTACCCAAGCAATACCATCTACGGTCTGCATTCTAAAGAAAACTTTCAAGACAACCGATTTGCTACTTTTCCAGTATTAAAGTCCATTTATTTCAATATTTATTGTACTTTAATGACATTTCTGTCAAATTTTAAATCCGCAAAGTAAAGCCGACCCGTCGATAGTGAAACGTAACAATACCGACACGAAACTCAAATTAAACTGTAATGAAATCGGGATTTATGGCGACGTGCTGGAATTTCATCCAACAAATAATCCCTCTGACGAGGAAACTGCTTCGTAAAATTAATCGCCAATGAGAAATTTCCAATCAAAGAGAAATTGGTTCGGTAACCGGACACTTGCGTTGACAATTATGTATTTTCTTGTGGGGTTATGCAGAAGCCTGAATAAGTTGGGTTAATGAGTTAAGTATTCTAATCATGACTCGAAACCAGAATTAGATTAAATACATTTTTCTCGACATTTGCTAGAAGAAAAACTGAGACCTCTAATAACTATCATTTTTCCTTAACATATAAGCAAATTTATTTTGGAAATTATTTAATTCCTTGGGGATAAAAGTTTATAATTTTTCAGTTCCAGCATCACAGAGTTGATTCTTAAATTGTTGTCGTTGTGAAAATATCTCAAAAAACGAAATAAAGGAAATCGTGATATCAGATATTTACAAAGTGTCTAAATAAAGTAATTAAACTGATTTTTTGTAATTTTTTTATTTATTTAAAATTACAATTCTATATTTTCTCCTTCCAAGTAGTTTCCTTCGAAATTCACACAGCGCTGAAGACGGTTTATCCACTCTTCATACCAGTGTTGAATTCAGATGCTAAAATCGGCTTCAGCTGGTTCTTTATGGCTTTTTCAATGTTCTTTAATATCCCAAAATAGTGTCATTTGAGGTGAATTTTCCATCTGGGTAAAACGAAAAAGTCACAAGGATTCAAGTATGGCGAATAAAGAGACCTCTGAGCAACAGTGATGTTTTTACTTGCCAAAATTGAATAATTAAAATCACTCTGTGGTAGGGCACATTGCCATAATGTGACACCCAGGTGTTCTTGATGAACACTCTCATACGAATAACTCTTTTTCGAAACCTTTCAAGAAATTCTCCGTAAAAATTCTAGTTTACTCTTTGGCCTTTTTTTTATCTCCCCTATAAGTTCAGCCTAGCAATCTGCCCGAAAGCAATAACCATTTGTTATGTTTAATGATACTTGACAGGTAGAAAATCACTCCAATGAGCGATCTCTTTAAGAGTTAAACTTAATAATAAAGTCTGTAAGTTCTGGTAATGTGAAGTTCTATAAACTACATAGGAGTTCACTTATCTGGCACTCAATATTAAATCTGATGCTTGAGGGCGTTTCAATTTTCATACTTGACTGTCATCATGTCACACATTGGGATACACTGACACTATATAATATGACACTAACTGTTCACGGTCTAATCTCTTATGTCTTTTTGTTCCTACCTTTTGATGTCTTTCGATTAGTATCGTCGCATTAAGAAAGATTTTTTTGCATCGGATCGTGACTGGCGATGAAAAATAGATATATTTCGAGAATCCAAAATGCAAAAACTCATGAGTTGATCCAAGACAATCATCAATATCGACCGCAAGATCGAATCGCTTTGGAAAAAAGACAATGCTGTGCATATGGTGGGATCAGGAGGGTGTCGTGTATCTTGACCTTCTGAAACCAGATGAAACAGTTAATATCGTTTGCTGCCGTCAACAAACGATCAATTTGAACCATGCATTGTTTATGTACCGTCAATTATGTTTATGTACCGTCAATTATGTTGATGTACTTTCAATAGTTTCACTTCATTTTAGATATTGTAAGTTTTTTTTGTTGTATATGTATTGTTTGATTTTGTATAATATTTTGCTGTTGTAGCTTGTATTCTCCTGAAGAAGTCAGAAAATTTCTGAAAAAGTGTACTGAGGTTTATTAAGAAATGAAATTTTTGTTAATATATATTATATATATATATATATATATATATATATATATATATATATATATATATATATATATATATATATATATATATATATATATATATATATGATACATCTAATAGTTGCACGGATGGTAGATAATGTTTCTAAATCATTGCGGGTGTCGATCCGTTGATTGACCGCTTTTGAACCCGACCCCTTTCAATTTCGCTGAAACTTTTGTGTCCTTTTCTACCCCTCCCCAAAAACGTTTCTCAGAATTTTTAAAAAAATTTTTACTCAACCCAAAAAAGTTATGGGTTTTTGAAAAAAATGGCACTTTTTTTTTTCAAATAGTCATAACTTTTTCAAAAATTGACCTATTGAGAAATTTTTTTTATTTTTGTTTTTAAATGCACTCTTTAGAAAAAAATACGAAAAAAATTTAAGATATCAAGTTCTATGAAAATTTTAATTAATTAATTAAATTCGTAATTTTTGGAAGTTCGCATTTTTAATTTTTTTCTCTCAAAAAAAAACTTTTTCTGTAAACATTTCCGTGTAAAGGGGAGTGGGCCGACCTTTCGTTCTATTTGTTTTTATTTAATTGAAAAAATGTTTTTTTAACTTTTTCACTTTCTCCACTATCAGTTCACTAGATACTTTATATCGAGATCCAAAATATAACCTAAATATCTATCATAAGTTCTAGTGTTTATTGAAAATTTTCATTGTCACGTTCTATGAAGGAGAGCAATTTATCTAGTCAGCGAATACTTTTCTAATTTATCTGTGATTTAAGCATTAATTGTTTCGATTATTATAACCTACATTTTATTTTAATAATTTTATTGTGACATTTATAGTAAAATGCAATCGACAAAGCTATTTGATCGATGCTGTAATCCTTTTGGGTTAGAAAATCATCTGAAAAAAATTGGCTTATGTCCTGCAACTGATAATATGAAAATGGCGTTGGAACTAAGTGATAATTTTTTATTATATAGCTCTTCTCGACAAAGGGCATCAGTGTTAATTATTCCACAAACAGATAATAGTGGCACAGATAAATTAGAAAAGTCTTCGCTGAATTGATAAATTGCTCTCCTTCAAGAACATGATAATGAAAAAGTAATGTCTGAATGATTGTGGCGTGTTCATATATTTTTTTTCTTTATTTGGGTTTTTCGTTTTTTTTTGTGCTGAAAAACCCGCCAGTCACGATCCGATGCAAAAAAATCTTTCTTGATGCGACGATACTAATCGAAAGATATCAAAAGGTAGGAACAAAAAGACATAAGAGATTAGACCGTGAACAGTTAGTGTCATATTATATAGTGTCAGTGTATCCCAATGTGTGACATGATGACAGTCAAGTACGAAAATTGAAACGCCCTCAAGCATCAGATTTAATATTGAGTGCCAGATAAGTGAACTCCTATGTAGTTTATAGAACTTTACATTACCAGAACTTACAGACTTTATTATTAAGTTTAACTCTTAAAGAGATCGCTCATTGGAGTGATTTTCTACCTGTCAAGTATCATTAAACATAACAAATGGTTATTGCTTTCGGGCAGATTGCTAGGCTAAACTTATAGGGGAGATAAAAAAAGGCCAAAGAGTAAACTAAAATTTTTACGGAGAATTTCTTGAAAGGTTTCGAAAAAGAGTTATTCGTATGAGAGTGTTCATCAAGAACACCTGGGTGTCACATTATGGCAATGCGCCCTACCACAGAGTGATTTTAATTATTCAATTTTGGCAAGTAAAAACATCACTGTTGCTCAGAGGCTTCTTTATTCGCCATACTTGCATCCTTGTGACGTTTTCGTTTTACCCAGATGGAAAATTCACCTCAAATGACACTATTTTGGGATATTAAAAAACATTGAAAAAGCCATAAAGAACCAGCTGAAGCCGATTTTAGCATCTGAATTCAACACTGGTATGAAGAATGGATAAACCGTCTTCAGCGCTGTGTGGATTTCGAAGGAAACTACTTGGAAGGAGAAAATGTAGGATTGTAATTTTAAATAAATAAAAAAATGACAAAAAATCAGTTTAATTACTTTATTTAGACACTTTGTAAATATTTGATATCACGATTTCCTTTATTTTGTTTTTTGAGATATTTTCACAACGAAAACAATTTAAGAATCAACTCTGTGATGCTGGAACTGAAAAATTATAAACTTTTATCCCCAAGGAATTAAATAATTTCCAGAATAAACTTGCTGATATGTTAAGGAAAAATGATAGTTATTAGAGGTCTCAGTTTTTCTTCTAGCAAATGTCGAGAAAAATGTATTTAATCTAATTCTGGTTTCGAGTCATGATTAGAATACTTAAGTCATTAACCCAACTTGTTCAGGCTTCTGCATAACCCCACAAGAAAATACATAATTGTCAACGCAAGTGTCCGGTTACCGAACAAATTTCTCTTTGATTGGAAATTTCTCATTGGCGATTAATTTTACGAAGCAGTTTCCTCGTCAGAGGGATTATTTGTTGGATGAAATTCCAGCACGTCGCCCGAAATCCCGATTTCATTACAGTTTAATTTGAGTTTCGTGTCGGTATTGTTACGTTTCAGAATCGACGGGTCGGCTTTACTTTGCGGATTTAAAATTTGACAGAAATGTCATTAAAGTACAATAAATATTGAAATAAATTGACTTTAATACTGGAAAAGTAGCAAATCGGTTGTCTTGACAGTTTTCTTTAGAATGCAGACCGTAGATGGTATTGCTTGGGTAGTTAGCAAAGTTTATCTCCCTCTTCTTCCATTTTTGTTCTCATTAATGTATCACGCACTTTCCATGAAACACACTTCAACAATTACGGAGATGTCGAAAAATGGCTTGATGACTGGACGACTTAATAAAATATACGATTTTTCTGGGAGGGCATAAAGAAATTGCCAGAGAGACGGGAAAAATGCACAGCTACCGATGGCGCATACTTTGAATAAACTATATTTTACCTTTTTTCCAAATTATGTGTTTTCCAAATTATGTGTTAATGTGTTTTTTTTTAAGAAAAAAATTAAGAATTATTAACTGCCACATCTGGTATATTTGATTTTCTAAAACATGACGTGAATTATGAAGAGTGTTTATATTGAATTATCTCAAATAGATAAATCTGGTATAATTTTTAAATACAGAAAAAAAAACCAAAGAAGGAAGATTCAAGGAAGTGTACTATAAAGAATTATACTATGCAATTAAGAGATCACAACTGATGGGCCGTTAAAAGAAAGATTTATATATCACTATAAACACTTTATCTCATCAAACATAAAAACAATTTAATGACATGTAATTTTAAGGTTTAAACGCTGCGCAAATTAGAATAGCGACTTAAACTATTTTTAATGGTGTTTAAAGTAGTAATAAATCTGAGTATTTATCTGAGTTTAACAACGATATCAGGAAAATATTATCTCTCAGTCATTGGAATGGATGGGTTATTTTGAGTCATAAGAATGTATGCTGTGAACAGATCATAATACTGCTACTATTATGTTAAATAACCATTAGCCATTATAAAAAAAGTTACCATGTTAACTCAAAATGATATTTGTAAGATGGTATTAGGTCCTTAACTTAATTCTCGGTATTTTTTCATAACCTTTGACATTTATTTGTAAAGAAAGTAATTCAAACTTAATCGTCGAAGTAATCTCCCTCACTTTCTATACACTTTCGCCAACTTTTTTTTCTATACACTACGCTCCAACTCAGTGATCACTTCGGATCAAGTCCTCTTTGCTGTATGTGACCGTGCGTGATCCTGATTCAAAATTACTTCCCTTATTCCGCTGCTAGCCTCCAGAACGTCACTAAAACGAGTCAGTTTCTACTGATAGTGGTCAGCATTGAGTATTTGGCCAAATTGAAGCAACTCAAACTGCATCCAGTTGATTTCACCATATACACAGCAACAAGAATAATAATTGTTCTTCAAAATTGATCAGATTGAACTGGTCTAAATGATATGCCAGTAATATTAGCAGTGCTTCTTCATCAGTGATTATTTAGTACATAAATCCTTCATTTTGGACCTATTTTAGTCATTAGTTGGCGTGGAAGATCTCCCTGAACAAAAATCATCTTTAATCTTCCCGTAGTCGCACTAAGTTTTGAAATATCAGAACTCCTAATCCGCCATGAGAGAACGTTGTATTTTTATGACGATAGACGATCATATAATAAAAAGACACCTATACTTAATTCTTCTATTCTTCCCCAATTCTTCTATTGGAACCTTCGGTGTGAAACACTAAACTCGAAGAGATTTATCACTAAACACCAAATCACTTTTTGAATACTTTTCAAAGCACGTTTTGTTAACCATGTTAGCATCATCAGGAGATGATTTAATCTAATTCTAAAAACTAAACTATGTTCTATTTATATGATAACTCTAAGTAATGTCTGAATGATTGTGACGTGTTCATATTTTTTTTTCCTTTATTTGGGGTTTTCGCCACTATCTAAAACTCAAATATTTATATAAATATTTGAATACACAATCAGTACAATAAACAATCACACAGTAAACATTACCTATATATATATATATATATATATATATATATATATATATATATATATATATATATATATATATATATATATATATATATTTTATTTTTTTTTGGTAGTATGTTACTGTAATGCAAATCTATTGTTTTCAGTGTAAGTATCGTTGACATAAACAAAAAAATATATTTACTTTCATTCGTTACTTTATATATTACGAATTAATATAATTTATTTTTTAGTTTAGTTTTGACAACGGGGGGAGAGTACCCTCCGAAACGTTAACGTTAAATGTTGTGGCGAAAAACCCAAATAAAGGAAAAAAATATATGATAACTCTACCTAATGAAGCGTGTAAAAATCATCATCAATCATCATGAACCTTGAGGTTTACTGAGCCTGACATTAATAATTTAATAAGTTGACTGAACGGAATAGGTCCTTTATCTCGGTACATGTTTTTCTTACAATTTTTCTATTTGAATGTTTTTATATGCATCCAAAGCCCTATTGTTATTTATTATTATGTTGTTTAAATCTCAGTAATATGGATCTTTTTGTTTACCCAATATACTTTCGATCACAATCTTGACAACTAATTTCGTAAATCTCCGACTTTTTATGTTGATCTACATTGTTGATATCCTTTATCTTGATTGCCCAGGACTTCTTTAAATTTATTATGTGGTTTGTACACAACCTTAATGTCCCTTTTTTCAAGATTCTGTCTAGCCCTCGTATTAATTGGACATCAAAGGATATTACTATGAATTTATTCTTGTTCTGATCCTTTTAAAAAGTCGAAGATTATTTCAATAATTTTCTAAACTTACGTTTTTTAATTAATTTATCTGCAATGTTCTTATTATAACCATTTACTTCGGATACCTGCCTAATTAATTTTAATTCTTTGTTATAATTATCTTTGTTTAAAGGGAAATTGATTAATCTATTTATCATAAAATTTAAACTAGCCATCTTATTTTGGAAACTATGATTCGAATCATTAGGAATGTATGTCGAAGTGGTGGCGTTTTTCCTAAAAATATCAAAATTTAACATATTTTATTTTTTCCCCTGACTAAAACATCCAGAAATGATAAACTATCGTTGTTTTCGAGTTCATGCTTAAATACTATATTTTCAGATTTACTATTTAACTAACTAACTACTAAGTTTTAGTTTTTTAAATCGAAAATTGCAAAAAAGTCATCCACATATCTTAACCATACTTTCGGAAAGTAATTGAATTCATCCTTCGCCTCGGATTAAAATTTACTCATGAATAAGTTGGCTAAGAACGGTGACAGAGCCCATTGACGATCCCTCTTGTTGCTCGTAAAACCTGTTATTAAGTTGAAAATAGTTTTGCTTCATACAAAATCTTGTTAAAAAGATGTACTCAGACATAATGTTGTTATTACAACCGTTTAAATCGAGTAATTCCCTCAGGTACTTCAAGGTGTGTGGAATCGGGACACTTGGAAACCTCACCTTTCTGTAGATGTGTGTTTTTGAGTTTTTCTATGAATATTGTTGAGTTTATCACAGAACAGAAACGTAGTTGGTTTGATAGATTTTCAAATTTCTTTATTAACTATTTTGCCAAGTTGTATGTTGGAGAGTCAATTGTTGATACAATTGGTCTCATTGATTTTCCTGGTTTATACATTTTTGGAAGAGCATATAATCTTGGCACTTTCGAATTTGAAATATACAGTTTGTTTTTCAGAGAAGGAGAAATGAGGCTTCTATCAATTTAAAACTGGTAATCCAATTATTAGTAGTTATGTTCCTTCCTATTCCTTTTATGGGTTCACACATCCTTTCCACAACAGCATCTGGGGAATTATTTACCTCCAAAGAACCCGTAAGTTACAAGTATAAAAAACTTGGAGTCACAAAGAGTATAAATTTTTATTTACCCCTCCTAATTTTTCATCAACTGTTACGTAATAAAAGGGTGTAAATGCAATTTTACATTTTTCTACAAAGGTCTCAAAAATATATCGAATCGAAGCCAACAATAAACTTTCAACAGACTTTCTAGCTTAGAGAGTTTCAAGATCGTCAAACCACAAATATCACAGTTAGAATCGAAATATTTGTAGAGGCATAGTAAGCCGAAATATCTCGATATCAGTGCCATCTATACCCCCAAGATCTTCAGTGTTCAAGTGATTGCTTTTCATTACCACAGCCAAATACAAGAACCCAAACAATGTTTGAATTTCAACGATGTCAGTTGTTTTAGCATCACGTTCTAGAGAATATCAATCTTTAGCACCCTAGATATGTTTATTTCTATTCTCTACAATAATTTGTAGTAAATTTTCTGGAAAGAAATACAGGTATAGTGACAAAGGAGTTTTTACTGTTTTAACAATTCGTTTTGAACCGGTTAAATAGGTAATTTCACTTTCTGATCGGGTTCTCACATTTTTTGGAGGACAGTGTTTCCTCCATTTGGTAATTTGATTTTTATCTATGAAAAATGGACCAACAGCTTCTTGCAAAACACACGATTCATTGTCCGAAATATCCTGTTCACTATCTGTTTCAAGTATATCCAGTTCAATGGTGTCATCTTCTTCTTCATCATCACGTTCATCAATCCATTCAGCATTCATCATGTTTCATTAATTTACATAGCCGCTCTTCTTCTTTTTCACAAGACGCCATGCTACAAAAGCATATGCCGGAACGTATTGAGAAGCGCAACACTTGGAGAGGAGTGTAATGGAAATTGTTGTCGAAATAAAAACGGTGTGAAGTGACAATCCTCGCGCGACTACTGAAAGATTAACTCTTTCTCTATCATTAGTTAAGTCCTAAGTGCCACCTGTAAATATTATTTTTTGCCATAGCTTTTAACATTGTTAATGCATCAGTACAAAAAATTTAGTTTTTTTAGACAAAATTTGATGTAAATTATTTGCTCTACAACACTTTCCATTTTAAAAAATCACCGACAATCTTTTTTAACAATTATAAAAGACTTTACAATTTCTAACTTAAGAAGCAAATTGACACCAAACTTCTGTCAGAAGTCAAGGACAGTCATACCAACTAAAAAAAAACAAATAACTCTACCTAAGTTTTAAAAATATAAATCACCTTGATTTATGATTTGATTATTTTTTTCAAGCAAATTATTTTGTCTATTGTGTTGACATTCATGCACTAATTCATAAGCGTAAGTCAGATTCTCCAGGCAAAAGAATGTTAAAAGTCCACCTCTAGTGAACTCTGAAGATGTACTTTTACCACCTTTGCATATAAAACTTGGCCTAAAATTTTGTAAAAGCGATGGATACAAATTTTAGTGCATTTTTATATCTGAAAGAAATATTCCCCAAAATTAGGGACGCAAAAATTAAACAGAAGATATTTCTAGGTACTCAAATAAGGGAACTAATGAAGAATAACAACTTTCAGGACAACCTGAATGATCTTGAAAAACCCGCCTGGAAAATTTTGTTAATGTCGCAAAAAATATTTTGGGTAACCACAGGGCAGAAAATTACAAATATTTAACTAATGAACTTTTGATCTCATACAAAGCTTTGAAGTGCAATATGTCCTTGAAGATACATATCTTGGACTCACATTTATATTTTTTCCCTGAAAATCTGGATGCTATGAGTGACGAATATGGCGAGAGATTCCACCAGGATATTTCCCGATTTTGCGATACCAAGGAAAATGGAGTCCTGGGATGTTAGCCAATTAAATGTAAATGTATTTTCGTACATTTTTCATAAAAATATATATTTCGAGGTAACAAAGAAACCAGACGTGTTAATTTTTTTTATTAATATATGCTTATCAGGTGGCCATAGTACTATCTAGATTAGACAGACGTTTTCGTGTGACAAAAAAGTTTGAATTTTGTAGACCAGTATAATTATCAAACCCGAATACAGTCTGACACCCATGGCGTTAAAAGATATTTTGACGAACAAAGCAAAATCATTCTCAATAATCGCGAATGTTTAATCCAGAAAGTTATTCCTAAATTAGATTTTGTTGTTTTTATGTCCATTAAAAAATTCTAAGGATCATATTCTTTGTTCTGACAATTTTAATATAGAAATTTTCCAGATAACTACCCACGTTTGGAGTCTTGAACCGTACACAATGACTTATTCCCCGAGGTAACCTCGACCAACTCAAGTTTCCAATTTAACTTGTTTTAACTTTTATTAACGTTAAAAACATGACGTTCCAATTTAAAACGACTCTACAAAGAACTATGATTTTATTGTTCGTAATTTCACAACCACGATCCCTCTTTGTAGTCCAAAACCTTAATTTAGTTTGCCACGGTTGGTTTAAATTTATTTTTAGTATAACAGATTTGTTGAAAGGCTTCATTAAATTCATGTGTAAATACGATACAAATTGCCTTCACTTAATATGAACTATTGGATCAATTCCTTCCTCTATTGGATTGTTCGGTGTTAAACGTTAAACTGAAAGAGATTTACCACTAAACTCCAAATTACTTTTTTACTAACTTCTCGACGCACGTTTCGCTATCCATGTTCGCATCATCAGAAGATGAGTTAATCTTATTCTAAAATAAATGGGCCTTTTTTCCTGGTTCATGGTTTTTACACGTTTTTTTTTATTTGAATGCTTTCATATGCATCCAAAGACCTATTATTATTTACACTTTTAACGAGTCTTAAACTACAATCTGTGTTATGGTTATGTACGAAGGCATGTTGATTAACACAAGATTTTCCATTTCTTCCATATCCATATCTAATTGTGGGCAATATGGTCTTTATATCTGGGCAATATGGATCTTTTAGTTCGCCCAATATACCAATCACAATATTGATAACTAATTTTATTAGTAATTATTCTTGTTGATCTACTTTTTCCTTTGGATTAGCAATGACTTCTTTTAATTTACCATATGGTTTATAGACTAACTTAATAACCACTTTTTCAAAATATTGACTAGCCTTTCTGTTAATTGAGCAACACACGGTATTACCATAAACTGATCTTTGTTTTGTTCCTTTTGAAAAGTCAAATATTCTTTCAATAATTGCCTGAATGTATGTTTTCTAATTAATCTATCTGCAGGACTCTTATTATTTCCTTTATTTAAAGGAAAATTGATTAGTCTATGTTATAATAATCTTTAAACTCGAAGAGATTTACCACTAAACACCATATCACTTTTTGAAAACTTCTCGACGCACGTTTCGCTAACCATGTTAACATCATCAGGAGATGATTTAATCTGATTCTAAAAACTAAACTATGTTTTATTTATATGATAACCCTACCTAATGAAGCGTGTAAAAATCATGAACTGTGGAGTTTACTGAACCTTACATTCTTTCAACAGCAACAATCTTGTTATTAAAACCGTTTAACTCGAATAATTTCCTCAGGTACTTCCAGGTATGTGGAATTGGGACACTCGGAAACAAAGATGATACGTCAAAAGAAACCAAGACCTCACCTTCCTGTAGATGTGTGTTTTTGACTTTTTCTGTGAATTTTGTTGAGTTTATCACAGAACACAATAATTACGTTTGTTTAAAGGAAAATTAATTAGTCTGTCTACCATTAAATATATACCTTTCTTAATATGAGCTAGTTTAAATTTATAAAATTCAATATGAATTGATATGATTGATATTTAGTATGAAGTTCAAAAACAAAAAAAAACAGACTAACAACCAAATTATATAATAATAAAGATATAGGAAATATATATATATATGTATATAATTGTTTATTAGCGACCGTGTAAATAGTGGAAGAGTAGAATCTCGGGTATGCGGTCTGTTCTTATACCCTCAATATATTTCGTCAGATTTTTCTTCAGGAGAAATAATAGCTACAACAATGTCATATTATAAATAAACTTAAACAATAAATGTACAATGACGGACTTACAATGTTTAAAATTCAGTCAAAATATTAAAATATATGTAATAAAACAAACAGTTTGTTGATAGTCGAAATATCAAGATACTAAGACTTCAAAAAATTGTTTTCTTTCAATTTTACTTAAATTATTACTATTATTATTATATTTTCTTCCTTTTTCCCATATTACAGTTCAACTATTTGTGTAAAATCTTTTTTATTTCTTATTTTATTTTATTATTATTAATATTTTCTTATATGTATATATATGTATATATATATATATATATATATATATATATATATATATATATATATATATATATATATATATATATATGTATATATATATATATATATATATATATATATATATATATATATATATATATATATATATATATATATATATGTATATATATATATATATATATATATATATATATATATATATATATATATATATATATATATATATATATATATATAAAGTTGGGCTCGAGCCCAGCTGACGACGGCTGTGAGGCCAGAAACCGGTCCTGGGAGGTACTTGTCTCGACGTGATGGCAGCGACTGATTTCAGACGAGCAGTGGTACGTGGAAGTACGGATGAAAAATTTCTGTTTTTAAATATCTCTCTCCACGGCCCCACTACGCTATCCTTTGAGCAAACCTTATACCTACATCCAAGGTTGTGGGAAGAATGTATCGCGATGTTTTTCGCTGCCGCGAACATTCACCGTAGGATGGCGCGAGTTGCATTGAGATTGCGACCCGCCATCGATATGACCAGTTCACTTGGTCTTCCTCTGTTCGTTTCGATTAAGCTGTTTCCCTGCGTTGGGCTCGAGCCCAGCTGACGACGGCTGTGAGGCCAGAAACCGGTCCGTGGAAGTGGTCCGTGGAAGTGGTATGAAAAATTTCTGTATATATATATTTTAATTATATTTTTTTAACATTTGGCAATGACTAGCCAAAGCAGAAGTTGTTTTTCCAATGTGCGTGTCACTCTTATGTTGGGTAACTCGTTGTCCCAAACTTTGTGATGTTTGCCCAATATAACAACACTCACATTCACAGCGGGTGTATAGGAGCCCTTGCTCTAGGATAGAATAGGATCCCTAGTTCTCATAATAAACAAATAGCACAATTTTTTTCCCAAGTACTCGCTGAAATTGCTTCTGTTAAAACTTTAAAGTTTTCACGTGTAAAGAAGGTAACATTCAATACCATCTAGCGCCAAAAAGAGGAGGATCTTGTGTATCAACCCGATCCAGTACCATTTTTCTTAATTTATGATTTTTTTATTATTTCAAATATATTGTTCCTTATCGACTATTACAGAACATATTTGAAAATATTTAAATCAAAATATCATATGCGAGACAGTCAAAAACATATACGTTATACGAAGGTGAATCAAATATAAACTGAAATTGTAAACATAATCTCCTCCACGCTCTACATTACGCGGTTTGAAAGCATGTGAATTCTTTGGTCATAGAAAATTGATCGTAGAAGTCCTCAAAATCTTGATCGTTGTCGAAAAGTATCCCTCCAAGTGCATCTTTCAAAGGGCGCAAACAAAACATAATCACAGGGTGACAAATCTGGGTTGTATAGAAGGTGTAGTTTACCAAAGCATATTCTCCAATTTTTCCTTCGTCAAAACCACTGTGTGCAGCCAGGCATTGTCATGGAGAAGGAGGACGCCTCTAATAGGCGTCGCTAATGAACGAGGACGTCTCTAACGACACCGCGTCTTTTGCTCCTGTAAACGGATTTTGTTTCCTCCAACAGCTGGCAGTAGCAGGCAGCATTAACAGTACGTCAATCATGTAAAAATCAATCAGCAAAACTCCCTTCCAGTTGAAAAAAAAAACGGTTGCGAGAACCTTACCGGTAGAGAGACGAGTTTTGGTCTTTACATGGCAGGTTTCGTCTTTCCTGCGCCATTTTTGATTCTGGAATGCAATAATGCACCCATATTTCATCACATGTCCCGATACGTTTCAAAAAAATCTCTCCTTTCCGCTGAAATCGATTTAGAAGTATTTTCCTGATTTGCAATCGGATGTTCTTTTGATCTTCGGTCAACAACTTTTCCAAGAACAAGCCGAGATAATTTCTGATGATTGTTTGAGCACTTCCAAAGCTAATGCCCACATTTAAAATGATTTCATGAATAGTGAGCCACCGGTCCCTTCGATAAGGTCGCGAACTGCAACATTGTTGCATATTTACCACACTTTCTCGTCCACTCTTCTTGGCCGAACCAAACACTTGTATCTTAGACAGGGTATCGTCCTCATACTGAACCTTCAAGGGAGTTGATGTTTCGGATGGTTTAACGCCTTCCTTGGCTAAAAACTGTATTATAACTCGTTGCGCAACGGATGGTGGAATATATTGCTCACTCATGGCTGTACAGCAAAAGAACATGGCTACTGACAAAACAGCTACTGAGTGAAACAGCTCACCGTGCATTTTCCCCACTCCTAATACATTGCACTGCAATGATCTATACTGACAGCCCGCTCGTGATTGGCTGAGGAAAGTAATTGTAAAATTCGGGTTTATATTTGATTCCCCTTGTATATGTATGTGAAAAAAAGTTTCGAATTATGGGTCCTTAATCTTAATTGCCTGTTCTTGCTACATTGAAACTTACTAAGCATAAATCAGGGTCCGTTTTTTGCCTCACTTATTGAAGTTTTTTTATTCAAAATGTTCCAGTACGATGATTTATATTACATAGGGGATAAAGTTAATAAAAAGTTTTTCTTCATTTAACTAATCCCTTATATGGTAAAATATCAACACTTATTTTATATTTTATATTTTTTACGTGTATAAATATAAAAACGAAAAAAATATATCATTTATATAATTTTAATTGAATAGTATTTATCAAATTGTTTTGATAAATATAAACTTTGTCAGTAAACAATTTTTATTTACATATAAGAGGTGATTTAAGATATTTTATGTAAGTTTCCTTATTTTAAATAATAGTTTTTTTTCGTTTTTTATTTTATAATAAGTTAAAAGATCAGGAGTTTGGAAAATGGAACGGGGTTTATTCTTAAAACGAACATAAATTGTTACAATTTCATTTGAAAATGAACGAAAGATAAGAGCGACAATTTTGATTGATTTTGAACGTTAGAGATGCTTTTCTAAGTGGACATAGGCAAATTGGTAGAACATTTTCTAAACCTGGATTTGAAAGTGATGGTAGAAGGCAAAATAGAAAGCTAGGCCAGCTGAAAATATCTAAAGCGAGGGAGGCATCATCCAAAATATCCAACTGGAAATATAACGATAGTCCATACAGCGCATTTTTAAACAAGCATTCATATAAAAAGCAGCAAGAGTGCAAGAACTTAGCCCTTATACCTTCTAGTTGCGATTAAATATCAATCGTGCCTTCATAAATAAGAAGTTGGCAATATCTAATGAGGGGTAATATATCTGTTAATAAATGAAATTCACATCACTGGGGCATAGAAAATCTAGAGTTGAATCATAAAAAGCCTCTCCATTGTAAAAAAAGTCACAGAAGATGTGTTGGTTTCCACAAAAAGAATTATTCGATCTTTCTTTTTTTTGAAAATGATGAAGGACGAGCTAAAACAACCGTAAATACCAACTGTTATAGGCACATGCTTGAAAACTTTTACTTGCCTCAAGTAGAAGACGATGAGGCGTATTGCTTTCAGCAGGATAGAGCTATATTACTTTCAGCAGCATGTATTGCCTTCAGCAGGATGGAGCTAAAGTGTGCTTTAAGTGTAAAGACTACAGCTGCGCTTCTGAAGGAACATTTTCATAATCTCCAAGCACGGAAGAATTTTTTTTAATATTAACTGAATTGATGGTAGATGTAAAAAGAGCATCAATTTACGAACGCATCAATTATCATCGCTTAAATTTATTAAAAAATTATTTCCTGAAAGAAATTACTTTGTAAGTAAATTACACAATTACTACAATATGTTTGTATAAGATTTAAATTATAATTATTCTAATTAAGACCTAATAACAAAATCGTTGAAATTATGAAATGATGCAAGAAAGAAATTAATTATTTTGATTGATTGCGCGGTTGGCTCTTGGTGAAACATAGTAACAATGATAATAATTAAAACACTTGGTATTTGTTTCACAATATATTCAAGATATTCTCTAACATGTTTCGGCCTCGCGACCATTCTCAAAGAGAGTTATGTATAAACTAAACTAAAGTTTCAAAGTGCTGTCTAATGGAAGTCGGTTTTTTCATCTCGTTAAATTTATTACACTATCAATAATTGGAGTATTTCCGAAGTCTAGCTGGGTATTTGTTAGGTTTTTGCCGTCGTATATGGCTTTTTTAATTTCGAAAATTTCCAGGTAATTTAACAGCCTGCTTGAATTGTTTATGCCGCAACACCCGAAAAAGATTCTAAAAATTGGCATGCTATAAACTATATTCACAAATTAAGTTCAAGAATCACAAATCAGTTAAAGAACGAAAATATTAATATTATCTCTGTTAATAAGAATAATCTTGCATCGATGTTAAACAATAACAAAGAAAGAGCAAAATTTTGTGACAAATCTGGAGTATACGAAATTAAATGTAATATGTGTGACGCTATTTATATAGGCCAAACGGGCCGATCGCTCAATGATAGGCTAAAAGAACATAAATATTCAATTTTACACAATCAGAGAAAGACGGGCTTTGCCGAACATTGTATAGACCAGAACCATTTTTTTAACATTAATAATACCAAATTAATACATAGCTGCAATAAAAGCAGGCTGTTAAATTACCTGGAAATTTTCGAAATTAAAAAAGCCATATACGACGGCAAAAACCTAACAAACACCCAGCTAGACTTCGGAAATACTCCAATTATTGATAGTGTAATAAATTTAACGAGATGAAAAAACCGACTTCCATTAGACAGCACTTTGAAACTTTAGTTTAGTTTATACATAACTCTCCTTGAGAATGGTCGCGAGGCCGAAACATGTTAGAGAATATCTTGAATATATTGTGAAACAAATACCAAGTGTTTTAATTATTATCATAATTAATTATTTAACTGGGATACTAGATGCGTGTGTTGCCTCCTCTACTTCGGATTACAGCATTTATGCATCTAGACATGCTTCAAATAAATTTTGGATAAAATCTTGAGGAATTTGTTCCCATTCTGTGATAACAACATTTTCAAGTTCCCTCAGGTTTCTAGGTACAGGAATATGACATTTCACATTTCTTTTAATCACATACATGATCGATCGGATTCTGATCCGGACTTTGGTGGCCATTGTATAATTGTTATACCAACTTGATTAAGATTGAGTACCTCCCTAACTAAGTGAGGTCGAGCTCTTGCCTAATTTTGACCAATCTTGAAAAAATCTTGACCAACTTTCATTTCAGCTTCATTTAACCATTTTCTAACTGTTCTAGAGGAAATTGCGACATTGCGGGTAGCTTCGAGTTCGTTTCTCATCATAGAACTAGTGGCAGTCCTATTTCTTAAAGCATATTGTCTAAGAAAACGTTCATCTCGGTCGTTAGAGCATCGTTTTCGCCCTTGCCTTGGCCTTCTAGAGTAAGTTCCTACTTTAGTCAAACGTTTGTTTGCCTAACAAATTGGCAATATAACTCTGCAAATATCCAATAAAACTGATGCCAGCACTACCTCGTATTCAGTTAAATTCCTTGTTCAATTAATTTTTCACAAAGTCACAAAAAAAACAGTTTACCATATAAACGTAAATCTACCAATAAAACCTAAATATAAACGTCCCATTTTTCACAAAGTCATAAATAAAACAGTCTCCTATATAAACGTAATGCTTTCAAAAAAATAACAAATTATAAGCTTAAATTTAAAGATGATATATTGCAAGTATTGCATAAATCTGTTTATCTTCTAAAAAAATCTTAAAAAATGGAAATCTAAACGAATTGTTTTGAATGCTGTCATTAACAGCGAAACAAAATATTCATAGCCTACTATTCATACAATCGATAAACTTTTAAAGTGAGATAAGAAAAAGATAAATCATTTTTAGGATTATTTTATATTTTTGCGTTAATATTGTCCAGCAGTTTATATTGAACCCTTTTTTTTTCCCATAACCGACCCCCTGTAATAAAAAAAAACTGTACGTGTTACAGCAATTAGCTTATCATTTTCGGATTTAGGACTACAATATCCTTCATATACATCTATTTTCATCAATATTTCCTCAAAAAAGTTTTAATTTGTTGACGTGTGCAATTGATCAGCTGTTTATAATTCGTCAATTATTGGAGAAAACAATGCTTTTTTGTCCTTTATTGTGTATGATCAAATACACAGAGCATAGCATTAGAGGCCGTGGAGGAAATGGGAATACGAGCTAAGACTGTGACCCAGTTGACGATGCTTATCTGTAAGACAGCATTGAAAATCCAGCAATACATCACATTTGAATTTGAGATCGGTGAATGTATGTGGCAGACATTGGCATCAGAAAACGAAATTTAGACCAAAGACAAGGTGCAGGACAATGTAAGAAAACTTACTCCACATCAAAAACTCAGGGACTGCTGGCGATCGATCTAAATGGAAGTAAAGGTTGCAGGAGGTCAATATTTATTAAGTGGCTATGACACCACGGGAAGAAGAAGAAGCTAGCTTGAATGAAAATAGCACAGATCGAGAAAAAAAATCGAACTAATTTGTGCCTTATGAAATAGAAACGTGAAGTCGTCACTCTTTATCTACAGCATCGTTTCTCAACCTTTTTAGCGTCGCGACCCACTAAATAGCCAAAAAGTTAAGTAAAAAACATTACAACCCCCTCACTACAATATATTAATTGGACACATTGGACATTTTACATCGGCTGGTTAACACGATGACGATTCGCCCTTTCTTCACAATCGTGATTTATGAAGAATCGTTTTTATTTCTAAACGGCTTTTAAACTCCTACGAGCGTGTTCAGCTTAAGAATCGTGAAAAAAACGAATCATCTGTTTGCCTTTGTATTAAATGACGAATCGTCAGTGACACAACTCAACTAAAGGTGGTGCAGATTCACTGAACCAAGTATGTTCAAATATGGGCCTTAACAGGACAACTAAACGGTGCTTTTTCTACAATATCTTGAAAATTGCCTGCGTGAATGCATTTGTAATATACAAACATAATTTCCATAGGATTGAGAAGGAACTAAGACTTCAAAACATAAAAACAATATCCAAAATTGTCAAGAAATTTGAATCTTGCGATTCGAGAAAGCATTGATAAATAACCCAGTGTAGTGCCACAAGAAGAACCAGAAAAACAAGGTAATAAGAAGCGAAAGTATTGTACTTTTTGTCCGAGTGCTAAGCGTAGATATTGTTCCGAGAATTGTAAAAAGTGCAAAAAATCGATTTGTAGTGAACATCAACTACGAATGTGTCTAAACTTTAACATTTTATTTAAATTTTACAAAAGTTTTATTATAACCGTAGAAAAATTTCTCGTTTCAGACTACTTTTGTTTCGAGTATATATATATATATATATATATATATATATATATATATATATATATATATATATATATATATATATATATATATATATATATATATATATATATGTATATATATATATATATATATATATATATATATATATATATATATATATATATATATATATATATATATATATATTATTATTATTACATATATTCTCTTGACCGTTTATTATTATTGTTATTATTTTATTATTTGGGGCTTTCGGTTAGTAATTAAGTTTTAATTTTTAATTTTTTTATTAACGTTTCGGTTCTACAATGAACCATCCTCAGAATAATTCTACAATACATATAACTTTTATAAAAAACAAACTTACATTTAAAAACCTACCAATATAAAAAAATAAAAAATGTTCTTAAACCATATTATATAAATTTAGCAGAAATACCCAATAAAAACACTAAACAAATATTGCCGGTCACGTTGGTGCGGCGGTAAGAACGTCTGCTTTGCCGAATCCGCGCTGGAGCGGTAGCTGGTTCGATTCCAGTGCTCGGATGGTTATTTTTCTTTCTTCTGTCCGTTTATCTTTCCTAAATGTTTGTGATTGTTTCTAGGCAAGAGTGTAAAATCCGACTACGAATTACACCTCAGTCACGCCAGTTAAAGGCTGGGTAAGGCCGGATGCCTTCTGAGAAGTGTTCTACGTTGGTCACTCGCCAGTCGGTAGGTTTCCTGATAGACTTATGGGTAGGCACATAACCAAGGGTTTATAGCCCGAGGGGGGTGCTGGCCTGGGTTTGTCGGAAGCTGATAACCGTGGTTCGGAACCCACGTTAAGCTGTAGGTCCAGTCACTAAATAGCCTAGTTGCTGATGCGCCTCTAACCCAAACACTTTAAACAAATATTTACAAAATTAAAACCACAAACACCCAAAATGGAACAAACAAATTTATTTTATAAAATTGATTGCTTAAACTGCCCAAGCTTATATATTGGCCAAACTAAACAATATTTAAAAAACAGAATTAATGAACATAAAAAAAGCATTAGAAACTTTCAAGGCATGCTGTAGATAATGAACACAACTTTAATTTTAACGACATAAAAATCCTATTATATATATATATATATATATATATATATATATATATATATATATATATATATATATATATATATATATATATATATATATAAATATATATATAAGGATTTTTATGGATGGTTATTAATAACCATCCGAGCACTGGAATCGAATCAGCTACCGCTCCAGCGCGGATTCGGCAAAGCAGACGCTCTTACCGCCGCACTAACGCGACCGGCAATATTTGTATAAATAAATTTATATTATATGGTTTAAGAACTTTTTTTATTTTTTTATATTGGTAGGTTTTTAAATGTAAGTTTGTTTTTTATAAAAGTTATATGTATTGTAGAATTATTCTGAGGATGGTTCATTGTAGAACCGAAACGTTAATAAAAAAATTAAAAATTAAAACTTAATTACTAACCGAAAGTCCCAAATAATAAAAAAATAATAATAATAATAAACGGTCAAGAGAATATATGTAATAATATATATATATACTCGAAACAAAAGTAGTCTGAAACGAGAAATTTTTCTACGGTTATAATAAAACTTTTGTTAAATTAAAATAAAATGTTAAAGTTTAGACACATTCGTAGTTGATGTTCACTACAAATCGATTTTTTGCACATTTTACAATTCTCGGAACAATATCTACGCTTAGCACTCGGACAAAAAGTACAATACTTTCGCTTCTTATTACCTTGTTTTTCTGGTTCTTCTTGTGGCACTACACTGGGTTTGCTTTCATCAATGCTTTCTCGAATCGCAATTTTCAAATTTTTTAACAATTTTGGATATTGTTTTTATGTTTTGAAGTCTTAGTTCCTTCTCAATCCTATGGAAATTATGTTTGTATATTACAAATGCATTCACGCCGGCAATTTTCAAGATATTGTAGAAAAAGCACCGTGTAGTTGTTCTGTTAAGGCCCATATTTGAACATACTTGGTTCAGTGAATCTACACCACCTTTAGTTGAGTTGTGTCACTGACGATTCGTCATTTAATACAAAGGCAAACAGATGATTCGTTTTTTTCACGATTCTGAACACGCTCGTAGGAGTTTATAAGCCATTTAGAAATAAAAACGATTCTTCATAAATCACGATTGTGAAGAAAGGGCGAATCGTCATCGTGTTAACCGGCCGATGTAAAATGTCCAATGTGTCCAATTAATATATTGTAGTGAGGGGGTTGTAATGTTTTTTACTTAACTTTTTGGCTATTTAGTGGGTCGCGACGCTAAAAAGGTTGAGAAACGATGTTGTAGATAAAGAGTGACGACTTCACGTTTCTATTTCATAATGCACAAATTAGTTCGATTTTTTTTTCTCGATCGCCAATCGCCTTCGCCCAACTGTCCACCATGCTACGTTACGTGTCTCTCGGAACCGGTTTCTAGCCTTTCACTCGTCATCAGCCGAGCTCCAGACGAACGCAAGGAAAGCAGTTGGGAGAGACGATCGGGGCCAGGTCAGGTCAACTGGCCATTTTAATGACGGGGGTCGTGATCGCACACAACTCACGCCATCATACGGCGAATGCTCGTAGCAGTCAGGACCGCTTGTAACATTCTGCCTGGAACCTCGGGTATAGTACCAGGTATGCCCACAAGGTAGCGCAACGGAGTCGTGAAGGGACTCCTTTACGGAAAATCTTTAACACTTTCTTTAAGTGTTGCCACCGCATATATATATATATATATATATATATATATATATATATATATATATATATATATATATATATATATATATATATATATATATATAAGAACAATTTTTTTTTTAATTATATGTTTTCTACATTTATGAAGGTTTGTCTGCATTTATACATTGTATGCACATTTTAAATGCGCGGATTCGGACTGAGTCATCGTTTCCATTAAAAGGATGTTGTGAATGCTTCCATTATAGGGTTAAGTTAGTTATTTTAATGCCTCTAACACTTACACCACTCATCCAATCCTCCAGAGCTCTACGTGTGGTATATTCACAATAAACGTCGAACAGAATTGATGATAGGATGCATCCTTTTCTAGTTTCTTTACTGACACAGAATTCATCGGGTATTCGATCTTCAATTTTCCAAATAGTATATTAAAAAAATTGGCAGATGACCATTTGGTTATACTTTAGTTATATACTGTCCCAAAGTTTCTAAAGTGTCGCTAAAACAAAAGTATTTTTTTTATTTAACAGCTTTTAATGGATTATTTCATCTTGAAAAACGTATCGGGATTCCGTTGACGGGAAAGTTATAAACTCCCGGGACCTTATCATAAAAAGTTCCCCTTTATTAAATTTTAATCCCGCGTATTAACAGACACTAATCCCGACGGGTCGGCCAAATTTAGTTCTCCACCAACACCGTTTTACAGCTATTTTCGATTTGATATGTGTTTTTAGAATGAAGGATTATAGTTTAGATATATTTTACATGAGTTTATTCAGGGATAGATTTTTCAGATTGGAAATATATATGTTCAACATTCAATAAACTTTTTGAAATGCTTCAATAGTCGGGATGATAAATTTATACTTTTAATCGTACTTTTGACTTCGTTATTCTTTTGTATGTAGAATTAAACGAAGTCAGTTCAAGTAAATTGAATCATACTTTTTCAATTTATTGTGATGATTTTGCCAACATTCATATTTTCCACTGCTGCATATCATCGTTTCTCAACCTGGAGGTCGTGTTCAGGAATATGGGGGCAAACATAATTTTATTAAATTAGTTTTAATTTAAAAACAAGGGTTATAATTAAATGTTAGCAAGTAATAACAATATAATAAAATAAACTTAATTAAAGTAATAGCCAAAGCTATTAGAAATAATAATTTAATGCGACGGTTGATTTTGTTTTTCACTTAAAAGTTTTTCTATACATGAATCATCATTGCAAACACACATAAGTAAATTATTTTCCAGTGATAATAGACGATTTCTATATTTAGTTTTTAAAGAGACGAGAAGCTTTTTTCGCATACGCCACACTATTTCGCCACACTAGACGAGAAGCTTTTTTCGCATAAGTAAAAAGGTGCAAAGGGGATCAATGTTTTCAAGACTTTCGTTACTTATTCTTTTTCGTTAATATTCTTTTGTTTTCGTTAATATTCTTTTTTTTTGGGATTCTCAGTTAATTATTAATAAATTATTATTTATTTACTATTTTATTAACGTTTCGGTTAATTTCAAAACCATCCTAAAACCAATTCACCCATATCTTATTGAATAATAAAATTCAAAATTAAATAAATTTTTAAAGAATGTCATATTTCACGTAAAAAAATTTAAAGAATTAATTATTCAATAAGATATAGCTGAATTGTCCTGATGATGATTGTAAAATATACGGAAACGTTCACGAAATAATAAATAAATAATAATTTATTAATAATTAACCGAAAATTTTATTTTTTTTTTGTGATGTAACCCTGAAGAATCTTTCTGCAAATTGCAGTCCAAAAATTAAAATACAACTACCTCAGTTTTAAAGAAAATATAATTTTTTTACCCACCTACGTAGTCATAATTATTATATTGCTCAACTTAACGGACTGCACTGGACAAAAATGTATTATTTTCGCAAGTAACTTTAAAAGAAGAAGAAACACGATTTCAAGCAAATTCTTTTTACACAGCTAAAATGCTGTCTATATATATATATATATATATATATATATATATATATATATATATATATATATATATATATATATATATATATATGAGTAGAATCTCGGGTCGGGTATGCGGTCTGTTGTTATGAATTAAGACTAAGATTTCATTCCTTAATAACACTCAATATATTTCGTCAGATTTTTTTGTGACTTCTTCAAGAGGAATAACAGAATGTTTAAAATTTAGTGAAAATGTTGAAATATATATAATAGAACAAACAGAAAATATAGAACAACACTCACAGGTAGGAACAAACATTTCTATGCCTGCGTGTGAGTAGAGTTCTATATTTTCTGTATGTTTTATTATATATATTTTAACATTTTGACTGAATTTTAAAAATTCTGTTATTCCTCATGATGAAGTGGGAAAAAAAATCTGACAAAATATATTGAGAGTTATCAAAGAATAAAATCTTAGTATTAATTCATAAGAACAGAGCGCAATCCCGAGATTCTACTCCTCTACTATTTACACGATCGAGAATAAAGAATTTTTTCATATATATATATATATATATATATATATATATATATATATATATATATATATATATATATATATATATATATATATATATATACGACGGACGGAAATGTTAGAGGTTGTCCAAAGATTTTATTCAGGGTTGTATGAGGAAAAAGGAAAGGATATGAATCAAGCAAGAACAGCAATGCCCACTGAAGACTAAGTGCCGGATATAGACTCGATGAAGAATGGCAAGGCTCCAGGAAAGGATAGTGTAACTGTGGAGATGTAAAAAGCTGGTGGTCGGACTTTACATAAAACACTAGCAAAATTATACTCAAAATGTCTCAAACGACAAGAAGTACCCAGCTTATGGAAAAATGCAGAAGTGAATCTTTTACATAAAAAATGAGCACGGGAAGTTTTAAAGAACTACCGCCCAATAAGCCTCCTATCAGTGATGTACAAAGTTTTCACCAAGATAATATCCAAAAGAATACTAAGAAAACTTAATGACGCACAACCAAGGGAGCAAGCAGGATTCAGAAGTGGATTCAGTACAACGGATTACATCCAGGTTCTACAGCAGATCATAGAAAGATACTATGAGTACACTATGCCACTGTGCTTGGCTTTTATCGATTATGAAAAGGTATTTGATTCAATCTCAAAGCGGGCCATAATGGATGCACTGCTTAATTAAGGTGTAGAGAAAGCCTATATAGATCTACTAGGATCGATATATAATAAAGCTACAGCGACAGTCCACCTTGACGATCTTTAGGTTGGAATAAATACAGAGCGGGGGGCGTAAGGCAGGGTGACGCAATATCGCCTCTTCCTTTTTCAGCCTGCCTGGAGGAAGTGTTCCGTAATCTGGATTGGGAACAGGATGGAATAAGGATTAACGGTGCATACTTAAATCACAGATGATTCGCAGATGATATCGTTCTTCTTTCACAAGACCCAGAGGAGCTGCAAAGACACGTACAAGAGCTGCAAAGGGCTGGGAAACCATTTGGCTTAAAGTTAAACCAGAAGAAGAGAGTAAGGTCATGTTCAATAAATTTGCTGAGGACAAAAGTATTTCTGTTTTAGGAACGGATTTGGAAGTTGTGGATCACTATATATATCTTGGGCAGAGAGTTTCAATGGAAGGGGATACCGTCCGGGAGGTGAAGCGACGCGTTAAATGTGGCTGGCAGGCATTTGGCAGGCTCAACATAGTGTTTAAGAGCAAACTGCCACTTTGCCTGAAAATAAAAATCTTTGATCAGTGTGTCCTGCCCGTTATGACATACGGAAGTGAGACCTGGACACTCACATCACGAGATAGAAAGATCTGCACATGGATCAGAGAATAAACGAAAGTGAGTATACAAAAAAATCCATATATATATATATATATATATATATATATATATATGTATATATATATATATATATATATATATATATATATATATATATATATATATATATATATATATATATATATATATATATATATGGATTTTTTTAACTTCTTTGGACTGCGTCCAATGAGACAACAGTAGTCAGGAGTTATACACCCCCGACCGTTGGGTTCCACAATTTTCCACAATAAGGGATCGGTGGGGCTTCCTTCCGGTCAAGCAACTAACCAATGCTCATTATGCCGGAGACGCAGGTTGTTATGCGTTCCACATGAGATTGAGAACCCATCTTTTTGATAAATCATCGTTGTTATCTGGAAAATATTCCAGTAACTGTATTTTCGGTGCACGTAAATGTGTTTTTATGCTCTCCAACATGCAATCAATAATATAACTTTCTAAATCCATATTTTTGGTAATATAATCCGAAATTAAGGCGAATGCAACAAAATTGTGTCTTATATCCAAATGGGGTTATAATCCAAATACCAAGTTTCATGATACAGGCATTGACTTTCCCTGTCATTAGTAAAATGTTTTTGTTACAGCCTTGTTAACTCGCATTCAAGTCATTCAAATGTGAAGATATATCTCTCAAGTAAGGCAACAGTAATAAAGTTTCTCCATCTTGCAAACACTCTGAAAATGAGCTATTTTTATATGTTAAAAAGATTTTCAATTCAGCTCGCAATTCAAAAAGCCTTGTTAGAACTTTTCCTGGCGACAACCACCTGACTTCAGGATGGAAAAGCGGTGAGTCGTATTTGGCACCCATTTTTTTTCGCACAATTTGGAAAACAATCTAGTCTGCAATGGTCGGCTTTTAATAAAATTATCAATTTTTAAGGCTTCCGATAGAACATTTTATAAATTATCTAGTATCTTCTTTGTAGGAGGCGTATTTCTGTCAAGAAAGCAATAGGCCCATTCCATATGTCTTTTAACACACCACTGTTTTTCCCTATTATCGCTACAGCGCCATCAGTACATACATTAATAATACACAATAATACATCAATAATTAAAGTCCAAATTTTCGTTTTGTGTTGCATCAAGAAGAAATTTAAATAGTCCTTCGCCAGTTGTACATTGCACGATTGATTTGCAAAATAGCATATTTTCTTTAATTGACCCCTTGCATTCGTAGTTTTTGTCGCTGTATGACCTCTCATGTAATATATTTTTTATTTACACAATCCTCAGTAATGTTTTTGTGTAGATTTAATACATTTTATATGTTTATATTATCAATTCTTCTATTAGAACCTTTGGTGTGAAACACTAAACTTGAAGAAATTTACCACTAAACACCAAATCACTTTTTTTTTTAACTGCTCGACGCACGTTTCACTAACCATGTTAGCATCATCAGGAGATAATTTTATCTTTTTTAATCTGAAACGTGCGTCGAGCAGTTCAAACAAAACATGATTTGGTGTTTAGCGGTAAATATCTTCAAGTTTAATGTTGATATTAAATAGATATTAGATTGTAAAAATATGTCTTTTTTTCCCCACCGGCGATCCCCTGTAACAAATAAACTGTACGTTTTACAGTAATTAGCTTATCATTTTCGGATTTAGGACGTCAAAATATACGCCTATTCTCATCAATGTTACCTCAAAAAAGTTTCAATTGAATTTGTGACATGTGTTATTAAACGAAATTTGTTGTAAATAATTTTTTGTTTCAATTTTTCTCAAGAAAAAATGGGACAAATTTTTTTATCAACCCAATTGCTTCAAACAATGACATTAAAAAATCTTTGATACCATAAAAAATAATTCAACGAATTCCAAATTCAATTGATATATTAATATAGTAATCTATTACATATGGTAATCTATTACATATTGTAATGTAATGTTGTATGTTATTATATGTTGTTATTGTGTGTTGTTATAATGTTAATAATGTATTATATATGTATAATTATATATAATCTATACCATATTCAGTGGCGGCTCGTGAGGGAGGGCGTTGGAGCGTCGCGGCTCCAGCATTTATCACTGTAAACAATTTTTCAGAGCAAAACACCATATTTTATTTCCATTCAGTTTCTTTCATTCAACTCATTTTAAAATATTATTAGAAATTAAAATCTCCAAATGTAGAAGAACGTCTGTCAATGCGGATGCAAATTCCATCCTCTCGCCACAATTTTTACATCGTTGGTCGGACGTTTACCGCCGCTTTTCTCGTCGTTGGTGTTACACGTTTTGTTGGTTACCAGAATTCGGGGGTTTAACTGCTTTCTAAAACATGCGATTTGGACGTGGATCCCCTGCGACCGAGCGTATCAGTAATTAGTTTTAAATGCTGATTTGACGGGTACGGAGCGCTTGATATGTCTCGCGTCGTGTATGTATACACACTGACTAGTATTTTTTTAAATAAAAATAATCAACATTTGATTACAATCATGAAGGTGTCTGATTTAAAACAGTTAATAAAGATTAATTTAAGTTTAGAGGAGAAAGTTGAATTAAAAACTAACGGTCGTCCCACGCTCGTGTTGAATTTGAGTCATGTTCAAAAATAACGTAAAAATAAGGCAAGTTACAATAAACTGTTTGAATGGCATACTCTTCGGGAAACGATAAGTACCTACTTATTCATTCCTTTACCTGCGCAACAAGCAACAACCCAGCCTCCAATATCCTTGTATCCCTGATTCACCTGATTCCCTGATTCACCTCCAAAATAGGGTTTCAATAGCACGAAAAGTAAAAAGAGGATGGCGAAAGCAAAAAAAAAAATCTTCAGCAGCACTACTTTCTTCTACGCCCTCCCACTTTAAAAATCCACGAGCCGCCACTGACCATATTATATGTGGTATCCAATGGTATAATTGTATAAGCCCCAAACCGTACAGCAACCGCAAAGCAATATCCGTGTTGAAATTGCTACATTAAGACCAGATATCTTGACAAAAATTATAGAATATATGTTAAAAAAGTAACAAAGTTGCATTGCTGCTAATGGCTCACAACTGACTGATTTATTAGTAAATCATTGATTTATCACTGATTTATTAGTAAATCATTAAAGCAAATAGAGTTTCATTTCAGGTTCCAATTCTAATTCACATGTATTCCAAATGATTGTCTAGTAATGCACTGTAAGAGTAAGGTTTTCCAATAAGGACATTTCAGCACGCAGCCTCATTGCAAGGAAATGTCCCTTAACAGTCATTTTCAGGACACTCCTAATGGATATTTTCATGTCGATTTCATACAGCAGTCCTTAGATACGATCAGAACCTCAAGTTCGTGTATAACTTTGATCCTTAAACCATCTTACCGATAACAATAGGAGCCTAATGTCCCATGATCTCAATATTTGACGAAAACATATACCTGCTTGTTTCATATCAATAGCTCGTCTCTTCGCATTTGGATATTTGTCTGAAATGAAGTCATGCACAAACTAGTGACATTTCAGTACTTTTAACGGACTATATAACGAAAAATATCTCACAATATTAATCCTCAAGAGAAGCATTGGATAAGGAATACTCAGTGGTGAATTAAAAGTGTTTTTCCCTTATAAATGGTTACGTTGAGGGGATGACTTTAAGCAGATCCTCCAGCATAGCCATCTTAAGATGCGAATACTAACAAAAATATAAGCAACCGTAATCAGGCTATGGGTATACGCCACCCAGTGCTGTTGTGTCAGTGTTTTGCCAATAAATAAAAACCGTCAAATACACTTTTTGCACAGTGAGTTTTTTTTTAAATTTTGGGAAGCACAGAAGTGCTCTGGAGTGTTAAACTTGAAGAGATTTATCACTAAGCATTAAATTACTTTTTTAAACTTCCCGACGCACGTTTCGCTAACCTTGTTAGCACTATAAGATTATTTAATCTGTCTATAAGAATTAATCTCACAATATGATTTATTAAAATTTATTAATTTCATTAAATTCATCTTATTATATATATATATATATATATATATATATATATATATATATATATATATATATATATATATATATATATATATATATATATATATATATATTTTCATTTTTATTAAATTCAAATATTTAACCCTATATTTTCTCATATCTCTGCAGTCGCATACAGAAACATAAAAATAAAAATGCATACATTGTATGAGTTATTTTCGTATTATGTGTACAGTGAGAATATTCTCATTTTGGTTCAAATATGAATAATTTGAGTAATGTCTGAATGATTGTGGCGTGTTCATATATTTTTCTTAATTAATTTTTTCTTTTTTTTTTCCTTTATTTGGGTTTTTCGCCACTATCTAAAACTCAAAAAATATCAAAAATACCTGTTCTTATTTAAAGAAAGAATCACTGGGTAAAAACAAAAAACCAAACGGAGACAAATTTCTCAGTGATTCTTTTTTGTAATAAATTTGCCTAACGAACAAAATTTTAAAGATATAAAAATGTTATAAAAAATATTACAAACTTTTAACGTTAACGTTTCGGAGGGTACTCTCCCCCCGTTTTCAAAACTAAACTAAAAAATAAATTATATTAATTTGTAATATATAAAGTAACGAGTGAAAGTAAATATATTTTTTTTGCATATGTCAATGATACTTACATTGACAACAATAGATTTTCATGACAGTGTCATACTACCAAAAAATATATATAAGTAATGTTTACTGTGTGATTGTTTATTGTACTGATTGTGTATTCAAATATTCAAATGTGTTTAATTGTATTCTTTAGAATCGGGAACCATATTGAATTTAAATCTACCGAAGGCATAGCAATACAGTTATTTTTATTTGAATTAATTATAGCGGTTTCTTTTAATCTTCTGTATTTTGTTACCGATACTTCTGAGACCGTTTTGAAATTATTCCAATTGTTTTTCTGACCCGATTCACATGCGTGTTGACAAATCCTAGATTTATTAAAATCGCCCTTTCTAAGAAAGCTTTTATTCTCTTTTAGTTTAACATCTAACGGTCTAGATGTCTCACCTATATCGAATTTGCCACAAAAAAAAATGAATAATTTGCATATTTTTTGTTGCGCTGTATATAATGTTTAAAATATTAATTTCTGTTATAAATATGTGGCCCCACTAATTCCATTTCTAAAAAAAGTAACAGCTTGGTTTCTCCTTAGACAAACCCAGTATATTCAGTGACACAACAATCATTCAAAAAATCAATTGGATCTGTCGCAGTGCGTTTCCTAATCGGAAATTTAAATTCGAAGTTTCGGTTTTGTACAAGACTTGTCTCGAACATATTTGGATTTGAAACCGGCTTTAATTACAACTTGGCAGTGTTTTATCGCCGTATGTAAAAATGTAATGCTTCTCGACCGTGAATTATGGGTTATTTAAAATTCCTGTAACACCAACTAAACATTGTTTAATATCATTTGACTCATTTTAATTTTAAATTTAAAATGCTTCATTGTTTGGCATTTTCAAGTGTTGTCCGCTTCGACTGAAGAGACCAACTTTGTTAAAACACTTGAAAATGAAAAATGAGATTTTGGCGAAACGTCGTGGCTCTTCACATAGTGAACGGATTGATATCCGGAATGGTTTTGAAACATTATCTACCATTCGATGTAGATTAGAAGTAACACACACCCGCAGACACACAGACACACACATTAACTGGTGCGATGAAATAAACCAATACCATCTGGGATGTTCTGAACATGGAGCAACACACACCCCAATATGTGCATCAGTGTTTTCGATCAAGGGAAATTTTGGCAACAATGTAGACGTATTGAATTGTGTAAAAATGATTAGAAATATATATATATATATATATATATATATATATATATATATATATATATATATATATATATATATATATATATATATATATATAGTGTGTCGCATTTAAGATGAAGACACCCCCATATCTCCGCTATTTGAAGGAACACAGATTTGAATTTTTGCACAGTCATACAGGTGGATGGGTCTCATTTTTTAAGATACTCAACTGAAACCTGAACTTTAAACTTAGCCTACTACGAATTCACAAACAAGGTCAATCCTGAATTTGTTGCTTCACGTTAGAGATATCGAAAAAGGTTATTAGAGAAAGTTGTTCGGAATATTATTTTAACCCCATACACCGAGTTTCATGATAAAATTTGCATTTTTAATTTTTTCATTATTTTGATCTATACATAAAATTATTACAAGTTTATTTGTTTCATTTGATAATTAGTGTGCCATGGTGAGTAAAAACTTGACACATTGTCAATAGTGTCATGTATTTAAATATTTCAGTAAAATAAATAGTACTTACAAAGGAATAATTATTTTATTATTATTGGAAAACAATTTTTGTTAATTGATCAAATTTAGGAAAAAGTATATAGTAGATAACAATAATTTTCATAATACAAATAATTAACTATCAAATGTGATCTCTCACAACTAGTCCTGCGTCTATTCGAATACATTTTTCGATTCTTTTACGATTCTGTTGTAATAATTTTGTGTATAGACCAAAATAATGACAAAATTAAAATTGCGAATTTTGTCATGAAACTAGGTATATGGGGTTAGAATAACTTCTTGAACAACTTTTTCTAATAACTTTTTTCGATATATCTAACGCGAAGCAAAATATCGAGAATTGACCCTGTTTGTGGATTCATAGTAGGCTTAGTTTAAAGTTCAGATTTCAGTTGAGTATCTTAAAAAATGTCAGCCATAAATCTGCCTGAGTGTGCAAAAATTCAAATTTATATTCCTTCAAATAGAGAAAATATATATATATATATATATATATATATATATATATATATATATATATATATATATACATATATATATATATATATATATATATATATATATATATATATATATATATACATATATATACATATATATATATATATATATATATATATATATATATATATATATATATATACATATATACATATATATACATATATATATATATATATATATATATATATATATATATATATATATATATATATATATATATATATACATATGGAAAAATGGAAAAATGCAGAAGTGATCCTTTTACATAAAAAAGGAGCACAGGAAGATTTAAAGAACTACCGTCCAATAAGCCTCCTATCAGTGATGTACAAAGTTTTCACTAAGATAATTTCTAAAAGAATATTAAAAAAACTGAATGACGCACAACCAAGAGAACAAGCAGGATTCAGAAGTGGATTCAGTACAATGGATCACATCCAGGTTGTACAGCAGGACATAGAAAGGCACAACGAATACACCATGCCACTGTGCTTGGCTTTTATCGACTACGAAAAAGCATTTGATTCCATCTCAAAGCATGCGATAATGGATGCACTGCTTAGCCAAGATGTAGAGAGAGCCTATGTAAACCTATTAGAATCGATATATGATGGAGCTACAGCCACAATTCACCTTGATGATCTTGAAGTGGGAATTAATATAGAACGAGGTGTACGGCAGGGTGACGCAATATCGCCTATTCTTTTCTCGTCTGGCCTTGAAGAAGTATTCCGTAGGCTGGATTGGGAACGTGATGGTGTAAAGATCAATGGTGCAAACTTAAACCATCTTAGATTTGCAGATGATATTATTCTCATTTCACAAGACCCAGAGGAGCTGCAAAGACGCATACAAGAACTGCAAAGGGCTGGCGAACCATTTGGCTTGAAAATAAACCTGAAAAAGAGTCAGGTTATGTTCAATAACTTCGCTCAGGACAGAAGAATTTCAGTTTTAGGAAGGGATTTAGAGATTGTGGACAGCTTTATATATCTTGGGCAGAGGATTTCCATGGAGGGGAATACCGCCCGGGAGGTGGAACGGCGTGTTAAATGTGGCTGGCAGGCATTTGGTAGGCTCAACATAGTGTTTAAGAGCAGACTCCCACTTTGCCTGAAAAGAAAAGTATTCGATCAGTGCGTTCTACCCGTTATGACATACGGAAGTGAAACCTGGACACTCACATCGCAATCAATTCAAAAACTTCGGGTGGCACAGAGGGGAATGGAAAGATGTATGCTTGGTATTACAAGACGAGACAGAAAGTCCTGCGCATAGATCAGGGAACAAACAAAAGTATGTGACATCATTGGAAGAGTAAAACTGTTGAAATGGAGATGGGCAGGCCATATAGCGAGGCGATGGGACGACAGATGGACCAAGGCAATCCTGGAGTGGATACCGCTTGATCGCAAACGTCCGCGAAGAAGACCGAAAGCACGATGGATTGATGACATCGTTAAGTATATTGGACCCGAGTGGCAGAGGAAAGCCCAGGACCGTGAAGGTTGGAAGCATGCTGAGGAGGCCTTCATCCTACAGTGGATCGATGCGGGCTGATGATGATATGTACATATATATACATATATATATATATATATATATATATATATATATATATATATATATATACATATATATATATATATATATATATATATATATATATATATATATATATATATATATATATATATATATATATATATATATACATATATATTGGCCAGAGAGAAAAATGTAGGAAGACTGGAACAACTTGGTCTGACGAAAGGAAAAAAGCTCATAGCGAAAGAATGAAATTAGTATGGGTATGTTACATATAATAATTTGACGAATGGTAGATAATGTTTCTAAATCATTCCGGGTGTCGATCCGTTGATGCTGTGAAGAGTCACGACGTTTCGCCAAAATCGCATTTGGCATTTTCAAGTATTGTCCGCTTCGACTGAAGAGCCCAACTGACGTGCACGGGTCGCTGTGCCCGCTTTTATAGCTTACCGGCTACAGAAGCGACTGCGCAGATTATATCGGGGTAGTTCGCGACCATTTGCGGCGCTCGGCAACGCTGTCGGGCATCCGTTTATTGATTTTTTCCACCTCGTCTCCACGTTGCCGCGTTTTTTCTTTTTTCAGAAGGGATTTCCATAATTTTGGTATTTAGTAATTTTGGTATTTCCATAATTTCGCGTATTTAGCTCACCTCTTTCTTCTATTTCAAGGGCTTCTCTGATTGTTCGGGCCTTGTAGTTTTCAATATTCGCTATTTCTTTAACTCCTTCATCATTGATTTTATGTCCTGTATGTAGATGGTGCTAGAACAGAGCGGAAGTGGTTTGTTTGTTTTTTAAGTTGTTTTTATGTTCTTGTATTCTGGCCGATATACGTCTGTTTGTTCGTCATTGTCTATGTATGCTCTGTTGCAGTCGGAACAAGATATACTATATACCCCATGATTTTCCAGTCTAACTTTGTCCTTGGGGTTTTGCAACAGTTTTGTGCGGTTTGATCTGATCTTATGTTTCCTTAGTAGTCTGCCTATCCTATCTGTGATTCCTTTTACGTATGGTAGCAGGACCTTTGGTGTATTTGGTTCATAATCCTCTATTGTTCTTCTTGTGGGTTTCCTGACGGCGAATGGTCTTCCTGATACAATTTTCTGAATATCCATTTTGGTAAGGGCTGAGGAAATTTTTGGTAGTTCCACGCTTCGTGTATCTGGTAGTATCAGTCGGGAGGATCTATCCTGTTCGACCTCCAGAGTGAACTGTATTCTGGGGTAGATTTCGTTTAACTGAGTTAGGAAGTTGTTTAGAAGTTCGTTTCCGTGAGGAACCATATTATCCATATCTTCAGTCGAAGCGGACAACACTTGAAAATGCCAAATGCGATTTTGGCGAACATCGTGACTCTTCACAGCATCAACGGATCGACACCCGGATTGATTTAAAAACATATATATATATATATATATATATATATATATATATATATATATATATATATATATATATATATATAAAAAAGTAAAGAAACGCTTTTTCAAGTGTTTCTCCAACTTTTTTAAGCCGCCTCAGAAATTAAATTTTGGCTCCGTTGCACCCGTGCATTGTCTTGATGGAAGAGGATCTTTTTCTTTTTCAAATGAGGATGATTTTTCTTGATTTCTTCGCTCAACTGGTACAATAACGACGCATAATACTCTCCAGTTATTATTTTCCGTTTTTCAAGTAATTGGTGTAGATGAATCCGCGTACATCCTAAGAAACTGTGGCCATAACCTTGCTGACCGATTTCACCGTCTGCGGAGTCTGTTCGCCTTCAAAAGCACTATTTTGATTGTTCCTTTGTCTCCGGAGTGTAGTAATGTATCCATGTTTCGCCCACAGTTATGAATCGACGCAGAAGCTCATCAGGATTGTGACCAAAAAAAACCAAAACAGCCTCAGAGTCGACTACACGATTGCGTTTATTCTCAACTGAGAGTAAACCCGCGGCACTCATTTTGCCGACATTTTTTTCACACCCAATTTTTCGTGCCAAATTAAAAACACTGCCTGTGACTTCAACTATTTTGCGCCATTTTCCATGGTTTTAAAAATAAGAACCGTAGCCTCACTTAAAGCGCAATAAGTCAGAAGCTAGTAGACAAAAGTTTGGCACAATCGAACACTAGTAAGGATTTTTCGTAAGTGACGCCATCTATATGTCAGACCAGGGACTCATCGACCGGTGTGTTATTCTACCACAGCCTGCAGATTTCTGATTCGTACAAAAATGTGAATCAAATCAGATATAAAGAACATTCTACCCTCAAAACTAATCTAGTATACTTACAAAAAAATATCAACATGATATTGTTTTTTGTTTATCTCTTTATAATAGGCTTCAAATAGTAAAAATCATTTCTTAACAAGGTTATTGTTTTTCTTCCAACGAATAAGAAACTTAATAATTTGCAACTAGTAGCAAGATAGCAAGTAGAGTAATGAGTGACAAAATCCCACTTGGGCTGAGTATACGCTTCAAACACGGATACAAAATTCAATTAACTTGAAGAATAGACGCTGACGTATTTCGTTACGTGATATTGCCACATCCTAAAAAAATACAACGATAAAACAAGCACCACCTACACACTCTTCCTGATTATCGAATTTATTCTCGTTATTAGACCTTAACGTCGAGGCAAAACACCGAACACAACCCCTTTAATACAGCCAGCGCAGACTGACGTGACCGTGTGTCGTCCCCCAAACCCTTGTAATAGCTTCTACCTGCAATATACACGTTCTAGACGTTCGCTATCATCTGCATTGTTCATTAGATGAGACGTGAGACGGCACGTGACTTGCTGGGAGATCGTGGAGGGCCCTCTCGACTTCATTGGGGGATTATCCCGAATGGGTTGTCGGGATTATGGAGAACAATAGGCCGTACGCGTAAAGAGCACATAAAAAAACTTGTTTTAGGTTTATGGCGAGGATCTATTGTAATGTGGCACTTAAAAGAGTATTGTGCTACAATAACAATAATATTGTATTTGGGTGCGTTTCATAACAATGGAGGTCAATTTTCGAGAAGTTAATTATATTTTAATTTACATTTTCAGTATTATGTTAAAATATGTTAAACAAATAAATTTTGTAACTAAAAATATTTACTATAAAATACGAAACGCAATTTAAATGACCAAGAAAGCACAGATTGAGATACAATGTGACAATAGAAAGCAATTTTTTGGAAGGGTCTTTTATATGAGACACAATGAAATTGTCGTGTGAATTATTGAAAGTGTAGGTTTTTGGAATGGGTAGTACTCGGAGGGGGAGAGGGAGGTGTTTATCGACTCTCGTCATGATGCTATTTAGTATTCATCATGTCGTTTTGGGCTCGAGAATACCGCATGCTGGCTTATAATATGTTTATCGAAAGTGGTGAATCTGTGATTATAATGTAACGACTCTTCAGTCAGTCATCACTCCAATGCATGTGAATAACATTTTAGATTACTAGACAGTCCAGAAACTATGGTATGGTACTGACAAGAGCAAATTTTTTTTTCAAAAATGATGGAACCATTAAGATAGCTACAGTAGATACGTGATCATGTTTCAAAACTGTTTCAAACCAGAATATCGGAGACGAGGAATCAACAGACGGTATATGTGGTTTCAACAAGATAGGGCCGCTGTTCAGACGGCCAGAGCTTCCATAAATATTGTTTCTGCTGCATTTCCTAATCGAACAATTTCTTGCTTTGACAATATCGAATGGCATCCTCAGTAACCGAACCTTTCCATGTGTAATTCTTATCATTAGAAGTACTTCTTACAATCACACGTGTAAGTGATAGAATTGAGCCAATCGATGAAGAAATGTTAGGAGTGGAGATAAGCTTCATGAACGTTTCCAAATGTAAATATATATATATATATATATATATATATATATATATATATATATATATATATATATATATATATATATATATATATATATATATATATATATATATATATATATATATATATATATATATATATATATATATATATATATATATATATATATTCGTTTTCCTCAATACCGGCACACTCTTCATATGACCACCTACAACATGCCTAGCATCTAGTCCAACCTTCATCTGGTTTAGAATTAAAGTAACTGTCACTGCAGTATAAACACAACTCGTCACTGTTTTTACCATCCGTGCTATCTTATGAATCACTTGAGCTTGGTGGTGGATTTGTATTTTGTTTGTTGTATTTTTGTTGTTGTGGATTTGTATTTTTTGATTCTTTTCATTGCCGGAAAATAAATTCATAGTTGCTTTTTCTACTGGCACCTTTCTTCGCTTTACTGTTTCTGGTTTTTGCTTGCTTGTTCTCTGTATGTTTTTCTTTTTTTCTTTAAGATCTTCTTTGTATGGGGTACTAGTAAGCAATACTGCAGAAGCGTGTTGTTTTATTCTTACGCTTTTGAACAATTTTACTTGTTTCAGGAACAGGTGCTAGCTCATTTAAACATTGATTACGTTTCTCTGGAGTGATTTCCCCATATACTTTTCTGAAATGAACCGTGACTAAAGACAAACAAGCAGAATCAACTTGCTGTGAAATACCATTAGATAAACTGGTGGGTTGATTGTGAAGTGAGATGTCCTCTGTGTCAGCCTCAGGTTCGGCAGGTGGCTCTGAAGAGATATTACCATACTCTGGGTTTTCATGAACCTGAGGTGTTATGGCAGTTGATGGGACAAATAAGTGGTCCCCGAACCTATTACGGTTAACTGGCCAAATTCCAGCTCCTTTAAAGGCGTTTTCCGCAATATCGACAGTAGCAGCTTTTCCATATGCCCTACTCAATAATTCAGATACGTTATAAACTGTTATCGGTTGCCCAACGTGTGCTCGTAGCCACGAATCGTGCTACTGGGCGTAATAGTTTTGCATGGGTTTAAAAAAACCAACATCTAACGGCTGTAAATGGTGGGTAGTTGGAAGATGAATGGAATGATGCTGACGAGCAAAATCTAGAGCTACAAGATTTTTGCTGTGTATAGAATGGCCATCTAGTAAAGAAAAAGGTCGCTATTTATGTATCCAGTGTCAGATATTTCAACGATACTTCCTGTTGGAGCTCCTCGTGTAAGTTCAGAGGCAAATCTTTTTCGTTTAAAGATAATCATAGGCGGAATATAAAGACAATGCTGTTTGTTGCTGCAATGGCGTTTGTTGCGCCATTGCAGCAACAAACCATTGTGGTATTTAAACCTGTTTCCCCGCTAGCAATTCCACTCACTAGGCGCTTACCTTTTTCAGTTACCACCTTTTGCATTTTTTTTCTGGACTGTTATGTAGCCCAATTCAACAACGCTAAATATTTGCGGTAATGTGGTGTTTGTCAACAAGTTATTCTAAAATATCCAAAAATTGCATTACTTTCCATTTTTCAAAGCCTCATGCTCGAGCTAATGATGTGGATTCTGAAAGCTGAAATGCAAGATGATAGCTGAAATGCAAGACGTCGTATATCTCTTATAGTGAAACCATAAAAATTTCTTCAAATTGAATAAAATCCGTTTTCAGTTTCATTCGAAAAAATACACGTAGTGCCCATTTTCTTGACATTTCCAGTGGCATGTTTATTGGTTTCTCTAATATGTCTAAAAGGTTAGATTTATTAATGTTGTACCGCCGGGCGTTTAATCCTACACCTTCCTCTTTATATGTCCGAATGGCCATGGCCATGTCAACTTCCGTCCAAAGGCCATATTTACCTCTCTTTGGCATTTTCAAGATTTGCGTGATCAAGTAGCATAAATTCAACCGGTTCAATTTCCGAAGCGTAAATTATAAACTTAAACTCATAAAATAAAAATTATATATATATATATATATATATATACATATATATATATATATATATATATATATATATATATATATATATATATATATATATATATATCAATAATATAGTAAATAATCGATCGAATGCAGGATGGCGCAAAAGAAGTTTCCCCAAAAATTATATATATATATATATATATATATATATATATATATATATATATATATATATATATATATATATATATATATATATACATATATATATATATATATATATATATATATATATATATATATATATATATATATATATATATATATATATATATCAATAATATAGTAAATAATCGATCGAATGCAGGATGGCGCAAAAGAAGTTTCCCCATTTTAAGTTATAGCAATATATTTTTATTTCAATTCAGTGTCAATTTCGATGAATTTTTAACATTACAGATACCAACCAAGCGCACAACAGGTAAACTGATACTGATATTTTTGGGAAATGAGTCCATGTGTGACTCTAGAAGAGTAAACAGACCACGAACAGCAACATCAATTGAAATTTATTGTTCGGAAAGCTCAAGGAAAATCAACGAGGTGACACTCTGATAATTGATTAAAACTGCAACAACTGGACTTTAATATCAGTTTGAAAATTAATCTTTAATTAAGCTTTTATATATTTGCTTAAATTTTAAACTCACTTTTACGCCACACTTTACGCACGTTAAACAGATACACACACTGTTCTATGGCCCATAGAGAGCTTTGGTCTCTAACTGCCTTCCATCACTCCCTATTTCCTGCAATTTAGCTGCCTTCAAACGATATACAAACTGATAACATCAAGTCTCATTGTACTATTCGCAGATCATCTAAATAATCATGATATTCTAAATGAAGAGCAAAAAGAATGTCGAAAGAAAATGAAAGGGTGTAAAGAACAATTTATTATAGGACACCATTAGAACCTTGGAGTTCACGGTCAAGTACACGTACATATAGTCCAAGATTCACACCCATAGGGCAGCATTAGTCTTATTGATTTATAGATTCGGACTTTGCATTTTCTGCATAGTGCTTTAGATGACATTACATTTCTAAGACTATATACACATCTGTTAGTTGCGAGTGTGCGCTTCGCCATTTCTGCGCCCATGTCATTAAAGTTGATCAATGCGGTGCTTAGATATTTTTAATTATTCACTGTACCAAAGATGTTATTATTAATTTAATGTTATTTTGTTGTGTTCCGTTGTTTTTTTTGTAGATACATTTATTTTGTTTTGGCATCATTAATTTGAAATCCACTTATTTTTCCAGGTTAATCCAGCCGTGAAATATCATCAACAATACCCCTACGTGTTCTTTTAAGTACAGAAATGTCATCAACGTATGCCATTCCCTTCTAGCTTTTATTCAGCTATATAAGTTATGTTTGTTAGTTTTATTCGGACATATTTTCAATCACAAATCATCATAGTTATAATAACAAGTTAAAATCACAAGTCAAAAAATTAAATTAGATGGGAAAAATAGGCATATGAATCGAAAGGAGTGGGCATTTCTTTTAATGTCACTTTTAATTTTCAATATGTCTATCCTAATTAACATGGAGCGTAATGATAAGTAATGAGTACGGAAAGTAACAAGTTTTGATCATAAGGCAATACATAAAGAAACATGGGTAGCACCCGACGGTAGGACGAGAAACCAAATTGGTTATGTAACAGTGGAAAGAAAGCACGCGAAGCTAGTAAAAGATGTCAGGAGCTATAGAGGAGCTGATGCGGACTCCGACCACTTTCCTGTGTTAACGAACATCAAGGAAGAGGTGCCAACAAAAAGTCAGCGACTAAAAGGAACTCAAAAATTTGATGTAAGAAAATTAAAAGATGATCCTAGAGCTCGGTAATTTGAAGAAGAAATGACAGTGAATAGGAAGGGTTAGAAACAGGAATGAAGGAAGTGACACTAAAATAAATAGGAATGTAGACAAAAAGTAAAGAAAAAGAGTGGTTCGATGGAGACTGCAGTAAAGCAACAGAGATGAGGATGTAGAAAGGCAAATGATGTTAGAGAACTCAAACGATGTAACAAAAAGACAATATGAAGTTGCAAGGAAAGTAGTAAAAAAATGAGTTAAGAAAAATTTAAGAAATATGTGGGAATAATGAAATAAAAAACTTTTATCAAGAAGCTAAAAATAAGAAAGAACCCTGTACAAAACAACCAAAGTACGTTAAAAGCAAGGATAGACTCTTAGTGAGATATATCGAAGGAAAACTAGGCAGATGGAGAGAACATTTTAAAGACCTGTTAAAGGGCGAAATGGCAACAAATGAATAAGATGAAATGGAGGGGAGCCAGAACGAGAATGTGTTTGATCCGGCAGTGGAAGTCCCTTCTGAAGAGGAAATAAAAGGAATAACAAACAGCGGAGATAATTAAACACGGAAGAAAAACAGTATTTGCAAGGCTATATGGACTGATAAAACGGATATGAGAGGAAGAAGAAATGCCAGACAGTTAGAGAGAGGACATAATATGCCCCATATATAAGAAAGGTGATAAAAAAGAATGCTCAAATCATAGGGGAATCACATTACTCGATATAGCCTATCAGGTTATTGCAAGAGCTATACAGACTTGAAATATATTTAAACAGACAAGTGGCAATTTAAAATACCAAAGAGCGTTTAAAAAAGGCAGATCCACTACTGACCAGATCTTGGTCCTGAAAATGATCCAAAACAATACGTATGAAGGGAAAATTAACTTGAAGTTATTGTTCATCGACTTTAAACAAGTCTATGATTCAGTCATAAGGAGGAAGTTGTACCAAGCATTGAACGTCCTCCAAGTCCCGAAGAAAATTATTCAAATGACAAAGATGACACTAAGGAAAACAGAGTACGGAGTGGTGGCGGAGGGGTGCCTTTCCACAAAAAAATTGAAGTGAGAATGGGATTAAAACAAGGTGATCCAAGGTCTACAGTCGTTTTAAATGCTAGAGGTAATACTCCGAGAGAGAGGAATAAGAGCAGGAGCAGAATGTGGATGATGCAGAACAAGTTATTATTGAGACAAAACAAAATAAACATTATAAATTTAAAACTGTCAAAGACTTTGAGTATTTGGGAGTTACCACAACCAGCAAGAGCGATAAAATAAAGAAAACTGAAAAAAAGGATGGCAAGGGAAACCAAATCTGGAGCGTTACACAACACACAGGAGCGTTACACAACATCCTTAGATAAAAAAAAATAACATGGTCCTCAAAGTTAAGGTTGTACAGAACAGTTATTCAATCCATGGTGTGAATGTTGGGTAATGAATAAAAAAGAAGAAGAAAGATTGAATGTCTGGGAGCAAAAAGTATATTTGGTGGAGTGAAAGTACAGGAGACAATATGGAGAAAGAGAACCAATGCAGAAATTAAACTTTTATACGGAAAACCATCTATAAGTCGGATAGTTAAGTTTTCCAGATTGCGGTGGTTGGGTCAAACAAGCATTATCAAGAGGAGATGGATGAAGAAGAAGAGGATGACCAAAAAGGTAGTGGTTGGAGGCATACAAAGAATATTTAGGTTAAGTAAGGGTAGGGCGATGGCAGGATGCACCCATGAATAGAGTAAAATGGAGAAAAATAGTAAAGAAAGTAAAGCAAAGAAAAGAAAAATAGTAAAGACATAGGTCTTTAAGGACTGTCGAGCTGCTTTATAATAATTTTATAAAATATTATAAAATACTGTGTCAATAATGATTTTAACCGAAATCTCCCTATGTAATCTCTGTAGACATTTTCGTTTCATCTATTTCCGACCGGCCTCGTTTCAAAAAACCATTTTGTTCGCATCGATAAAAACAGACACTAAATCAACCCTCCGAACTAAAAATAAACAAGGTCCCCGACCAAGAAAAAAAATCGACTCCTCATCGAATGGTAACCCTCGGAAACGGCAATTTAATACGATAACCGAATAACGGCGACGAAATTGAATGCTACCACCCCAATATTTCTCGGAGAGCGCTCATTACGGAAGGGTGCGGACGACGCCGCTCCTAATACCACCCCCCTCAGAATTTATGAGTCACTGGCGCACCGCCACCCTTATATTGTGTAACATCAGGTCGCATTGTGTTTATTTTGAAGATGAATCGCGTTTTTCGCCGAGGGAATATTTTCTTTATGTAAACAGCGTTTTTCGGCGAACGGGGGACCTATTATAAAATTGTTCATGAATTTGATATATAGCTTTATTGACAGAGATTGCTCGGAAAATATCCTGGAAGAAGTTAAATGGTGTATGACAGGCATGTAAAAAATGTCTCTTTTATGATTAAAATTGACCGAAAAAATATGCGGGGTTAACAAAATAAATACAAACTGGAAAAAGAGTAAATAATAACAAAGAATAAATAATACGTAGGAGGAAAACAAGAAAAAAACTTATTAAAAATATGTATATACAACCTGCAAGGGAAATAACCTTCGAAATGTTAACCAACAATTTTCCACATCATTGGAACAAAAAAATCCTTACAACAAGGATAAAAAATCTAAGGGTATCGGCAAAAAAAAGTTGTTAAATCGCCAATTGAAAAGTTATAATAAGAATTATTATTTTAACCAAATATGGGTAAAAGCTTATTGGACAAATAATAAAGAGTTAAGATTTAGGCAAGTAATTTATGATTTGGACAAGATTTCACCCAGATGGCGGCCCTTTTTGCAGACGTGCATCCGCCCACTCCAATTTTCGATTACCCTGGCGCATATTTCGGGCTCTATGGCGATTATGGCTTGACGAATGTTAGTTTCCAAGTCTCCAATAGTCGCGGGTTTAGTGTTTGTTCAGAAATGTTTACACATTTCCTTTTTGTAAATCAGACCTTGGCACGGTAAAGGAGCTTCCGTAAGTCAATGAAGCTTTTAGCTATGCCGTCAAAAGTCAAAGCAGAGACCTCAGACTAACATGATCCAAAATCTGCCAACCCACACTGGACCAGGGTGGCAGATTAAGGTCCAACCCCCCAACATGGCTTTACAATTTCAAACACGGCCCTCATTCCTCGGAGGCCAAGGGGCAACTACCTACGGCAGTGGGAAGACCTGTCCTAAGGCAGAGGGTGCTAAGAATTACCGGGTCAGATCAGGCTGCCATTGGACTTCGGACAGTGCAACTCTTAATATTCGGACAATGAAAACGGATGAACGACTGCAAGAACTGTTGATCGAGCTTGACAGCATACATTGAGATATCATAAGGTAATGTGAAACATGAAGAAAAGGCGAAGAGCTAATCAAACTGGAAACAACTGGTCACGTACTCTACACTCAGGGTACAGAGAATGGACGACGTGGTGGAGTTTAATTCCTCATTAATCAAAAGTTGAAGGACAGTGTCGTAAAATTTCAAAGTATATCTGACCGACTAGCCCAATGCGTCATTCAGCTGAATAAAAAGTTTAAGCTTTAAATCGTCCAAGCTTATGCACCAACTATAAGCTATGGTGATGAGGAAATTGAGGTATTTTATGACGATGTGACCCCGCTTCTAGACAACGAGAAATGCTGGTACAAAATCTTGATGGGTGACTTTAATGCTAGAATTGGAAAAGCAAAAACTGGCGAAACTGCAACTGGCCCATATGGAAGTGATGAGCGGGACAATAGAGGTGACAGCCTGGTTGATTTTGCTGAAGGACAAGAACTGTACATTACGAACTCGTTTTATAAGAAAAAAATCAGCAGAAAATGGACATGGAAAAGTCTATCTAGTCTCACAAGTGAAATTGACTACATCATGTCAAATGATAAAATAATATTTTATAATTGTACTGTAGTTAACCGTTTTAATGTTGGAAATGACCATAGAATGGTATGAGCAAAGGTTAAGATAAACTATCGAAGACAACATAGAAAAATGGTAAGATCAAAGAAGGCAAAGTGAATTCTGGGAAGCTGCCGCAGATCGGCAACGATTTTGAGATTTCTTTGCCGAATCACTTTGCTATGTTGCAAGACCCAGAAAGGGTGGAAATTATCGGCAATATGCCTCAAACGGCTGCTGCAATAGCACCAGCGGAAAAAAGTTTGAAACAGTCAAATGTCTCCAATGTGACCATTGATTTAATGAAGTCTTTTTGGCAGAGTTGAGTACGTTGAGTTTTGCAAAACTACAAGAAAACGTATTTGAGAGGAAACTCATCGATTCAAAATGCAGCTAATAAAAAATATTACAAGAAAACAAGGGAATAAACAAAGCTAAACACAGGCTGAGAATTAAAAGGACACAAATGTGTGAGCGTTAGGAAATGTTGGAAGTTATCAGAAGATTTTATTCAAAGTTATATGAAAATGACAACCAGTCAAAGACAACAATGCCCAGGGAAGAGTAAATGCCAGTTATACTGTTGGATGAAGTGACAAATGCCATAGAAGCGATGAAGAATGGAAAGGCTCCAGAAAAGGACTATTTAACGATTGAAGTGTTAAAATCTAGTGGTCAAACTTTATATAAAATATTGGCTAAATTGTACTCAAAATATCTCAAAGATCAAAAAAATACCCAGCCTATAAGAGTCTTATCAGTAATGTACAAAGTTTTCACAAAGATAATATGTAAAAGAATATTAAGAACACTGAATGGTGCACAACCAAGAGAACAAGCAGGATTCAGAAGTGGATTCAGTACAATGAATCATATCCAGGTTAGGTTATGGTCTGTTGGACGACCATAGAAAGCAAGCCATAATGGATGCATTTCTCAACCAAGAGATTGACAGAGCCTATGTGAACCTACTGGGATCCATGAATGATGACGCTACATCTACAGTTCACATGGATGACCTTGAAGTTAAAATCAACGTAGAACTGGGTGTACGGTAGAGCGACTCAATATAGTCTGTTCTTTTCTCAGCCTGCTTTGAAGAGGTATTCTGTAATCTGGATGGGAAACAGGGGGAAATAAAAATCAATGGTGCATACTTAAGCCATCTTAGATTCGCAAATGATATCGTTCTCATCTCACAAGACCCAGATGAGATATAAAAACACATACAAGAGCTGCAAAGGACGGGAGAATCATTTGGCTTAAAAATAAACCTAAAAAATAGTCAGGTTATGTTCAATAAATTTGCTGGCAACAGAAAAATTCCTATTTTAGGAAGCGATTTAGAGGTTATGAACCACTACATACATCGTGGCCAAACGATTTCAATGGAGGGTGATACCGCCCGGGAAGTGGAACGGCATGGCTGGCAGGCATTTGGCAGGCTCAATATAGTGTTTAAGAGCAAACTTCCACTATACCTGAAACGAAAAGTCTTTGATAAGTGGGTCCTACCCGTTATGACATACGGACTTCAAACCTGGACACTGACATTGCAGTCAATTCAAAAGCTTCGGGTAGCACAGAGGGGAATGGAAAGATGTATACTTGGTATTACAAAGCTGGACAGAAAGACCTGCATATGGATCAGGGAATAAACGAAATTATGTGACATCATTGGAAAGGTGAAAGAATTGAAATGGAAGTGGGCAGACCCTATAGCGAGACCATGCGATGACAGATGGAAGAAAGCAATCCTGAGATGGATAACGTTTATATATATGTCGGAAAATATATTAAAAATAACTTTTTAAATTAAAAAACAATTATTTACTTTGCCAAAATTAATTCTTTTTCTAAATACACAGTAGATTAGTGGAGAATATTAATTGTTTTTTATTCAAAATACACCTCTTCTTTCGCATCAATATACCGCTGGGCACGTTCAACCAATGCTAGCAGAGATTTACTTATATCCTTTTTAGCAATTGCCTCAATGAATCTCATCACCGCTTCTTGGATTTGTGTAACACTGTCATATAACATTCCTTTCACATGGACATAAATCAGACGAGAATGCTGAAGCACACAAACGTGTTTTTCGCAAAAAAATCCGGAACAGTAAAGGTCCTTATATATGATTCATGTCTTTGATCGCATTTAATTCTTGCGCTCTCCATCTCACAGTCGAAATCGCGTGATAGGCTCATTTGGATTTTTGTATTTTGGCCTGCCAGGCTTTGGATAGCCTTCCAAAGCATCACGACCGCCCTGGAATTGTTTATACCACTCGAACACACGTGCACGGGATAAGTAATCAACATCATAAACTTTTTTTCATCAATTCAAATGTTTCTGAACAATTTTACCGAGCTTGAATTTAATATTTGCTCTTTGTTTCACCGTGTTTTTGTGACAAGGTACTGTCATTTTAAGCGTTATAACGTGACAATCCTTTGATCGATTTCAAAGATGATAGTCTCCGTTTACAGAGGAGATATACAGCTTTCAGAATATATATTGTTTCAATAGATTGCGCTAACAGTTTTTTTTTATTTGAGAAGTAATTTTAAATTAAGAAATTAACAAGTGTATGGAAAATACGGCCATCTAACTGTACTTAGAACATTTAAATTAATTAAAAAGCTTCTTCAATCTTTTTGAAGCTGAACATTTTATGAAAGGGTGAGATGATGCAAACATTTTTATAAGATCTTAAATTGTATAAAGAACAAGAAATAAATACTATTACCGAAGCGCAAAGAAAAGAAAACATTATGAAAGAACGAAAGTTTCGATGTCGGCATGACTGGGAGATGTAAAAGATATCTTTTTAGATGAAAAATTTGTTTTGGAAAATATTCTTTTATCTGCAAAAAATCTCGAAAACAAATACAATATATAAATTACACTAAAATATATTATCAGGGAAGAAATATCTAGGAGAAATAATTAAAAACCAGAAAGTTAATACATTGAAGATTTTTTGATGTTTTGATTAAAAAATAATTTATTATTCATGTGTGGCTATGGAGACCTAGGGCAAAAAAAAAACACATTTTACAATTCCCCATCATTGTTTTCCATTTATTGCTCTGATCCTAAAGTCTCCAATTTATATAGAGAAATATTTGTCTTTTTGTCCCTATGCAATATTTCTACGTATACCACCTCATTCTTTGTGTTTTACTGTATATGGATAATGTCGTAAGTATTTAATAACAATTCTCCTCCATTCTTCTTCATTGATTGCTCCATCCATTTTTTCGGTGGTCTTCCCTTTCTTTTTTTGTCTATTGATTTTCTGTACAGAACAATCATTGTCTTTTTGTCCTGATGCAATCTTTCTACATATCCCAACCAACTAAATCTTTGTGATTTAGAAGTATTGAATGTAGAATACGCAGAAGTATTGAATGTAGAATAAAATAGCACAAAAAAAATATCTTAAGTAACAAAAAGCACTGGAATGTCCACACATTGGATTGAAAACAATAATTTTATAGATGTAAACAATATTAAACTATTACACCCAGAAAAGAAAAATAAAAATTAGACCTATTAGAACAATTAGAAATATAAAAAAGGTAGCCAGCCATGCCAACTTTGGAATAACTGTGTTTTTTTTAATTTTTAAATTAATTATTCTTTAAATGTATAACATAAAAATGTATCATTTTTTTCACGTTGAATCGACGATCTGAACAAATATTGAAAATAGACATTTAGGAAAACTAATTATATAACAATAGTTTTTTGTAAAGTTCTAATGGTGAATTTGAATGATATAACTTTATAAATAATCATTTTGCAAAAAATAACAAAATGTATTTTATTTCTGTCAATTTAAACCGATAAGAAATAATTTTGAGAAATTAAATTTATTTATTTGTTTTGTCTATGTAATATTGAACTTTTATAGAAATGTATTTGGTGTCTGCGTTATCGCAACATCACATTATTGACCCACAGTTTTCCCGTCATTGATCAAGGAAACAAAGGGCTTTTATCTTTTTTGATTGCCATTGATGCGGGATTAGTGGTCTATCGATAGGGGGAAGAAATGCTGACGAATGTCGACGTTTATAAATGACTTTAACAATATGGGTTTAGAATAGAGTGCAAAAGAACATTATAGCACCGGGATTAGTCAATAAGTTGCATAAAAAACCTGCTCCTATGCAGTGTGCGCTACTTAAAGATGGACAAAACGCATATTTTTTTTAAATGTTATTAGTCTACTACGCAATTTCTCGGTTTTTGACAATGACATGTCAAATGGCATTTATGTCAAATTGTTGTAGGACAAATACTTCACTTTTCATAAAGTTCCGAAGAGAGTGCACGCATTATCTGTACCTCTACCAAACAACGTGTTGTGAAAATTAAAAAAAAAATTTTTGTCGTGATTTTTCATTAATCTATAAAGCGATTAATTTTTAACGATTTTTCAAATTAAATAACATCAATATGTTATAAATTTCAAGTATTTTAACGTGTAAAAACATTTCCTGTAAACATTTTTGATATTCGCATATTTTTGCGTGACAAAAAATGACGTTCAGGTAAGTTGAGACACCGGTGTTTCTTCGGTTTTCGAATCCAAGCGTCATTTTTTACTTATTAATCTGGCAAACCGTATAAAATTCGGCACATTGCAAACATTGTTAAAGCCACATTGCTGCTGCTTTTCAAAGCATCGTCAATTGATTCGAAGCAATGAGAATTTCACCGTTAATTCCGGAAGTTTTTGTGGAATCCGACTTTATACAATCCGTTGCCAGTCGTGAAAATATACAGCTGTATCCACTGAAAGGGAAGGTGTCGATGGTGATGTGCAGCGTCGTATTGTGATTGGTGATGTTCCAGAAGAGGTTGCTGCCTATCAACATATATGTCTCGTGTCAATCCTCTCTTCGATTTTGACTGAAATTGCTCCAGTGCAAGCAACCACACCTGCGAAAATCGAACCGTGGGCGAAAGCCAATGAAAAGTGCCATTCTAACTTCGGAAACGATAATAAATGATTAATAAATAATAATTATTAAAAAGACTAATTAATAAATATTAAATAAATATGAAATTATTGCTGTATTTACTTTTCAGTTTTTTTTTAAGCTTTTAAAGTGTCTCAACATAACCGACAATTTTTTTTTGTCCAAAATGTACGTCATTGGAATCATCATCATCATCATCAGCCTGTATCGATCCACTGCAGGATGAAGGCCTCTTCAGCATGCTTCCAACTTTCACGGTCCTGGGCTTTCCTCTGCCACTCGGGTCCAATATACTTAACGATGTCATCAATCCATCGTGCTTTCGGTCTTCTTCGCGGACGTTTGCGATCAAGCGGTATCCACTCCAGGATTGCCTTGGTCCATCTGTCGTCCCATCGCCTGGCTATATGGCCTGCCCATCTCCATTTCAACTGTTTTACTCTTCCAATGATGTCACAGACTTTTGTTTGTTCCCTGATGCATGCGCAGGACTTTCTGTCTCGTCTTGTAATGCCAAGCATACATCTTTCCATTCCCCTCTGTGCCACCCAAAGTTTTTGAATTGATTGCGATGTGAGGGTCGAGGTTTCACTTCCGTATGTCATAACGGATAGAACGCACTGATCGAAGACTTTTCTTTTCAGGCAAAGTGGGAGTCTGCTCTTAAACACTATGTTGAGCCTACCAAATGCCTGCCAGCCACATTTAACACGCCGTTCTACCTCCCGGGCGGTATTTCCCTCCACTGAAATCCTCTGTCCAAGATATATAAAGCTGTCCACAATCTCCAAATCCCTTCCTAAAACTGAAATTCTTCTGTCCTGAGCGAAGTTATTGAACATAACCTAACTCCTTTCCAGGTTTATTTTCAAGCCAAATGGTTCGCCAGCCTTTTGCAGTTCTTGTATGCGTCTTTGCAGCTCCTCTGGGTCTTGTGGAAGCAGAACGATATCATCTGTAAATCTAAGATGGTTTAAGTTTGCACCATTAATGTTTACACCATCCTGTTCCAAATCCAGTTTACGGATTACTTCTTCAAGGCCAGCCGAGAAAAGAATAGGCAATATTGCGTCACCCTGCCGTACACCTCGTTCTACATTAATTCCCACTTCAAGATCATCAAGGTGAATTGTGGCTGTAGCTCTATCATATATCGATCCTAATAGGTTTACATATGCTTTATCTACCCCTTGGCTAAGCAGTGCATCCATTATCGCATGTTTTGAGATGGAGTCAAATGCTTTTTCGTAGTCGAGAAAAGCCAGGCACAGTGGCATGGTGTATTCGTTGTGCCTTTCTATGACCTGCTGTACAACCTGAATGTGATCCATTGTACTGAATCCACTTCTGAATCCTGCTTGTTCTCTTGGTTGTGCGTCATTCAGTTTTTTTAATATTCTTTTAGAAATTATTGGAATACATTTTTGGGTTTTTGAAAAATCGAAAAACCTTTATCATCGAAGTGTTGGTATGGCCTCTAGCTGGTATTTTATGAATAAAAAATGTAATATATATATATATATATATATATATATATATATATATATATATATATATATATATATATATATATATATATATATATATATATATATATATATTTACGTTAGATAAGAGTATAACGTAGTTATACATTTACAAATGTATCCGAAAAACTGTTTAAGAAAAGTTTTTCGAATGAGTCTCTTAAAATTTCTGTTAATTATCAAAATACGGCTGTAGCAATAAAAATTCTACTTAAATTATATGTTACATTTTGAAAAACGTCACTAGGCCTGGAAATAAAATGTCGTAATTTATTTTCTGCTAAAGCCACTAATAACTCTTAGTTTTTGTTTATTATCAGAATGTCGTACGCTCAAGATGGGGAAATTTTTCATGAGATTTGCGTAGGCCCGACACGTTCTGGATATTATTTTAAAAACAACTACTCACGGAGGGGATTCCATAAGTCACAGACTCAATTTTAAACGGTGTTAAGCTAATAAAGAGCTTCTAGACTGTTAGAAAATAACATATCAATCCATTTCCACAAATTCGAATTAAGTTCTGAGAGTCTAATATTAGTAATAAATCTATATGGATATGTTTTTGAGCTGCTTGAACAACCAAACCTTTTTGGTATTCAGGTTTATAACGATTTTTAAAGAATATTTCATTTTCAAGAAATGGAGCTTATGTTACACTATAGGAGTTACAGTGAATAGCAATATATTTGATGTACCTAAAAGTAATGTCGTTTTAAGATTTTTCACAACATTTTCCTTTATTACAGTGTATTAACAGTTGACGCAGTTATAATCTGTAATTTAGTCCCCATCGTTATTAACAATCCTCACCCATCTTTTTCAGCAGTTTTCTCTTTCATGTTTGTAAAATGAGGGTGATTTTGAAGTAAAATATTCTTTGAATGCAGCTTTGATAGCTGTGGCAATAGGATTATTTTTTTTATAAAGAAAATATATAGATCTAAAAAGATAATAATTTGATGGTTCTGTATAAGGAGAATCCGGTGGGTGAGGTAGTACTTCCCAGTCTGAAATCTCTGATTTTATCTAAGGTGATTCTGATATTATGGGGTCTTGTATTGTTATGCTGGAGAATAATACATTTTCTATTGATTAGGCTTAGACGGCCTAAAGCTTTTTGAATCAAACGCATACATATAGGGGTATTTAAGCCAAAAAGCTGGCCAAAATTTGGTAATTACGAATAAGTCAATTCTGAAAAAAACACCTGACCAGCGACAAACATCAAAGGAACTTCGAGTGGTAATTAAAATAAAACGTCATTTTCTGTGTCTGTTTTAACGAGTTTTCTAATGACTATTTAAAGCTTAAAATTATCATTACAACTTTACTATAACTAAAAGAAAAAAATACACGAAAAAAGATTAAGACACCAGTACCACTTCACATTTTATTTTTACTTGCTATTTTAGTTTAAACTATCGATTTATCGCACTTTTACAAGCAATATTTAAAAAGGGCAGCGACTCAGGAATCGGGATTGGGAACAGGTGGACTGTAGACAATAGTGCATAATTATGTCATCTTCATCTCAATACCCAAATGAGCTACAAAAACACATACAAGAGCTGTAAAAGGCGACTTGAAAATAAACCTGAAAAAGAGTTAGGTTATGTTCAACAAATCTGCTGACAACAGAAGAATTTCTATTTTGGAAAGCGTTTTAGAGGTTGTGGACAACTATATTTTAGGCAAAAGATTTCAATGGACGGTGATACTGTTAGGTGTGTTAAGTATGGCTAGCAGGTATTTGACAGGCTCAACATAGTGTTTAAGAACAAACTCCCACTTTGTCTGAAGAGAAATGTTTTTGATCAGTACGTGCTGTTTGTCTTAACATACACACATACACGCCTATATATATATGTATATATATATATATATATATATATATATATATATATATATATATATATATATATATATATATATATATATATATATATATATATATCTGTGTCATATTTCAACATATTGAAATACCATGTTGAAGGGGCAACTTCGCAACGAACGAGCAACGAACTTCGGGTGGCACAGAGGGGAATGGAAAGATGTATGCTTGGCATTACAAGACGAGACAGAAAGTCCTGCGCATGGATCAGGGAACAAACAAAAGTCTGTGACATCATTGGAAGAGTAAAACAGTTGAAATGGAGATGGGCAGGCCATATAGCGAGGCGATGGGACGACAGATGGACCAAGGCAATCCTGGAGTGGATACCGCTTGATCGCAAACGTCCGCGAAGAAGACCGAAAGCACGATGGATTGATGACATCGTTAAGTATATTGGACCCGAGTGGCAGAGGAAAGCCCAGGACCGTGAAGGTTGGAAGCATGCTGAAGAGGCCTTCATCCTGCAGTGGATCGATGCGGGCTGATGATGATATATCTGTGTGTGTGTGTGTGTGTGTGTGTGTGTGTGTGTGTGTGTGTGTGTGTGTGTGTGTGTGTGTGTGTGTGTGTGTGTTAGTTCGTAGTGTTTCGCGGATGGAAGAATACATTAGACTATTAGTCCGGGAGTACATCCGATGGTTTGTGTCCCGTTTGTTGGGAACGTGCAGACGTTTCGCCAAGATCATACTTGGCATTATCAATGCTTGTCTGGAGTAGTGGCCAATCTATTCATAATATATTTTTAAAATATGGCACTACAGAGCGCTAACCTCAAACCAAAACTGTGGGTCCGATATATCGCCATTTTTGCCATCTGGTCCTTCGGTAAAAATTAACTTGTCAAATTTCACAGCCATTTAAATTCCGTTCATCAAAAAATACAGTTCACTTTAGAAATCGAAGAAAACTCCCTAAATGAATATGAAAATAGGCCCGTGACAGTTCTGCCGTATATCAAAGGTGTCACAAACCGCATTGGACGATTGCTTCGAAGATATAATATATCAACGGCATACAAGCCACATAAAATAATAAAACCAGCCATCAGACGTCCCAAAGATCAAAGCACTCCAGAAAATCCGGACGTATACAACATATCGAGCGGGAATTGTAACATGGCATACGTCGGACAAACCAATAGAAGAATATCAGCCCGGCTCAAAGAACACAAATTGGCGGTTAGAAATAAACAAACCACATCGGCTCTGTTCCAACATCATCTACAAACAGGACACAAAATCGATTTCGACAGTTGCCGACAAATTGCAAATATCCCGAATTACAAAACAAGAACCATCCGAGAAACAACAGAAATAGAAAAAATCGGACTAAATAGAAGAGAAGATGTCCTCAATCTGCCAGATACGTAGAGACCAGTAATCAACCGACATACCGAAGCTCACCGGCAACAATCGGCAGAGCAACTGACTACCACTGTGACACCTCAAAACAACGTCCGAGGGGGCGGTGCTAACACCAGAATCAATAAGAACTACGCACCACTACAATCTGCGACCCAGAAAAATATAAATATTCTTCACGGCTTCCACAGCTTTTTCAAGGGTCAGCTAGAAACCCCCAAAAACAAAAAGTGCCCACCTCATGGTCGAAATTTCATTAGAAATTAGTAGGAGTCTCCGGGCTAACTAAAAAATCTGGCTGAAGAAGTCGAAATCTACAGCTTTCAGTCTTCAGACAGGTATTGAGAATGGCTAGTGTGACCTTGGCGAACCGTCTGCACGTTCCTAAGAAACGGGACACAAACGATCGGACTCCCGAATTAATAGTCTAATATATATATATATATATATATATATATATATATATATATATATATATATATATATATATATATATATATATATATATATGAAAAGAGCGCGAAATATAAGGGGATACCGTCCGGGAGGTGGGATGATGCGTTAAATGTGGCTAGCAGGCATTTGGCAGGCTCAACATTGTGTTTAAGAGCAAACTACCACTTTGCCTGAAAAGAAAAGTCTTTAATCAGTATGTCCTGGCCGTTATGACATACGAAAGTGAGACCTGGACCTTTGTTAATTCCCCTGTTTTCTTCCAGAGTTTGTTGCATAAGTTGCATGTTGAATCGGCGTGTAAAATTAAATATTTATGTTCTTTTAGCCTATCATTGAGCGATCGGCCCGTTTGGCCTATATAAATAGCGTCACACATATTACATTTAATTTCGTATACTCCAGATTTGTCACAAAATTTTGCTCTTTCTTTGTTATTGTTTAACATCGATGTAAGATTATTCTTATTAATAGAGATAATATTAATATTTTCGTTCTTTAACTGATTTGTGATTCTTGAACTTAATTTGTGAATATAGTTTAAAGCATGCGAAAAAGATTCTAAAAATTGGCATGTGGAGCTTAAACAGTTTTATTATCCAGTTTTATAATCGATGTATATTTTTCCATTAAATACATCTCAGGTACATAAAATTATCAACTTTGAAGCAATATTATATAATGATTTTTTTATAACTAATTAAAAAACTAATTTTTTGGAAAATAAATTACTTTTGTACGAGGGTAGAGGGAAAAGTCAGATACGTTTATAATTAATTACTTTTTTTTGCATCGAAAATTGATTTATTTATTCAACGTAGTTAACTTTTAATTCCATACTTTTCACGCAACGTTTTTCCAACTCCCCTTTGCCTTCCAAAAAGTAGAAAAGGGGGTCAATTGAACCAAAAATATACAGTTTTTCAATAAGGGCGGGTCGATGTTGAAATGGAATAAAACAAGTTGTGTGTGAGGTATTAACGAAATGCTTTTTTAATTTAAAAGGCCTAAGTATATAAGTGGAATACAACACCGTTCAAATGTCCACCGCGGCTTCTCTCAGTAGCATAGAGCCGAGTAGTCCAATTTTCAATGACTCTGCTGCATAGATCCGGCTGAATTTGAGCGATGGCTTGGGTTATATTGACTTTAAGGGCATCGATCGATTGCGGTTTATTGGTATAGACCTGCGACTTTCGAAAACCCCACAAGAAAAAGTCTAGCGTCAAATGGCACGATTTTGGTGTCCAATTCACGTCATGTCTGCGAGTTACATCGTTCATGCTGAATGTCCATCGAGGCGTCTGCTGTGTGGCACGTAGCTGGAACCACATGTCGCCCGCGTCCATATCGTTCAATTTGGTCTAAAAGAAATCGGTTATCATGGTTCTACAGTGCTCACCGTTGACAGTGAGGGCCTCACTAATGTCGTTTTCGAAAAAGTACGGACCAATGATGTCGCCGACCCAAAATCCGCACCAAAGAGTAACTTTTTGTGGATGCATTGATACCTGGTGAACCTCGTGTGGGTTGGCGTCGTTCCATATATGGCAATGATGCTTGCTAACATAGCCATTCATCCAAAAATATACCTAGTAAAAATTGGCATTTGGCAACAAACGGCATTATCTATGATCATTAAGTTTGAGCTTATGGGTCAGTTGGATCGTATATTGGTGCAGGGTCAAGTTCCGATTCAAAGTTCGCCAAGTTAAGAAAAGCCGAGTTCGGCGAGGAATTGATTGCCTCGGTCGATCTGGCGCTCTTTTGACGTACGGGTGTTGGCTGATTGTTTTCCGAACCGGTCGTCTCGAATTTGGTAACCAAACGTTGAAGAGTCGACTTTGAAAGGCCATCGCGTCTACCGAAAAACGTTTGCGCTAACGAACACTCATTTTGATAATAGTTTTATCGTTTCGATAATAATAGTTTTATCTTGTGATGTGATTTGGCATCACTGAATAAAATAATTAACAGGTTGCCAACATCGATCCGTCCCAATTGAAAAACCCTAAACTTTAATGATTTTTTTACATTGAATTAAAAAAAAACTTTTCTTTAAATAATATAATGTGTGTCTGTGTGTGTGACATTATTGGAAGGGTGAAGAAATGGAAGTGGGCAGGCCATATAGCGAAACGATGCCACGACATATGGACCAAAGCAATCCCGGAATGAATACCGCTTGATCGTAAACGTCCAAGAAGGAGACCGAAAACACGATGGACAGATGACATCATCAAGTATATAGGACCCGAATGGCAGAGGACAGCTTAGGACCGCGCAAATTGGAAGCATGCTGGGGAGTCCTTCAACCGGCAGTAGATCGACAATGGCTGGATGATGAATAATGATATATATATATATATATATATATATATATATATATATATATATATATATATATATATGCACAAAAAAATTATTTTGATTTATCATTTTCGATAGGTGAATTAGTCAACAAATGATTATAATTTTAAAAAATATATATAATTGTACAACTGCGTCAAGTGGTTTAACCGATCGCAGCACAGAGGCAATTGAACCACTAGTTGGGGTCAATTAAACCAAAACTATTAGAAACAAAAACAAACACTAAATAAATAATGTATATTCATTATCATTTCACCAATCACTACCAGCCTGTTTATTATTATCTCATGCGAAGTGATACTTTATATTATTTTTCAAAAACAATGCCATATACCAATTCATATGCCAACTTTCTTAAATCAATCGTTGTTAATCCATAATATAATTTAACAGATGTTAAGCAATAGTCGGCTAAGAAACGTTCTTGTTCAGCCATGAAGACCTGAGAGGATGGTACCCAGCATTCAAATTTTCATCTTTCTTATATATATATATATATATATATATATATATATATATATATATATATATATGTATATATACATATATATTTATGTATATACATATATATATATATATATATATATATATATATATATATATATATATATATATATATATATATATATATATATATATATATATATATTTCTTAGGTTATAACCTCAACTTGGCAAAAATTATTTTATGTTAACAAACTAATTAACTATTAACTGTTGTTTTTGAATCATAATAATAATTCGATCTTTCCTTACTTACCACAATTATTGATTAATGTTCCCAATCTTTAATGAATAGACTATTCACTACAAAATATCATAATAACAAATACTACATTGTCTAGCTTTATAAGTATTTTTCGAGTGAGGTCGAGATGTGCGCGCAAGTTTGATGCTTTCAATAGTTCAACCGCCCCTACGATTGATGATTCAATTGACCTCATCTGAATTTATTGCTGTTAATAGTATATAAACAGCAATAATCGCTATAAACCAAGTTAAGAATTGTAAAATATAGATATTTGGAGACATTACAACTGAAATTTTATGATTACTCAATGATTTTATGAATCATAATGATTCCAAATTTTGTTCAAATCGGGAGTTAACATATTAGAACATAATTCTAAGAGAACGTTCTATTGTTGTTATTTTTATCGAATTTTTAAGTCTACTGGTTCAATTGTCCCGCGGTTCAATTGACCCTCCTCTTCCCTTCAAAGCTCGAACTTAGTAAAATACTGTTTCATATACATTTCTTTCTAGCCAACCATTTCTTCTTGTTTCTGATAAGAAATAAGTCGAAGAGAATCAAGTCCACTAAATAGCGTGGATATGGCTGGCATCAATTTGTAAGGAAAATTGACGCCATGAATGGATGTTTTGTTATGGTAAAGCAGCACGCATTTCTTCGCCAAAAGAGGGAGTTTTTTAATCAAGTTTTCCAGAAATTTGCAGCTTAAAAGTTTTCGGTGATCGCGTTTTCATTTTTTAAACAGACGAAAAGCCCGTTAACAATCCGTAAACAGGAAACATTCACTCTGTTATCGCCCAATATGGTATCATGGATTTTGTTAACCATTTCCTTATTATTGACATCAACCGGCCATATCCAGACTTGGTAAATTATTTATGGACCATGAAGTATAAAAATGCAAAACTTATACGCTTGATATAGTACCCTGTAACTCTTTCCCACTGTGTTACCTCATAAAGTTTTTAGCACTGAGCTACAAACCCATTTTATACAAAATATTTTATTTTTTATAAGTCCAATGTTTATTTATTTATTATTATTATGTCTCAAATGTAATGGTGACTATTAAAAAAATAATACACAATAAGTATTACATATCAAAAATTTGTTTCGCAAGATCGAAAGAATAATACGATCTGAACTACCTACAAACAAAAATAAATATCCTGCCGGAACACATACATCATTCGTTCCCGATGGGGGATATTAACATTGTCAGGACGGATGGGTTTTTTTCCGCTAGTTTCAACCGTTGTTACCTTTTACTTTGATGTCGATCTTGTTGATTGATAGAACAAATTTGCAAATATACATTACCTCTAGCAAATATAACAGGAAACTGAAAGATAATCGATGCGGGAAGTTGACGAAACTTCATTAAAAAAGAAAAATAGATTTTACACCTTCGTTTGTATACTTGTTCAGATGTTTTTCCAATAAAATATTGCCCTTTTGGTAAAAAATCGATTTATTTTTCAACTTCAACTTTATTTATGCTCGATACACTTCAAGATTTTCCAGTTTTTTTTTTGACTTTCAAAAAGTACGATTTGTTGAACCTTGCAAAATAACAAATCGGTCAATAAGTCCCGGTCTATCCCCCCCATCTACATACAGATGTCAAAATGTAACCATTAGATGCGCTATATTGCAATCAAAAGATGAAAACATTGGAAGAACGTAAGCTTAATAGAAGGTGGATCGAAAGGTTTAAAAAAGGCATTGTATAACCAGTAGAAAAATTGTTGGAAAAACTTTTGCAGATGATATGGGTGTTGTATATGATTGGCTACAGAGCAAATGGTCAACAATTAGAAACTATTTCAAGGATGAGGACATATTCAATGGAGATGAAACGAGCTTATTTTTCAAGCTTACACCTGACAGGGCATTGAGATTTAAAGGGAAAACCTGTACAGGTGGAAAGCTCTCCAAAGGAAGAATCACTATATTCGTTGTGACAAATTTAACAGGAACGGAAAAATTAAAATTATCGATAAATGGAAAATCTAAAAGCCCTAGATGTTTTAATAATGTTTTACATTTGCCAGTAAATTACAAATAAAAGAACATGGATGACCTCAGAGATTTTTGCAAATGAATTGCGGGAATGGGATGCTGAGTTACGCCCTAAAAATCCACAAATCGTAGTCTTAGTGGATAACTGCCCAGCTCATCTACATGTTAAAAATTTGAGTAGCATCGAGTTAGTGTTTATGCCACCATATACCAGTTCCAAATTACAGTCTATAGATCAGGGTGTTATTCATAGTTTAAAAAGCTATTGTCGTAGGCTTCATCTCTTGAAAATGGTAAGTTTTATCGATGTTGGGAAAAATTTTATCATTTCATTAATCTTTTTGAAGCGATACACTTCATTCATTTGGCATGGCAGAGGGTATCCAAACAAACAATTTTCAATTGTTTTCAACATAGCTGTTTTCTGAAAGCTGAGAATGATTTTTATTCTGACAATGATCGATTGACTGCAAAAAATGAACAGGGAGAAAATGATAACAATTTTCAAGATAATGTTTCTTGTGGTGAAAATGATTTCAATCAATTTGTCCATGTTGACTTAGCTGATGATGCCATTGTGGCATCTGTATCTTTTTCAGTTCCGAGTTCAGTTCACATTCACATGATGCGGATGAGGAAGATGAAGATGAAGAATCTTGGAATACGTAATCGATACCAATACCAGTTCCAACTCCATCAGATGCACTTCGGCATATCGACTGCATTCCTCATTTCCTTCAGTCAAGAAATACTCCGCAATGTGTTTTCAGTCGACTAGCCGAAGTGGAAATTCATATGAATGATGTTCATTTCGCAAAAATATAACAAACCAAACTAAAGGATTTTTTCAAATAAGACTATTAAAAACTTTTGTTAATGATATTAATGATACCTGCGATATTGATGTACCTGAAATGTGTATGTACGTTATAGTGGAGCAAAAAAGCTCAATATTTTTTTTTATGTATTAAAATGTAATATCTCAAAAAAGTTGCCAAACGCACTATCAAGTATTTTGGTGAATGTTCTTAAAATTGAACAATATCTTCTGCATATTCAAGGCCCTTGAATATTTTGTAATCTTAATATTTTTAGTGCTAACATAAACAAAAGTAAAATATTACCCGTCACTTAAATTATTTATACTAGTACATAAAAGCTGGATTAAGTATTACAAAAAAAATTGAAATATAAGGGTTGATCCTATCTGTCTTCACAACGATCTTGAAAATGTCTCAATTTTGTAAAAAATTGTAACTTTGCTATTCTACTTCTAGATTATAATACATGCCTCAATCAACTAGATCTTAATATGCTTTTCTTTGTTTGGTTTCAAGGTATAGTTGACAAAAAATAAATAGATATTTAACCTGAAAACGATATATTGTATCGATAAAACAAACTTTTTGATACATTAAGGATATTCTAACAAGTAAAAATTGATTTTTTGGTACACATAAGTTAAAAAATATGCTACTTTTTGATGGTATATTCTGATTTAGTGTTAAAGTGAAACATAGTCTTCCTGGAATCAACTGATGCTATTATAAATTCATCCTCTTCATCTCTTCCGCAAAATGCTGTGGAAGCATCAGTGACAGGTGTAACATATCGTTCTACACACTGCGTATGACACGGATACGGATATTTTCAAAAAGGAACTGATTGTAAGTCAGGGCTATTAATAAATATTCGAATAACTTCAGTGGAAACTGGAAAGATAATAGGTGGTTCTGTTAGCTCACACTCTTGCCAGTTGATTACATTATTGTAACCGCTCGTAACATTCTGCCTGGAACCTCGGGTATAGTACCAGGTATGCCCACAAGGTAGCGTAACGGAACCTTGGAGGAAAATATTACAGAAATCTTTCACCTTTTCTCCACGTGGTGCCACCGATCGCCTTCGCCGAACTGTCAACCATGCGACGTCACGTGTCTCTCGGGACCGGTTTCTAGCCTTTCAGCCGTCATCAGCCGAGTTCTAGACGAACGCAAGGAAAGCAGTTCAGAGAGGCGATCGGGGCCAGACCAGATTAACTGGCCATTTTAATGACGGGTCGTGATCGCACACAACTCACGTCATCATACGGCGAATGCTCGTAGCAGTCAGGACCGCTCGTAACATTCTGCCTGGAACCTATAGTACCAGGTATGCCCACAAGGTAGCGTAACGGAACCTGACTGCTACGAGCATTCGCCGTATGATGGCGTGAGTTGTGTGCGATCACGACCCGTCATGGCCAGTTAATCTGGTCTGGCCCCGATCGCCTCTCCGAACTGCTTTCCTTGCGTTCGTCTAGAGCTCGGCTGATGACGGCTGAAAGGCTAGAAACCGGTCTCGAGAGACACGTGACGTCGCATGGTTGACAGTTCGGCGAAGGCGATCGGTGGCACCACGTGGAGAAAGGGTGAAAGATTTCTGTAATATATATATATATATATATATATATATATATATATATATATATATATATATATATATATATATATATATAATCATCATCATCATCAGCCTGTATCGATCCACTGTAGGATGAAGGTCTCTTCACCATGTTTCCAACTTTCACGGTCCTGGGCTTTCCTCTGCCACTCGGGGCCAATATACTTAACGATGTCATCAATCCATCGTGCTTTCGGTCTTTTTCGCGGACGTTTGCGATCAAGCGGTATCCACTCCAGGATTGCCTTGGTCCATCTGTCGTCCCATCGCCTCGCTATATGGCCTGCCCATCTCCATTTCAATTGCTTTACTCTGCCAATGATGTCACAGACTTTTTTTTGTTCCCTGATGCATGCGCAGGACTTTCTGTCTCGTCTTGTAATACCAAGCATACATCTTTCCATTCCCCTCTGTGCCACCCGAAGTTTTTGAATTGAATGCAATGTGAGTGTCCAGGTTTCACTTTCGTATGTCATAATGGGTAGTTTTCGGGGACTTTTCTTTTCAGGCAAAGCGGGAGTCTGCTCTTAAACACTATGTTGAGCCTACCAAATGCCTGCCAGCTACATTTAACACGCCGTTCCACCTCCCGGGCGGTATTCCCCTCCATTAAAATCCTCTGCCCAAGATATATAAAGCTGTCCACAATCTCCAAATCCCTTCCTAAAACTGAAATTCTTCTGTCCTGAGTGAAGTTATTGAACATGACCTGACTCTTTTTCAGGTTTATTTTCAAGCCAAATGGTTCGCCAGCCCTTCGCAGTTCTTGTATGTGTCTTTGCAGGTCCTCTGGGTCTTGTGAAATGAGAATAATATCATCTGCAAATCTAAGATGGTTAAAGTTTGCACCATTGATCTTTACACCATCCTGTTCCCAATCCAGTTTACGGAATACTTCTTCAAGGCCAGCCGAGAAAAGAATAGGCGATATTGCGTCGCCCTGCCGTACAGCTCGTTCTACATTAATTCCCACTTCAAGATCATCAAGGTGAATTGTGGCTGTAGCTCCATCATATATCATTCTAATAGGTTTACATAGGCTCTCTCTACACCTTGGCTAAGCAGTACATCCATTATCGCATGCTTTGAGATGGAATCAAATGCTTTTTCGTAGTCGATAAAAGCCAAGCACAGTGGCATGGTCTATTCGTTGTGCCTTTCTATGACCTGCTGTACAACCTGGATGTGATCCATTGTACTGAATCCACTTCTGAATCCTGCTTGTTCTCTTGGTTGTGCGTCATTCAGTTTTTTTAATATTCTTTTAGAAATGATCTTAGTGAAAAATTTGTACATCACTGATAGGAGACTTATTGGACGGTAGTTCTTTAAATCTTCCTGTGCTCTTTTTTTATGTAAAAGGATCACTTCTGCATTTTTCCATGTCAGGTACTTTTTGTTCTTTGAGGCATTTTGAGTATAATTTTGCCAGTGTTTTATTAGCAATGCCTTTTTTAAATGTTGCCAAATATTTTCTATTACATTTAAACCCGGAGATTGCGACGGCCAGGGCAACACTTCAATCTTATTTGCGAGAAACCATCGTTTCACTACTTTCGCGGTATGTTTCGGATTGTTATCCTGCTGGCAGATCCACTTTAGCGGCATATTAATTTCGACATAAGGAAGCATATCTTTTTCTAATATTTCCTTGTAGATTTCTTTGGTCATGGTATCTTAGATCCAATATAGTGGACCTACACCATTATAGGGAAAAACCACCCCACAATTTAATGTTTCCTCCTCCATGCTTTACTGTTCCTACTGTATTTCGCGGATTTAGTTCTTTATTCGTATATCGCCTAACGTATCATTTCCTATCTAATCCAAGTTTTATTTTTGTTTCATCACTAAATAAAATATTATTCCAATTACGGCGGCAGTAGTTTTTGTTTAATTTACATTTGGCAAAACTTAATCTATGCTGAATATTTTTTTTATTTAAGTGGAAAATGGGTGTTTCCGCGCCTCTTGTATAATACATCAATCCAATCTTTTGCTTATTTTTCTTGGGCGACCTCTGGTTTCTGGTGATATCTTTATTAATTTTTGCTCCTTTAAAACTTTAGCAATAGTGCATTCAGATCGCTTTAGTAGATGAGAAATAAATTGAAGTTTTGTTCTGACTCCGTAACAGCAATATTAAAGATATTAAAATATTGAACGAACAACAGCATTACACACAACATTAACATTACAACAGCATTAACAATGAACGAACAGCAAAAAATGTAAAAGCCACTATTATTTTTTGTCACCTAAAGTTTTTATTATCGTCAAGAAATATTAACCTGATAAAATAAAATAAACAAATAAGTCTTCAATAATCTTTTGAACTGGCAAATGAGAAGGTACAGTAATGATATATTAAATATATTAAAGAAATAATTTTCGGTGATACTTCACACTCTTATTATTTTGACCACAACTGTATATATATATATATATATATATATATATATATATATATATATATATATATATATTATTTTTTTTATTTATTGGGTTTTTCGGTCAGTAATTAATTTTTAATTTTAAATTTTTTTATTAACGTTTCGGTTCAAACAAAGAACCATCCTCAGAATAATTCTACAATACATATAACTTTTATAAAAAACACAAACTTACATTTAAAAACATACCAATAATAAAATAAAAAATTAATTTTTAAATTTTTGTAAATAATATGTGATAATTTTTTAAAAAAATTTTAAATAACATGTTTGACTTTGACATAATTAACAATTCTTTCACCTTTAAATGTTTGTTTTTTATTATAACCTAATTGTTTTGAATTTGTTATGTGGAATATTAGACGCAAAAATAAAAAATTATGAAAATTTATTATTTAATAATGTTATTATATATACAACTTAAATTATCTGTATCATTTCTGAAATTAATGGTATTATGTGTTTTTTTTATATAAATCATTTCTTTTATATTTCTTTTTTTATATTGTTTTTCAAAATCTAGGATTTTTATGTCGTTAAAATTAAAGTTGTGTTCATTAACTATAGCATGCCTTGAACGGGCAGTTACGTTTGGTTGAAAGTTTCTAATGTTTTTTTTATGTTCATTTATTCTGTTTCTTAAGTATTGTTTAGTTTGCCCAATATATGAGCTTGGGCAGTTTAAGCAATCAATTTTGTAAATTAAATTTAAATAAAGAAATATTTACAAAATTCAAACCACAAATCCCAAAATGGAACAAACAAATTTAATTTACAAAATTGATTGCTTAAACTGGCCAAGCTCATATATTGGGCAAACTAAACAATACTTAAAAAACAGAATAAATGAACATAAAAAAAGCATTAGAAACTTTGAACCAAAAGTAACTGCCCTTTCAAGGCATGCTATAGTTAATGAACACAACTTTAATTTTAACGGCATAAAAATCCTAGATTTTGAAAAACAATATAAAAAAAGAAATATAAAAGAAATGATTTATATAAAAAAACACATAATACCATTAATTTCAGAAATGATACAGATAATTTAAGTTGTATATAAAATAACATTATTAAATAATAAATTTTCATAATTTTTTATTTTTACATCTAATATTCCACATTACAAATTCAAAACAATTAGGTTATAATAAAAAAACAAAAATTTAAAGGTGAAAGAATTGTTAATTATGTCAAAGTCAAACATGTCATTTAAATTTATTTTTTTTAATTATAACATATTATTTATAAAAATTTCAAAATCAATTGTTTATTTTAATATTGGTATGTTTTTAAATGTAAGTTAGTGTTTTTTATAAAAGTTATATTTATTGTAGAATTATTCTGAGGATGGTTCTTTGTTTGAACCGAAAGGTTAATAAAAAAATTAAAAATTAAAAATTAATTACTGACCGAATAACCCAATAAATAAAAAAAAATAATAATAATAATAAACGGTCAAGAGAATATATGTAATAAAATTATATTAATTTTATTAATTTAATTATAATTAATATAATTTAATTTATTAGACTACGAAAGTAAGTATTAAACCAAAAGTGTAACTTAGATAAACTAATAACCAAACCTAGATAATTTTTGATCCCGAATATTTTTGATGAGTTAGCACCACATAAAAAATTTTTTTGGTTGCAATTGGCCTATTATTCAAATGTAACCGTTTATTACCCCAGTCACCGCTTAATAACATCCCGGAATTCCCACGGTTGCAATTTAATTACCTCAAAATGCTTTAAAATTGTTTATCCATCCCGAAAGACTAGCCGCGCCAGTCGATATGCTATCTTCTACCCCAAAGCTAAAAGATAACCGGAGCCATTTCAGATCTGCCGCGCGTGTTAAACGATTAATCACGAAGACTAATGATGACAAATAATACCTATTGTATATAAAGGAAAGCAATCACAGCCACTCCAACACAAGTTCCGTGCATTATAGATGTTATATAAGCGATCTATGTTTATCAATAATATCATTAATACTACACACGAAAGTGGTTTATTGACATTATTGTACATTACGCCTCAAGTGTCAGTTTTTTTCGTTTACTAATAAATTAATCTGTCTTGATATGTAGTGGAATGAAGTTTGGATTTGTTCAAAAATGAAAAAAAGTCTTATTCTTGCTTTAAAACTTGATTCTGTTACGTTACTTTTAAAGTTTTGAGTTTTGGAGTGAAAACTGCATTTTTTTGGTCAAATAGAATTTGGAATATGAAAATTTTTAGAAACGGAAAGTCGCCCTATGAGAAATATGCTATAGATACCACTGTAATACATTAAATTACAAATGCAGGGTGTAGAGAAAGTACTTTCGTAAATTTAGCCAATGATTTCTCACATTGTTTTAAAGAAAAGAGTTCCTTAGAACAAGAATCAGATAATAATATTTAACGTGTTAAACAAATGTGTTTAAAAGCCCATTTGGTAAATATTAATTGAATATTATTTATCGAATAAAATACTAATAAAGATATGAACATTGTAAAAAGATTTTTAAATTAACAATCAGTCCCCACGTTTGCCCTAAAGGATGTTGCAAAATTTCAACATTACAATATCGTATCAATTATTTCAAAATTGCGACAAAAATTATTTCTTTGTTTCAATCCGTTTATTTAAATTCGATTAAATTCACCACCAAAAATATATCCCGTACGCAAATATCAGGATGTTTCTGATTTATGGTGAACCTTTTTAAAATTTCCAAGAAGTTAGGCATATTTACGGGCAATGATACTCCGAAAGAGTTAGGCACCAGGAGAAAGAGGAAATGTTAGAGATTGTCCGAAGATTTTATTCAATTTTATATGCCAGACCAGATAGGACCAGAATCAAGCAAGAACAGCAATGCCCACTGAAGAACAAGTGCCGGATACCCTGGTGGAAGAAGTGACAAAGGCTATAGACTCGATGAAAAATGGCAAGGCTCCAGGAAATGAGAGTATACCTGTGGATATGTTAAAAGCTGGTGGTTGGACTTTACATAAAACACTAGCAAAATTATACTCAAAATGTCTCAAACAACAAGAAGTACCCAGCTTATGGAAAAACGCAGAAGTGATTCTTTTACATAAGAAAGGAGCACGGGAACATTTAAAGAACTACCGTCCAATAAGCCTCCTATCAGTAGTGTACAAAGTTTTCACCAAGATACTATCCAAAAGAATACTAAGAAAACTTAATGACGCACAACCAAGGTAGCAAGCAGGATTCAGAAGTGGATTCAGTACAATGGATCATATCCAGGTCCTACAGCAGGTCATAGAAAGACACAACGAATACATTATGCCACTGTACTTGGCTTTTATCGATTATGAAAAAGCATTTGATTCAATCTCAAAGCGGGCCATAATAGATGCATTGCTTAATCAAGGTGTAGAAAGAGCCTACGTGAATCTACTTAGATAGCTACTGCGTCAGTCCACCTTGACGATCTTGAAATTGGAATAAATGTAGACCAGGGCGTAGGCAGTCTGCCTGGAAGAAGTGTTCCGTAATCTGGATTGGGAACAGGATGGAATAAGGATTAATGGTGCATACTAAAATCATCTTAGATTCGCAGATGATATCGTTCTTTTTTCAGAAGTCTCAGAGAAGCTGCAAAGACGCGTACAAGAGCTGCAAAGGGCTGGGAAACCATTTGGCTTGAAAGTAAACCAGAAGAAGAGTTAGGTCATGTTCAATAAATTTGCTGAGGACAAAAGGATTTTTATATTAACAACGGATTTGGAAGTTGTGGATCACTATCTATATATATCTATATATATATATATATATATATATATATATATATATATATATATATATATATATATATATATATATATATATATATATATATATATATATATATATATATATATATATATATATATATATATATATATATATATATATATATATATATATATATATATATATATATATATACACGGAAGTGAGACCTGGACACTCACATCATAATCAGTTCAAAAACTTCGTTAGCACAGGGGGGAATGGAAAGATGTATGCTTGGCATTACTAGACGGGATATAAAGACCTGCACATGGATCAGAGAATAAACGAAAGTGAGTGATATCATTGGAATAATAAAGCAATTGAAATGGAAGTGGACAGGCCATATAGCGAGGCGATGGGACGAAAGATGGACCAGGGCAGTCCTGGACTGGATACCGCTAGATCGCAAACGTCCACGGAGAAGACCAAAAACACGATGAACTGATGACATTATTAAGTATATTGGACCCGAATGGCAGAGGAGAGCTCAGGGCCGCGAGGGTTGGAAGCATGCTGAAGATACCTTCATCCTGCAGTGGATTGATACGGGTTGATGATGATGATGATGATGATTATATATTGTATGAGACACGACATTATGACATTTGATATAATAAATGAAAAACCAGCAATACATTAAATTGTGGGCACTTGAATATAAGCAAAAAAAAAGAAAGAAGAAAAACAGATATAAACAAATATAAACCAAGTATTAATAAAATAAGTATAAATATAAATAAATATCACATAAGGTCAAAATATCATTAAAACAATATACATATACTGCACATACACACAGAGATCCAACCAGAGACGATGTAAGTAGACGATTATACATCCACGTCGAGATCGTCGAGCCATTTCAGTACAGTCGGCATGGCATCATTGAGTTCACGTAGGCCACCTGGGAGACTTCTCAAAGGACAGGAGTTTACCAGATGGTTTATTGTTTGAAATGGGTCGCCAAAGTCACATTCAGGGGAAGTCGTCATCTTCCATTTGTGCAGCATGTCACTGCATCTGCCATATCCGGTTCTAAACCTGTTCAATTGACTCCGGGTGCTTCTACCTTCTAAGGTTTAACCCCAGCATTTCCTTATTCCGCAGATTGATAAGGTCGGCATTCCTGGTAGGGTTGTTTTGAAGGGGAGATATCCAGCTTTCTTTAATGTCTACGCCATTTTTCAAGTCTGTAGTTATCCAAATTGGATGGTGCGATTTCACTCTATACTGTGGCAGGTTGTTCAGGTCCTTACGTATGGGCAATTCTGATATATTTAAATTGTGTATTCTGTTCCATTGTTCTTTCGCTGCCTTCAACCTGTGCAGTTAATGAGAAACAATATTACACAAAGGGGGAGCCAGGCGGTGGGTGTCAAACAGAATTCGCATGGTGTCATTCAACTGAACATTCAGTTAACCAGACAGGGGCCAGGATCAGACAGGAGCACAATACTCTGCTGAGGAGTAAACCAGTCCTAGCGCAGATATTCGGACTATCTGAACGTTCACTTCCCAGTATGATCCTGCCAACTTGTGAATAATGTTGTTTCAGGTCTTTACTTTCTGTAACAGAGCAGAGAGATGTTGCCTGTAAGTGAGGGATCTGTCTAGGATGACGCCAAGATAAGTCGAGGTGGGATGGTGCCTAAGCCTTTTTCCCCCGAAACCCACGTCCAGTTCAGCATATGCTTGTCTTACCGAGAGATGAAAAGCACATATCTCTGATTTGGAAGGATTAGGTATCAGTCACCACTTCATACAGTACGACTCGAGCACGGCCAGGTCAGTTGTGAGGTTTTTGCTATAGGAGTCAAGATCCTTATGTAGTATAGTCAGAGCCATATCATCTGCATATATAAATTGACGGGAGATGACATCTGGAATGTCATTACAATATATATCGAAAAGTAAAGGTGCTAACACTGATCCCTGAGGTAGTCCGTTTTTAACAGTCTTTACAAAGCTTTTCTTATCGTTTAGGTGGACTGTAATACAGTATATGTCATGTTCTAAAACCATCCGGTTGTGGTATCAGTTTACTGTCTACTACAGGGGAGATCCCATTGTAAATTCGTCGCTCAAGGAGTTTATAGCACATGATTAAAAGTGCTATGGGGCGATAGCTAGCCGGGTTGTTGGAGAGCTTTCCAGGCTTCAGTACTGCTATCACTTTCGCACATCTAAATGAGTTCGGAATTTCCCAAGTATTAAGGATATTGGTGTAGAAATTGACAAGCCACATTTTTGCTTCATCACCGAGATGTTTTAGAAATTTAGGGAATAGGTTTCCATAGCCGGGTGTTTTGCGTAATTTCATTCTGTTTAGAGCGATTTGGAGTTCCTCTATCGTAAACTGGTGGGACCATCGTGAATATGTCGGTAACTAGTGGAAGTTGACTTGTACTCGGCTTTTAATTTCTCTGGCAAATTTCTTATCAACGTCCTTTGTAATATGCTGGAGTCTTTCAGCAACTTGATCTGGGTTGACATCAATGGTCTTTGATGGTGGAGGTACTGCCGTTCCTAGACGTCTGAGAAGTGACCAGCCCTGTCGGCTTGAATGTCTGAAGTCCGTACCATCGGTTGTTTCTTTCAACAAAGCGTACAAGCACCCTTACCCACTTATTTTTCACATAGGTAAAAATGTAGTGAATAACTTATTGGTCAATACGAAAGGAATCCAAATTTTGTACAATATTTTATCAACTGACGAGGTTTTTTTCACGAGAAATAAGAAGATGGACATTTTGAGTTATTCCAACTTTGACATTAGACGACAATAATGTGTCAGTTTTATTTTTTATAACAAAACAAACCAAATTTATACGAAAACGTATGGATTAAATTAATATAAAACATTATATTTTATTTTCAAATAACCTCAATAAGCTCCAATAAGGTCCAATAGGTCAATGAAACAAAATTGAACATAGGGTCTGAGTTTGGGTACGAACGGTTTCACACAGTAATACTGTTAGGAACCACCGGATGGCGTAAACTGTTATTTCAATGTTGCTTTCATCCGATTTGGCCGATTAATTTGGTCAGGATCCTGGTCAATCCCTTCGAGTTTTCACAAAACTATCGTCCTATCAGCCTACTTCCGGCATTAAGCAAGGTGGCAGAAACAATAATAGTCAAGAGACTGAACTAAGAAACAGAAAAATCAAACATAATACCTGGAGAGCAGTTCGGCTTCAGAAAGAAACACTCAGCGGATAAACCGAGTATTGAACTTGGTCGAAACTGCCACCGAAGGGTTCCAAATTAAAGAAGCCACAGGAGTAATCCTTCTAGATATAACCAGAGCCTTTGATAGGGTCTGGCACGCAGGACTCATATACAAGATGACAAAAGCTGGCTACTCGAAGAAAATCTGCAGACTAACGTGAAGTTACCTTACTGACAGAACATTCCGAGTTAAAGTAGGAAAAAACATTTCAGGAGAAAGAAAACTGGAAGCGGCTGTCCCACAAGGATCGGCACATGACATACCGATCTGTATACATGACATACCGAAAAACTCAAGAATCAAGTTGTCACTGTATGCAGACGACAGAGCAGTGACAATCAGGTATAGAAGAGAAGACATCATCTGCAAAAGACTTCAAGATTATATAGTTCAAATAGCTGACTGGTGCATTGACTGAAAGATCTAGATCAACAGGCAGAAGAGTCAAGCCATCTTACTGCAAAAAAAGAGATAGGTACCTAAAACAATTATCGAAATAGATGGCGAAATAATACCATGGAGCCAAGAAGCAAGAAACCTTGGAGTTAAATTGGATTCCAAACTCACATGGGAAAAACACATACGAGAAGCGTTCAATAAAACCAAAAATGCCACAAATAGGCTCTATACGCTAATATGCAGAAAAAGCCAGATGAATCTCAAGACGAAACCGTAAATTAGACCAAGACCAAGGCTGCAATTAACATATTGTTCAGCTGCGTGGGAATACGCAACCAGAACTCATATAAACAGGCTGGTTTCAGCAGAAAACAGATACGCCATGATGGCAGCAAATGCAGCACCATACGAAAAAAATCAAAGAATATACAGCGATCTAAATGGATCTATGGATTATGACCCTAATGAACTCCTGAGGAGAGCGAAATATTACAATAGACCTAAATTCCAGGTACTGGATTGAAGTAATTAGAATAGTTAAATTTCATAGAACACAATAACGGGATATAAATCCCAGCAAATAACTTTACATTTTTAATGTGATTTATTTTTGGATAAAATTTCCTATAACGAATAGAAGATATGGGACACAACTTGCAAATGTAAAGTAAAACAATCAAATAATACACTTTATTTCAGATGAAATTCCCTATATCGCACTAACAGGTATAGGAGTAGCAACAAGTAATCACAACACCGGTTGTGGAAATTTCTTGCTAAAAACGAGTGAGCATAGGTTTATAGGTCTAAGATCCGAAAACCGGAGGAACTTCTGGGTGTCTTTTAAAGATCTCCCCATCATAACAAAAAAAAATCCTTTCGAACTCAACTCAACTCGACTCGAGCCCGACTGATGACGGCTTAAGCCCAGAAACCGGTCTCGGGAGATGCTTGTTGGCGTTTGATGGTGACTGAAGGCTTGAAGGCTGGAGCACGGAAAATATTTTCTTTTTTTTTTAATATTTTCAATATTCTGCACTGGCCCACTGTATATTTTCATGCAGCAGCTAATTTACTGACTGAGAAAAGGAACGGACTGCAGATACTGCAGGACTGATGTTAACGAAATTGGAACCCGATAATAACAAATTATTTAAACTCCACCAGCCTCAACCATCTCATTATTTATTTTTATTTCTTATTGATTTTGGAATTTTTAAAAATTTTAATAAATAAATCTTTACTACATTTGATGGCATTTTTAAATAATTTTTACTTAGTGATTTTTAATAGATAGACAAATAAAATAGGTATAGATAATGTGCAACATTATTTTAATATTTTGTGTAATTAACTATTATGGAAAAGGGTGTTGGCATTCTTTTTTTTTATAAAGGGGGCGGTGGTCCAGAAAATATCTCTATATATATTTTGTTTGCTCTCGCAATTCTCCTACTATTAAAACGTTGGTAATATATTGTTTCGGACGCCATCCAGAATCCACATGGCTGTAATTTAATTACCGTAAAGTGCTTAAAATTGTTTATCCATCCCGAAAGTCGCGCCGCGCGCGTCGATAAGCTATCGGTTCTCTATAAGCTAAAAGATAACCAGAGCCGTTTCAGATCTGCCGCGCGTATCAAACTATTAATCAATAAGACTAATGGCCCTAATGGCACGTAATGCGCCTACAGGAAAGCAGTCCCAGCCACTCCAGTACCGGTTCTGTACATTATGGATGCGATATAACAGGTCTACGTTTATGTATACATCATTAATATCACATATACATCGCGGTGGGCGAATGGTGGCATCATTCAGTAAACATGACGCAAATTGAGGCTTAATAACTTAATCTGGTATAAGTTGTTCACCTCGTGTACCTAACTCAAATAATTAATAAATAGATGAAAACTTATGTTCGTTGATGACTTCTTAAAATTGCATACCGTTTCGCTTTTTATGTTAGAAAGTTTATTAAGCAAAAAGTGCGTATAACTTTTGTCTAAAAAATGAAATTTATTGTGGCGAAGCATTAAGACTTTTTTTTAATCTCCCATATATTTGCAATCTACCCAAAGGTAATAAGCAACTGTTACAACATTAAGGGAAAGGCAAAGAATTTCCAAGCATCAGAGGTTATGGCGCTTACATTAAAGGCCTAACATATACAGGAACTTAGGTTCTTTATAACTAGAATAATGGAATATCTTAATTATATCTGAAATCCTATAGCTTATCTCTAAAGGATCACAGCGTTTCAGTCTCTGCGGCTTTTGGCTATTATTCAGGAGGCTGACAGCAAGGGAGTTGGGGTGCACTTCAAGTCGCGATAGGTACTTCGCACTCGCGCACTTGGCTTCTTCTAGCACAGGCTTTATTTTTAGATCACGGCGTAAAGTTTGATTTGTCACGAACCAAGGAGCATCAGTAATTATTCTCAGGGTTTTGGACTGGAATCTTTGAAGTATTTCTATGTTGGATACACTCGCGGTTCCCCATAGTTGTATGCCATAACTCTATACGTGTTTGAGGATCACTTTGTAGATGGTTAACTTATTAATCAACGATTATTTGGATTTTCTACCTATTAACCAGTAAAGTTTGGATAATTTTAAGCCAAGTTGTTTCGTCTTCATAAAAATGTGTTGTTTCTAGTTTAGTCTTCGATCAAGTCTCACTCCAAGATATTTTGCATAGTCTGCCTGGGGGAGTTGATGTCCATTAAGTTTTACACTCGGGCATGACTCCTTCCTTAAGGTAAAAGCGACTTGCTGAGATTTTGCCTCGTTGATTTTTAGACGCCATTTTTTTATCCATTCTTCTATCCCATCAAGAGCTTCCTGAAGCTTCTCAGATGCATATCTTGGTATCCTGCTTATTGCCATAACTGTGGTATCATCTGCAAAGGTGGCTATAGACGTGTTTGGCGTAGTTGGTAGGTCAGCAGTGAAGATTTGAACAAGTTTGGTATTCAAGACACTACCTTGAGGTACTCCTGATTTTATCGGATATATGTTATTTCTCTTTTATATTTGACAACGAAGTATCTGTTCTTCAAGTATGATAACAGTACCTGATAGTATGGTGTAGGAAGATTTGATTTAAGTTTGTATAGTAAGCCTGAATGCCACACTCTATCGAAGGCTTGTGTAATATCCAATAAAGCAGCCGAGCAGTACTTTTTATCTTCAAAGGCGTTATTAATAATTTTCACTAGCCTGTGCACTTGTTCGATTGTTGCGTGTCTTTCGCGAAATCCGAATTGTTCTCGAATGATATTTAGTTCGTCAAGCACTTGCTTCAGCCTCTTTAGGAACAATTTCTCAAAAAGCTTTGATAAGACAGGCAAAAGTGTAATGGGTCTATATGATGATGCTTCCTCCGTCGGTTTACCAGGTTTTGGAATCAATATGATTTGTCCTACTTTTCACTGTGATGGAAAATGACCGACTCTAAGTATTGCATTATAAATTTGTGTAAGGACAACTAATGCTTTTTCCGGTAAATGTTTAACGACTTGCCCAGTTATAAGGTCAAATCCTGGACTTTTCTTTGGGTTGAGGTTTCTGTGAATCATAGCCTTAACTTCACTAATTTTTATGGCTTTAATGGGAAGTGCCATTTGGAATGGCGTTAAGATGTTAAGAAGATTAAGACGTTAAGAATGAAGATATGTTAATAAAAAATGTTTACAAGTGGTACAAGAACTTTAGTCATCGTAGAAAAGCAGTTGAAGGTGTTTCAAACTATAATGTACAGTTAATAAGTCTCACTCTGGTCCTGTATGGTGTACCAGTAGCGCCCTATAAAAAGCATCAAGAAACATCGACAGTGTTACAGATATTTTCATTGAAACAGTTCAATTTTGTATTTATTATAACATAGAGTTCACTTTTTCAGTAATAAACGACTAACTGCTTTAAATTACTCATCGTATCTCCGCCTCACCAATCCGAGAACATTCCAATATGGTTCAGATAGCCCTATGAGCCTGGTATTGTGTAAAAAATAAGTGCCAAATTTTACCAATCTTGGATAATATTTTGTAATCGCCAGGTCACATTAACCTTTTTAGTTAGTCCTTACCTAATAAGTATGATTCTATTTGTACTACATTGCCGTTGGTTTTTTTCTTTAGAATAGTTGTGATATGAATTCGATGAGGTTCAAGTGCAAATAGAATTACTTGAAGGAGAAGAGGAAGATGGTTCGAATAGGGGAGAAAGGGCTGCGTTTGAGGATGTCTATTTTACAGTCATTGTAAATGCTAATAAAATATTGGACAATAATCCCATAAACAATAGAGCCTTTTCTGTTCAAAATGTTGGTATATATGATGGAAGCTTCCTGGTTCCTAATGTTAAGTTTCCAAAAATAGAATTGCTTGTTATTAGCGGTCATTATGATGAATTCATGACATTTCATAATTCGTTTCAGACGTTTGTTCAAACAATCCTACATTACATTACATAGAACCTTTTCATTATCTTCGAAGTTCTTTAAGAGGCGAAGCTGCCAATGTTATATCTTACATTGAGACTACCGCTGTCAATTACCAGGTGGCTTGGAAGTTAACTAAAGAGCGGTATGATAATAAACGGTTAATTATACACAATCATATATTTTTTTTTTGCCACGATCTAAAACTCAAAAAATATCAAAAATATCTGTTTTTATGTAAATAAAGAAACACTGGGTAAAAAACAAAAAAAAACAAACGGGGACAAATTTCTCAGTCAGACAATCCTCAGTCTTATATTCTGTTTTGCTGGCCGCGGTGGTCTGGTGGGTTAGTCGCCTGCCTGGCAATCCAAAGGTTCGATTCCAGCGCTCGGATGGGTCTTTCTCTTTAATTCTTCTGTCCGTCTTACTTTCTACCCTACACACATACTTATATACACTTACATATACACATAAACGCCCACACATATCCACACCTAAATGTCCGTGATTGTTTTTAGGCAAGAGTGTAAAATCCGACAATGAATTACCCCTCAGTCACGCCAATTAAAGGCTGGGGTAAGACCGGATGCCTTCTGAGAAGTGTTCTACGTTGCTCACTCGCCAGTCGGTAGGTTTCCTGATAGACTTATGGGTAGGCACATAACCAATGGTTTATAGCCTGAGGGGGGTGCTGGCCTGTTTGCCCGTAGCTGATGACCGTGGTTCGGAACCCACGTTAAGCTGTAGGTCCAGTAGCTAAATAGCTGATGCGCATCTAACCGTAAATCCTATTCTTTCCTTTCAGTGATTCTTTTCTGTTATTTGTAAATTTGCCTAACAAACAACATTTTAAAAATATAAAAATGTTCTAAAATAAATATAAACTTTTAACGTCAACCTTTCGGGAGGTCTTCTCACCCCGTTTCAAAACGAATCTAAAAAATAAATTATATTAATTTCTATACATAAAGCAAAGATAGGAAGTAAACTTATTTTTTGTGTATGTCAACGATACTTACATTAACAATAACAGTTTTTAATCACAGACACACACACACGCCCATACTCACAGACACACACGCCCACAAACACAGACACACACACACACACACGCGCGCGCGCACACACACACACACACACGCGCGCGCGCACACACACACACACATGTGCGCACACACACACGCGCGCGCCCACACACACAAACGCGCGTCCACACACACACGCCCACACACACATACACAAACACTCGCGCGCACACACACACCCGCGAAGACACACGCGCGCGCACACATACACACACACACACGCGCGCGCATACACCCACACACACGCGCCCACACACACACACACACACCCACACACACACACACATACACACACACACGCACAAGCACAGGCACACGCGCACGCGCACGCGCACGCACACACACATACACACACACGCACACAAACAAACACACACAAACAAACACCCACACACACACATGCACACATACACACAACCTTACAAATTTTATAAAAAATTACAAACAATGATCCCAAATTTACCCAACTTCATTCAAGATATACAACAGCTGCTCCAATACATAACAGAAAATAATTTTTTAAAAGAAAATAAAATTTACCCAAATATTTATATTGTCATTCGAATTTTGTTAACAGTACGAGTAAGTTCAGCCTTCGCTGAAAGGAAGTAAGGTACAGCATCAGCTTTTCAAAATTAAAACTATTCAAAAATTATTTAACAAATACAATGGGTCAGTAAAGTATTTGGCATTTTTTTTATTGAAGCAGACATAGCATTTAAGCTGGATTATAATCCAGTTATTAAGGAGTTCAATAAGGCTAAGTAAATTTCTGTTTATTTAATTCAATACTGTTAGTAATTTCTTTATAATTTTAGTTAAGTTTGCATGTTTATGAATAAAAATTTAATAGTTTCAAAGAATGTTTTTCTTTATATAAAATCCGTCCCCTTGTGCTGCCAGAGGGTCTCGTTAAAAATTTCTTGCCCACATCAAATTAAGTTCTATCACTATATGCAGTAACACATTTGGGATTTATTTGATTCTCATTAATTACGCAACGAATTTTCGAGTCCTAAATGCCATAATTTTGTATCTTTAAAAAGAACTACCAATTTTTTAAAGCAAATAGAAAATTTACTTCGTAATATTCTAAATAAGAACTGGTGAACCGTTAGTTTTAGCTCTAGTTTTTTCTTCAGTTCAAATTTATAGGCATGGAAGTAGAAACAATCGCTGAAGAGAGCTTCATGAAATGTTTAACAAAGCTCTTCTGTGGACTTAGCTCCTTCCAACTACTTTTTCTTTCCAAACATGAACAAAGGGCTGACTGGGACGAAATTTGCATCAAATGAAAAGATCATCACCGAAAGAGAGGACTTTTTGTAGAATTTGGCAAGTGATCCTTTTTGGAAGACATAAAAAAGTAGGAAAATCGTTGGTCGAAATATATCACGCTAAAAGGAGACTGAGTTAAAAAATATATTGATTTTCGATCAAACGAAACAATATTTCACTTAAAAAATATCTGATTTTTCACTTTAACCTCGTATATCTATTCAAACTATTCATAAAAAACTTGGAACTTTGGCGAATACTCTCAGTTACAAAGTTACAGTTGGTAAGTTACAATAGCGACAGTTATTTGTATCATGCTAAAAGGCGAGTTTGTCGAAAAATAAATCGATTTTCGTTTCGATTTTCTATCCTCGCATGTCTCAGATAATTTCTAATATAAACCTGCACGTATTTTATTTCATTATACATATATTCGATATTCAAATGAGTTAAATACTTGTAATCCAACCTGTGGAAATACTATATTCATTTTTTATTATAAAATCTGATAATTGGCAGTCATGCAATTCAAATAATCATTAATTAATTTAATTGTTATACAAATTGTCTAATAAATTAGTATTTTTTAAAACTGTTTACATGTAATCTAACCATAGTATGTGATGGTTTATATATTTTTCCGGCTTCCTACTGAATGTAAACGAAACATTTTTACCTTTACTCACGGGCTGATCCAGAAATAGCTTACCTGAAACAGAAAAGACGCAAAAATTATTAGTGAATTCAATAATTTGCAGTAGAATATATATCAGCAAACATATGGTTTACATTTCTTGGATATTTTTCAAACAGTTATAAATATTATCATTACAATAAATAACAAATATAGCAATATTATAGGGAAAACTATTATTTGCCAGAATCTGGATTGTTGAAAGTGATCTTGAGCTCCCCGGATTTATCGCCCTGCGATTTTTTTTCGGTGGGGCTATTTAAAAACAGTAAGTTTATCACGATGGAGAAATAAATACTGTGTAAGAACTACAACAGCGCATCGAAAACGCTTGTTATGTTATTCGTGAACACCGGGATTTTATTTTTGACGCGTGTAGTGACGCACGGGAACGCCGAGCCAGATTTGTGCTAACCGAACAAACGGCGACAATTTTGAATAATTTATGTGGCATGTAACATTTTTGTTTTTGATATTCTGCAACTTTTATTTTATCAACATTTTTTCCTAAATTATCTTCTCTTTGCGACTTCTATAACGCAGTGATTGAGAATATCAAAAAGCCAGGTCTGTTTTCAAATGTTGTAACTGTTAATAACTTCTTTATTTTGTAACTTTTATATAAGTAATTTTTAATAAAATTACATTATTATTTTAACGAGTTCTACAACCTGTTAAAATAAATTACTCAACTTTGAAAACACCCTGTATATATATATATATATATATATATATATATATATATATATATATATATATATATATATATATATATATATATATATCATCATCATCAGCCCGTATCGATCTACTGCAGGATGAAGGCCTCTTCAGCATGCTTCCAACTTTCACGGTCCTGGGCTTTCCTCTGCCACTCGGCTCCAATATACTTAACGATGTCATCAATCTATCGTGATTTCGGACGTCTTCGCGGACGTTTGCGATCAAGCGGTATCCTCTCCAGGATTGCCTTGGTCCATCTGTCATCCCATCGCCTCGCTATATGGCCTGCCCATCTCCATTTCAATTGCTTTACTCTTCGTATGAGGTTACAGACTTTCGTTTGGTTCCTGATCCAAGCGCAGGACTTTCTGTCTCGTCTTGTAATGCTAAGCAAACATCTTTCCATTCTCCTCTATGCTACCCGATGTTTTTGAATTGATTGCGATGTGAGTGTCCAGGTTTCACTTTCGTATGTCATAACGGGTAGAACGCACTGATCGAAAACTTTTCTTTTCAGGCAAAGTGGGAATCCCTTCCTAAAACTGAAATTCTTCTGTCGTGTATGAAGTTATTGAACATAACCTGACTCTTTTTCAGGTTTATTTTCAAGCCAAATGGTTTTGGCTTTGCAGCTCCTCTGGGTCTTGTGGAAGCAGAACGATATCATCTGTAAATCTAAGATGGTTTAAGTTTGCACCATTAATTTTTACACCATCCTGTTCCAAATCCAGTTTACGGAATACTTCTTCAAGGCCAGCCGAGAAAAGAATAGGTGATATTGCGTCACCCTGCCGTACACCTCGTTCTACATTAATTCCCACTTCAAGATCATCAAGGTGAATTGTGGCTATAGCTCCATCATATATCGATCCTAATAGGTTTACATATGCTTTATCTACACCTTGGCTAAGCAGTGCATCCATTATCGCATGTTTTGAGATGGAGTCAAATGCTTTTTCGTAGTCGAGAAAAGCCAGGCACAGTGGCATGGTGTATTCGTTGTGCCTTTCTATGATCTGCTGTACAAACTGTATGTGATCCATAGTACTGAATCCATTTCTGAATCCTGCTTGTTCTCTTAGTTGTGTGTCATTCAGTTTTTTTAATATTCTTTTAGAAATTATCTTAGTGAAAACTTTGTACATAACTGATAGGAGGCTTATTGGATGGTAGTTCTTTAAATCTTCCTGTGCTCCTTTTTTATGTAAAAGGATCACTTCTGCATTTTTCCATAAGTCAGGAACTTTTTGTTCTTTCAGGCATTTTGAGTATAATTTTACCAGTGTTTTATGTAACGTCCAACGACCAGCTTTTAGTATTTCGACAGTCACACTGCGGTTTTCTATTGATTCTATAGCATTTGTTACTTCCTCCACTAGAATATCTGGCATTTGTTCTTCCGTGGATATTGTTGTCTCTGATTGGTTCTGATCTTCATATAACTGGGAATAAAATTTTCTGACAACCTCTAACATTTACGTACGCGCCCTGAACACTGTACCATCCTCACGCCATAAGGCATATATTTGCGTTGTTTTGTTTCTCAGCCTCTATTTAGCCTTGTTAATTCATTTGTTTTCTTCCAGGGTTTTTTGCACTAGCTGCATGTTGAATTGGCGCGTGTCCTCTCTGATACGTTTTCTTATAGTTTTGTAGAGCTCAGTGTACTCGACCCTGCCAAGAGGACTACCTGGATATCTCATTGTCCGCCGTTTCTTCATTAAATCAATGGTCTCACTGAAATTTTTTGTCTATTTGAGACATTTTTCTTCTGGTGCTATTGAAGCAGCCGTTTGAAGCACATTGTTGGCGATTTTTTTATATTGAACTGGCGAATATTCTAATATTTCCATCTGCTCCGGATCTTGTAATATAGCAAACCGGTTTGACAAAGGAATCTTAAAATCGCTTCCTCTCTCCAGCAGTTTCCCAGAATCCACTTTGCCCTTCTTTGAACTTACCATTCTTTCGCGCTCTCTTCGACAGTTAATCCTAACTCTTGCTCGTACCATTCGGTAGTCATTTCCAACATTAAAGTTGTTAAGGACAGTACAATTGCAAAACATTGTTTTATCGTTGGTCATAATATAATCAATATCACTTGTGAGCCCAGATGGATTTTTCGATGTCCATTTTCTGCTAATATTTTTCTTATTGAACGAATTCATAATATATAGTTCTTCTTCGTTGTTCTTCAGCAAAATTAACCAATCTCTCACTTCTATTGAACCGTCTCTATATCCAACCAGTCCGACCGATTCGAATATCTGACCAATCTGTCACCTCTAGATATATATATATATATATATATATATATATATATATATATATATATATATATATATATATATATATGTATATATATATATATATATATATATATATATATATATATATATATATATATATATATAGAAAATTTTTCATTTCCAAAGAAATGCAAAATTAAACTTTAAATAAGTGAAGGTTGGTCAATCTTATATAAACGATGATTATTACCTCCGATAATGTACTATATTTTTTCTGCTACAGACCACATTAAAAAAATGCCGGGACTTTTTCAACGTATTCGAGAAGCTAGGCCAAAAACCTAACGGGTTTGCTTAGACTCAAATAACGAACATTTTGAAGATTTCATTTTATATAACAGCCAATCGTGTGTTTTAATGTAAAGTGAATTAGTGCTAGTAATTTCAACTTTTACATTAAATGTCAATAAAGTTGTTAAGGACAGTACAATTGCAAAACATTGTTTTATCGTTGGTCATAATATAATCAATTTCACTTGTGAGCCCAGATGGATTTTTCGATGTCCATTTTCTGCTAATATTTTTCTTATTGAACGAATTCATAATATATAGTTCTTGTTCTTCAGCAAAATTAACCAATCTCTCACTTCTATTGAACCGTCTCTATATCCAACCAGTCCGACCGATCCGAATATCTGACCAATCTGTCACCTCTATATATATATATATATATATATATATATATATATATATATATATATATATATATATAGAAAATTTTTCATTTCCAAAGAAATACAAAATTAAACTTTAAATAAGTGAAGGTTGGTCAATCTTATATAAACGATGAATATTACCTGCGATAATGTACTATATTTTTTCTGCTACAGACCACATTAAAAAAATGCCGGGACTTTTTCAACGTATTCGAGAAGCTAGGCCAAAAACCTAACGTCTTTGCTTAGACTCAAATAACGAACATTTTGAAGATTTCATTTTTATATAACAGCCAATCGTGTGTTTTAATGTAAAGTGAATTAGTGCTAGTAATTTCAACTTTTACTTTAAATGTCAATAAAGTTTATTGAATTTTTATCCTATTTATATATATATATATATATATATATATATATATATATATATATATATATATATATATATATATATATATATATATATATATATATATATACCAACGACAGGAAAATATAATATAGAAAACATGATGAAATAAACTAAAACGACAATTTTCATAGATTTTACGAAAAAAAAATGGCAATAAAAATCACTTACTTCCAAAAAAAGAAATCTACACAGGAACGTGGGGACCTCCAGATAAAAGGCGGTTTAACAATGTTGTAAGCTTAATCTAAACTGGACAAATTAATGGTTATTTTGATCTTATAACATTTACCAAAATGCTTCCAGAACTTAAGCAATATAAGACAGAGAGAAATTGCATGTAATTGTGGCTGTCCTTAATGTTGGATATGGATATATTATACACAGGATCGAAACTTTTCCTATATTTAGAAACTTTCGTAGGAGTAGTGCGGTATAATAAATATTATTTTCTGAATTCGGAAATGGTCATAAATATTCCAGAGATAAATTATTCTCAAAATTTCGCCTTCATTTTTCTCTTTGTCAATAAAATGACTTTTATATCAAAAAATATCATGCTATATATATTATTATGCAAATATATATGAATTTTTCTTATAACCAATAAACATACTACAGTATAACAAAAGTGTTTGCATTTTTTCCTTTTGTTTATAAATAAGGATTATACTTCACTCTTCAGAGGTTTAATCCTATTTCTACTTCTTTCTCCGACAAATAACCATTCCTTCTTAAGTATTAATTAAAGTGATTCCACTGCGAAATATTAACGTTAAAATCAGTCAAGCATGTCGTGAAATTAAGACAATTTTGACACCGTTCATGAAATTAGCCAAATTTGCCAATACGATCCGGGAGGAAGACATGATTATTGAAGATAGGAGCAGATCAGATCATTCACGGTCTCTCGAAGAGTAGCTATGGCTGCAAATCCTAAAATGTGTACTAGAAAACTTTCAGGGGAATAAATTAGGAATATGCCACACATAACTGGAATTTGCGAGGCATAGGAATAGTGTCCAAATGTTGTAGAAGACCTTTTATGTTTCTTCGCAGCAAGGCACATGTACGGTTGAAATATGTAAAACTTTCCTCAAAACCATGCTGACTTTCGATTCATCAAGCGGATTGTAATGTGCGATGAAAAATTGATTTATTTCAACAATCCTCATGATTTAAAGCAATGGGTTATGTCCGGGCAACCAGTTCGTCCGGTACGAAGTTAAAACAGTTTTATGAAGAATGTCAAGGTGTGTATTTGCAGGAATAATAATAATTTTAATTAGTTCTTGATGGTAGCGTGATAAATTCAAAACTCTATTTAGCTCAACTTGACTCTAAAAACATTCAAAGACTCATCGTGGTCGTGGAGTTACTTAATAATAATGACTTATATTTCGAGGATAACCTTCAGGTATGATTTTTTTAAACAGTGAATAACAAAGTACCTTACAAACGAAAATACTTTTGTTACTTAATATTATGTTTCAATCTACGAAAAAAAGGCGGTAGTTACCCGTTACGCTTAATAAAGAGTCTTTCAAATTGAATAAAACACAACATTTGCATTGATTTGAAAAAACTTTTTATTGATAATAGGGGTCGACATGATTTTTGTAACGTTGATGAGAATGCTTTTTTTGCGCTTCATTTAGGTAGTTATTAAAATTTCTTTCCACAGAAATGGCCTAGCACGTCTCATTTTCAAATACCTGATTCTTCTTTATGTCATTGGCTCATTGAAATTATTTACACCTGACTTTAGGCTGGACAATGTAGAAATTACCACAAGATCGTAGAGGGGATATTTCCACAGTATTCTACGAACTTTTAGGGGCAGTTTAGTTTGTTTCTGTCTCGTTTACAGTACAGTCAAGTATTTAAGTCGATTTTATATAAAATGACAAGTCCTTGTCGTCGATTTTGCAAAAATTCAAAGGATAAGTTTTGTTATATATGTGGACGATTTATTTTTAAGTTAAATCTAAATCCGAGGAAGTCAACAAGCCTATCTTTTATAATTTAGGTGCCATATTGGAATTCAAGATAAAAGTTGGGCTCCTCATGTTTGCTGTGTGAGTTGTCAGGTTGTGAGTCAGTATAAATTTAATGCAGTGAATGCATCGCAAGCAAATTTCAATGTCGAGAGAACCTACTGACCTCACTTATTTAAGTGAATATACTTAAGTATCATAAGTATCACTACTTTTGTGTCACTAATACAGAAGGGATTTCAAAAAAGCAAAGAGACAAAATTCAGTAGGGCGGGGACAAAATTCACTTAGGCCAGTTCCTCAGAGACTGAAACTACCGTTACCGATTGCGCCTTCATTACCCCCGTCCCCCTTGATAACCCAAAAAAACGGTGCTTCTTCCGCCGGTCCATATTAAGCATTAAACTAATGAAAAACTTTGTCAAAGACATAGAAAAAAACACTTATGGTTTCAGGTACCTAAAAAAATATTTTCTCAGTTAAGTGATGCAAAACTATAAGAAGGCGTATTTATTGAACCTCAAATAGGAAAGCTTCTTGGTGATTTCCGTTTTCAAAACAAATGAACTGAAAATGAATTGGCAGTTTGGAAGTATTTTGTAAGTGTAGTGAAAGGATTTCTGGGCAACAGAAAATATACAAAGTATCAAAACGTCATAAATCAACTCTTATAAGCTTATGAAATACTAGAGTGTCGCATGTCCTTAAACATGCATATTTTACACTCTCATTTGGATTTTCTTCGGAAAATTTGGGTGCTGTAAGCGACGAACAAGGAGAGAGGTTTCACCAGGGCATCAGGACGATGGGAGCAAGATACCAGGGACGCTGGAAATTATTTGTGTTGCTACTACTGCTCGTTTTTAAAAAGAGATGATGCTAGAGAACACAAGAAGAAAAAGGGAAAATTTTTGTCGCTATATGATACCTCATGTAATATATTTTTTATTTACATAATCCTCGGTAATAGCTTTGCTTGTCTTTTTTAACACGTTATACATGTTAATATAAAATAAATATTAGATTGTAAAAATATGTCGTCTCCTTTTTTTCCTCACCATCGACCCTTGTAACAAAAAAACTGCACGTTTTACACTAATTAGCTTATCATTTTCGGATTTAGAACTACAAAATACTTCATATACACTTATTTTCATCACTGTTACCCCAAAAAAACTACATTTGTTGATCTGTGTAATACATGTGACTGGGTATGACATTTAAACATGAAAAACAATATCTGCCAAATAGCCACGCCTTGCAGCTCCATAGACGTCCACTCTTTTGACAAAATTTGGGTGACATTTTGGCATAACCTTGGCTCTATCTAACCAATGACTCGAATAATTTCATCCTTTAATTCAGGAATAGATTGTGAATTGTTTTTATAGACCTGACTTTTAACGTAACTCGAAATAAAATAGTCCAACGGTGTCATATTACATGATCTTGGTGGCTAATTAACATCATCCTTTGTTGCAATAACTCGTCCAGGAATTTTTCCTCTCAATAAAGCAATTGTTTCATTAGCGTAGTGATGTATAGCGCCATCCTGTTGACCAGATCAATATTATTCAATTCAACCCACAAAAATTGAGTTCTCATCTCACCACATCCAACACCTCTCATTGTCACCAGCATTCTGAAAGATATATGGCCCAATTACACCTCTTGCCCATAGTGCACACCAAACAGTGACTCGTTTAAGATGTAAAGCTTTCTCATAAATCAATCGTGGATTTCTTTCATTCTAAATGCGATAATTTTTCCACCAACTTCAAAATGTGCTTCATCTTCTTTGATCCAATTGACAAATACACGACTTTTTGAATGATCCAGTGGCTTTAGTTCCGGTGTTGTAGAGTTCCATGTTGTGGATTTACTGAGTCCAAATTGTTGTGGACGTCTACTAGTAGAAATTTTTGGATCTTCAGCAACACTTTCACGTACCGAATCAATATGGTCTTGTGAAGGACCACTACGACTATATATTGCTCTTCTTTTATCTTCCACCGAACCAGTTTCTTGAAATTTTTTGTGTAAACCGTAAATATCACGTAATATTCTAAAGACATTTTTCACTGAACACCCATTTTCATAAAATAATTTAACAGTTTTAACGCGTTCTTGTATTGTGTACGACTCCATTTTTATAAATATCATACATTACACTCCTGAAAATTCATAACGCCATCTGTGTTTTATTCAAGAATTTAAAAAAATGCCCAATTTGAAAGACACGTTAAAAAGACACAAGTTTACAAAAAAATATAAACATAAAAAGTTTAAGTTATACTGTTTCTATGCCATTTTCTTCTATTTTTTGATATAAATATGTACAGTCCGATTCACGAAACCTGCCGATTACGTCAGAACAGTAAGCTGAAAGCTAGGAAATCTTTATTTCAAATTTACTCTATTACTGTAGGAAAGTTCAAAAACATAATCAATACATTTAACTCAAGTTAAAAGAGAGAGCAACAAAACCGTTTATCCTAGTTATAATGTGTAATTTCGTGTGTAGTTCCCATTGGTCATCTCATATCATAGATAATATATATATATATATATATATATATATATATATATATATATATATATATATATATATATATATATATATGTATATATATATATATATATATATATATATATATATATATATATATATATATATATATATATCATCATCATCAGCCCGTATCGATCCACTGCAGGATGAAGGCCTCTTCAGCATGCTTCCAACCCTCACGGTCCTGGGCTTTCCTCTGCCACTCGGGTCCAATATACTTAACGATGTCATCAATCCATCGTGCTTTCGGTCTTTTTCGCGGACGTTTGCGATCAAGCGGTATCCACTCCAGGATTGCCTTCGTCCATCTGTCGTCCCATCGCCTCGCTATATGACCTGCCCATCTCCATTTCAATTGTTTTACTCTTCCAATGATGTCACAGACTTTTGTTTGTTCCCTGATCCATGCACAGGACTTTCTATCTCGTCTTGTAATGCCAAGCATACATCTTTCCATTACCCTCTGTGTCACCCGAAGTTTTTGAATTGATTGCGATGTGAGTGTCCAGGTTTCACTTCCGTATGTCATAACGGGTAGAACGCACTGATCGAATACTTTTCTTTTCAGGCAAAGTGGGAGTCTGCTCTTAAACACTATGTTGAGCCTACCAAATGCCTGCCAGCCACATTTAACACGCCGTTCCACCTCCCGGGCGGTATTCCCCTCCATTGAAATCCTCTGCCCAAGATATATAAAGCTGTCCACAATCGCTAAATCCCTTCCTAAAACTGAAATTCTTCTGTCCTGAGCGAAGTTATTGAACATAACCTGACTCTTTTCCAGGTTTATTTTCAAGCCAAATGGTTCGCCAGCCCTTTGCAGTTCTTGTATGCGTCTTTGCAACTCCTCCGGGTCTTGTGAAATGAGAATAATATCATCTGCAAATCTAAGATGGTTTAAGTTTGCACCATTGATCTTTACACCATCCTGTTCCCAATCCAGTTTACGGAATACTTCTTCAAGGCCAGCCGAGAAAAGAATAGGCGATATTGCGTCACCCTGCCGTACACCTCGTTCTATATTAATTCCCACTTCAAGATCATCAAGGTGAATTGTGACTGTAGCTCCATCATATATCGATTCTAATAGGTTTACATAGGCTCTCTCTACACCTTGGCTAAGCAGTGCATCCATTATCGCATGCTTTGAGATGGAATCAAATGCTTTTTCGTAGTCGATAAAAGCCAAGCACAGTGGCATGGTGTATTCGTTATGCCTTTCTATGACCTGCTGTACAACCTGGATGTGATCCATTGTACTGAATCCACTTCTGAATCCTGCTTGTTCTCTTGATTGTGCGTCATTCTGTTTTTTTAATATTCTTTTAGAAATTATCTTAGTGAAAACTTTGTACATCACTGATAGGAGGCTTATTGGACGGTAGTTCTTTAAATCTTCCTGTGCTCCTTTTTTATGTAAAAGGATCACTTCTGCATTTTTCAATAAGTCAGGTACTTTTTGTTCTTTGAGGCATTTTGAGTATAATTTTGCCAGTATTTTATGTAACGTCCGACCACCAGCTTTTAGCATTTCGACAGTTACACTATCCTTGCCTGGAGCCATGCCGTTCTTCATCAATTCTATAGCATTTGTTACTTCCTCCACTAGGATATCTGGCATTATATATTGTTCTTCCGTGGGTATTGCTGTCCCTGACTGGCTCTGATCTTCATATAACTGGGAATAAAACCTTCTGACAATCTCTAACATTTCGGTACGCGCCCTGCACACTGTGCCATCCTCACGCTTTGAAGCATATATTTGCGTTCTTTTGTTTCTCAGCTTCTCTTTAGCGTTGTTAATTCCTTTGTTTTCTTCCAGGGTTTTTTGCACTAGCTGCATATTGAATCGGCGCGTGTCCTCTCTGATACGTTTTCTTATAGTTTTGCAACCGTTTATCCTAGTTATATCGTGTAATTTCGTGTGTAGTTCCCATTGGTCATCTCATATCATAGATAATATATATATATATATATATATATATATATATATATATATATATATATATATATATATATATAAACTAAAATTGTTGACGTTTCCTGTCGTTTGTTTAGTTAAAAATGTGATGAGTGATAAAATAAAGATATTTTCATTATATATTGTATAGTTTATAATTTTATCGCCATGAAGGGCAAACCACTCAGTTTTCAGTATCAACAGCTAGTGATTAATTTGTTGAACTATTTTGAAAAATAGAAATCTAATAGGGGTCCCCTAATACCGCCGTCAGCAATTCAGGAAGTAAGTATAAAGTAACAACTGCAGAAATCGAAATAAAATGTTAATATCGCAAGTTATACCAGGAATATGGATTAAAATGTATCAAAGAAATTCTTGTAATTTTGTTATGTGCATTGGGCCTAATAGCATTTTTAATTTTTTACTGGTAGCTTGCAGTTTTTATTGTTTAAATAATTTATTATATTATATTAGGACATCTGTTTTATTTAATGCAGCGTGTAGCTCAAGCATTAGATATATCCATGAGTACTGTGACCAGAATCCGAAAGTATTTACTCCAAAATAATAATGTAGTAAAATCTCCACAAAAGACACTGCCCCGAAAAAAAGCAAAAACATTCGATTTGTTGATAGCAGCTAATGTGAAATACGATATGTTATTTAGCGCATGTAACTGATAGCGCATTAGCACTGATAACATTATTTTAAGAAGCTTTTATTTAAATTATCAGTTTTATTATGTATTTATTATTACAAATCTCTTTTAGAAAAGCACATCACCCTATCAAGTTTAAGTCATGAACTTGCAGAAAAATCAGTCATGTTCATAAGCAATAGTTCTTCACAAAGGGTTCTACTATATATTGGTTTCAAATACAAAAAGGGTAACAGCAGGAGATATCTGATTAAAAAACGCACTATTGCTGCACAACGTACAAAATTTTTGAGAATTTATGTAGAAAATTTAGAAAAAAAATATCGTAAAGTCGTTTTTCTATATGAAACTTGGATATTTTGAAAAAGAAATCCTAGGAAATCTTGGCAAGACACTTCTGTAATAAGTGTAAAACGTCCATTAGGCTTCGAACGAAAAATATTTATTGTAGTAGATGCTGGTTCTGAGAATGGCTTTATTCCAAATGCAGGCCTGGTATTTTCTTCAAAGAATAAAAATAGTGATTATCATAGGGAAATGAATAACGACTTATTTCTGCAGTGATTGAGAAATAAACTTTTGTGTAATTTAGAGGAACCATGTCTAATAATAATGGATAATGCTCCATATCATAGTGCATTAAGTGAGAAAATGCCAGATCTAAGTTTGAGAAAACAGAACATTATGGAATGGTCGGAAAAAAATAATATCGATTTTCAAAGGAACCTAACAAAGTTGGAATTATTACAAATTGCAAAAAAGTATAAAACTGAAAGAAGGTATATAGTAGATGAGGAAATTCGGTTACATGGGCATGAAGTGCTCTGTACAACACCTTACCAGTGCGAATTTAACGCCATATATATTAATATTTTAGCCAATATTTTAGCTTTGTGGCAAGACGCCTTAAATTAAATTACTCCAGAAAAATGGAAGTATATAGACCATACAAATAGAATCATACTAGATTGGTACAAAAAAACAATAATTACAGAAGTGACACCCTTAATTATTACCATTAATGATGAAGAAGATACCGACTCTAGCAGTGATTCTGATGAAGAAAATTAATTTAACAGTTTTTCTATTTAGTTTTATCCTAGAATAAAAATGTGGGGCTCTGTGAAGTGGGGAATTAGAAAAAGAAGAAGCCAAACATAAATTTCCTAGCAACATATATAGCAGATTTCACATGGGGGATTGAAACAAATAGAATGTGGAATTTTATGCTTATTGAAGAAATTATATTTAGGAGGTTACTGGAGAACAGGGCAGTAAACTATATTTACATTTTAAGAAACCCGCTGACGAATGATATACATGTTGGTTTCTATAGGTTTATTGATTAATATAATTGGTGGTTCAATTTTCACTATTTTTAAAATAATGCAAACATACTGTTTACATTGGCCTATTATTGTATCATTGTATTAAACAATATAATCCATAAGTATATCTAAAAAATAAATAATGTATGTAATGCCTGTTCTAAAATAAAAAATAAAGCTGAAACGGTTATTATTTTAATATATTAAAACCTTTTAGAGTTTGACGGTTTCCAACTTTATGCAAATTCTTTAGATTAGGTAATTTTATTATTGATAATTAAAAAAGTTCACCATTGAGGATGTGCTGAATGAATCAATTGTGTTGGTTCCTTGGCTTGTTATTCCTCTTTTTCTAATTGATTCACTATTATAATGCCTGGATCTATGACAGTTGGAATGAAACACAACTTTTATATAAAATGAAGGATTCTCCTCAATTTATTGATTCCGTTCTTTACAGTGTGTAATTAAAAGTTGCCATATATTATTATATTATTTAAAAACAAGTAATATTCACGATGTAATTTGGAGAATGTAAAAGAACAACAAAATTATTACTATTAGCATAATTAAGTACTTGAAAAATCTACCTTTAAGACATAAATAACAACTTTTCTTCTTGCACTTGAACTTGACTTCTTGGAGACCACATTTTAGAACAAGACATTTGATTTTACCTTTATAACCAATGCAAGAGTTTTGTAATTTTTTTTATAGGCCAATATCCTCATGCAGCTTGAACATGTAGAGTTATGCTCCATTTATATTTAAAAAATGGCGTATAGCACCTATTTTACAAAGAAAACGGTGTTAAAATAGTTAAAGTTCTAATAAAAAACCGGTAAAAATATAGGTCTTAACGTATTCCTGACAAAGCAAAACAAAAACTTGTCAGATGTACAGAACCAAGATGTACAGTTAAATTCGGTTGTGCTCGAAAAAATGGAATCGTTAAAACGAAATGAACCTTTCCTTTAGATTGTATTAACAGTTTTAGATTATAATATATTTACTTAATATTTCCTAACTTTTTTATTATTTAGAAAAATATGTCAACAAGAGATGAAACATCGATTGGAACAGATGGTAATCCGATGGCGCCAAGTCTGGAAAGGTGGCTGGCTTTGGAAGCTTCCCATTTAAGAAAAAATAATTGCAGTTATATCCCTTACACTGTGTATATATTTGTGATAATACCAATCATAGCCAGCTGTATTAATTTATATATATATATATATATATATATATATATATATATATATATATATATATATATATATATATATATATATATATATATATATATATATATATATATAACCAAAATATTTTCGATACATAAAATAATCGAAAATCGATATATCATGGGTTTCAATGCTGGATGGGCGTATAATTAACAAGTATCTTAATAAATGTTATTATATTTTATTCGTTTTAAATTATTATTATTATTTAAAACTACAATATCTACAAATAGGTCCTCTACTGACTGATTTGCGAACTAGGGAGCTGGCATCTGATTGGTGGCTCGGCGATCCGCGAAAGTTTTTCTCGTTGGCCTCGCACATAATCTGAATGGCTCTAACTCAAACATACGTACAATTCTTAGTTCAGATGGATTTTGTTTGTGAGGCAATCGTCAGGTGTCGTGAATCGAATTGTACATACATACTATATTTTTAAAAATATTCAAACAAAAATAACAGTAAAAAAATTATAATTTGCAGGAATTTCCTGGTGTTCTTTTATTAATAAAATTTTTAATGAATCCAGAGTTTACAATACTTTCATAATATTTATCCACGTCTATTCTAAATATTTTGTTTCCTATTTTTAGGTTTTCCAGTTTTAATAACAAGCGACAAAATTGTGTGAGTGAAAACTATAACACCCATGTGTCTGTAATCGAAATAAATGTCTATAAAGTAAGCAAATGCCAAAGTTATTAAATAATGTAAGATTAATTATTGATATAACTATTCAAATTTTCCTAAAAATTGTCATAACAATTATGATGGATTAGAAAGAAAACAAACGCGTGGATTATACTGTCTTTTTAAAAAGTCATAAAAGGCTGAAATAAAAAATGTAGGTTCGCTACCCCTTCAATATTAATGGTTAAAGAGGTATATTAGTATGATCAAAGATACAACTTAAACTTACTTAAATAAAGGATTATCAAACTAGTACTATACCTTTTTGTAAAACTTAAACTAAAAAAAATTGACGTGTGTGTTTAGTATTATTTGCAAATCATCGTGAAAATATATACAATTGCACACCATATACAAATTGTTCAAATTTATTACGAAAATAATGAATCTATTCTATTAAAAAAGAAGAAAGAAAATGAGAAAATAATGAATCTATTCGGGCTACGTTTCTTGCCTTACGTGAAATTTATGGTCAACATAATCAACATACAAAGATTGTAATTTAATTAACAAATTCGAATCAAATATTAGAGATTGTGATGCTAAGAATCCAACCCGCCAAAAACTTAAACGCATTGCTGGAAACAACGATGCTGTGAAATGTGAATGGTGTGTGAAAATCCAGAACAATCAATTCAATCAATCAATTTATCCAAGAACTCGACACAAATGACCATTTGCTTAGAATAGACCATTTATGTAGACATTTTACACATTAGGCTTTAGAGCGATTTGAAACCAATCCGTTATATTATGGAAAAATCCTTTTCAGCCATAAAACTCATTTTTGGTTAAATCGCAAAAGGATGGCTAAATACATCACGAAAATGCCAAACCAAAGCCCCAGCGAACAAGGGAAAAATAATTACAATTTGGTAGTTCCGAGGATGGATGAGTTCCAAATTGTTTACGGTTGTCTTCCAAAAATATTAAACATTCATCTTTGGACTAGCATGACGACACTAGAGCAAAACTTTTTGAAAATTGGTTTATAAATGGCCTTTCGCCCAATGTGCTTAAGGAAAGCGTAATTTTAATGGACAATGCTAGTTATCATAACCGCCAAAAAAGTAAAGTTTATATACTTCGAAAATGTATATAAAAAATGTGATCCTCTAGAAATATTAAAGACATTTAATATTAAAAAGGAATATGTATGTGATACCATTGCTGTCGATATGGGACATAAGGTTTTACGCCTTCTCCATTATTACTGTATTTTTAATCCAATTGAGCATATGTGGCATCAGGTAAAATCCAATGTTAGAGCATAAAACATTTCACCGACTCTAAGTGCAAGTGCTGCAACATTAATTAGGAAAGTTGTATATAGTATTCCCAAAGAAAGTTCGGCACCGATTAACCATGTTATTAAAATAGAAGATTCCTATGTATAATTTACTAATAATATAGAACCACTTATTAATAATGTAAATCAAAGTGACTGAGAGCGAAACCGAATTAAATGTTTAATTAATTATAAATTAAAATTTGTATAGTACTAATAAATAAATTTATTTATTTATTTTATTGCATTAATAAATTCAAAATACACAAACGAATAAACAATGTTTTATTCATACATAATAATAATAATAATAATTTAATCATAATTTAATAAGGGCTATCTACTGGCCAACAAGATCATAATTGGACTTTTTCTCTGGGGTTATGTGAAATTATCTGTTTACATCAATAAACCACAACACTCAATGCCCTTAAAACCAACATTATTCGTTTCATTGGTGAAATAAGTGCCGCTTTATATGGCCAAGTGATCAAAAATTGAAGATTTCAGAAAATTAAATATAAATATATATAAATAATTTTTAAGAAAATCCAGAGGCGGTCATTCACATGAAATTATTTTTAAATAACAATACCATGAACCAATATTTACAAAAAATAAAAATCAGGTTCATATCTTATACCATTTTGTTTTATTCCAAATTAAAAATATGTAGCTCTTATTTGTAAATAAAAAAAGGAAAAATTTGCTAAGAATTGTTTTATATTCTGATCAACGATAATTCAACTTTTTCGCTTCTCTGCAAAAAACTACAAAAAAGAACAGTTATATTTAAATTTTTCGAAATTTGTATAGTGTGTCTAACTTTTTGACATTAAGTGTATATGTATGTATAAATATATAGACATAAATAAGTAAGAACGATTGATATGAGTGAAGTAAGCTAATGAAGATATTTATTTAATATTGTTTCATTTAACTCAGTTAATACATGAAAAGAAAACATAATATAGCGAGTTGAGTAGGTTTCGTCTTATCCCATCCTTTTAATATTCAAATTTTTTAAAAGGCCTTTAATAGTATACAGCAATGCCGAGCTTAAGAGACCCTCTAATAATTAAAATGCCGACCGTAATAAAACTTCAATGCATAATTAATACTCGAATGTAAATGAGGAAAACTTTTGGAATTTTTTTCCGGAGTTTTGTCGCTGACGCAACCGGGTGAAGAGAAAAATAAAAAGGTAGACCATACTTCCGAACAATGGAAATTATTCAAAAATATGCAAATTGAAATTACGCAAGATTCGATTGGAGTTTTAACAGATTGAACATGGGTGTATGGACGACGGTTTGACTTATTCGATAGATTAAGCAAATTGGACATTAAATTATATTGACTTCGATAAGGTAAGGTCACTAGAAATGTATTGACGTAGTTTATATGTGAATTTAACTACTGTTTCGATTCAAGACCTGACTTATTGGTGGTGTAACAAACAATAATAAATTAATTTGGAGAACTTTTAGTGAAATTTGAAAAAGAAATATATCCAGTCAACGCACTAGGCGTTTATTGGAATGAGTTAATTCAAGTAATACGTCAATTTAATTGTTTAATGTCCTTTGAACCGATTTTATATTACTATTTCCTTCAAATCAGTATTGTTCTAATTTATGTTTTCGTATTTTTATAGACATTATGTGAGTTGTTGTCATAGTAGTTGTCATCGAAACTCAACCAATAAAAAAAATTGTAGAAAAAATATAATTTGAAAATTAAACAATCAATGAAAAAATGTCTACTCTATAATTTTATTACATGTGTTTTATTAAAATTTAATAATCAAAGCGATCTTCATTATGTTCACTCAATTTATTTTTTCAGGACAATATCATAATCAATATTATACTTCACCCTATAATAAATATTTCCGAATATCTTTAATACATTAATACAATGAAGCAAAGACAAAAAACAGGATAGAATAAGTCAATAATGGAGGAACGTGGACTAACTCACCACAAGAAATAAGTTTCTAGGGCTCAAAAGAATCGAGCGGCTACAATTCCTAATGGAATATAAAGCCATGTATATATCTTTAATATAATAATGTTATTCTACAAAATATGAATACTTAAAGTATTTTTAAAAAAGTTTTATGGTTAGAAACGCATCAGCAACAAAAAGCGACTGGATTTACAGCTTAACGTGGGTTCCGAACCACGGTCATGGGCAACCGAAAATCTCAATCTGCATCCCCTCGGGTTCCTTGGTTTTGGACTTAACCATAAGTCTCTCACGAGAAGCCTATCGACTGACGAGTGAGCAACTTAGAAAACTTCTCAGATTTTACGCTCTTATCTAGAAATATTTACAAACGTTTAAACAAAGTTCACTTGTTCACAAAGTTCAAACATCCTTGTTTATTCGTCGTTGTCGGCTTCTTTCAACATTTTTCTAATATCTTACCGTGTAATAATTAGTCAAGTGTAAACCAGACACTGGTGTAGATATCCTTCTACACCTAAGTGTACAATTTCTAAGAAAAAATTTTTTTTTACACGGGCCCAGTTTTTGAGAAAAATACTGGATATGTTTTCATATATGTTTTATTTAAAAATTGGTATTTTTACAGTCTCTGAGGTTTGAATCTTTTAGTTTTACAACTTTTTACAGACATGACATGTCTCTTCTTGGGCTTCTCTTGAGGCAGTTCTCTGGAAGGCATTATTGCTTTTGAAGTAACAGTGTTCTGATAGTTAGTACTGTACGCAGTGCTTTGTTGAACCCGAATAACTTCCATCATCGTCCTGGGTTTGGTCTGTAGTTCAAACATTCTCGTTTGTTCTTCGTTCACGACTTCTTTCGATATTTTTCTAAAATCTGGATCACCCTGGATAATCATCTTAAGATAATTGGAAGATCTAGCAGCTGATAGAAGGGATACCGGATCCATACATTTAAAAATCAGGCACCAAATTTCTACAGGAAGTTTAGGAATCAATGAGGCATAAGCACAGACGAAAGGCAGCAGTTGATACATTTTGGGATAGTTCGCAGAGTCGTAGTTAAGAAAATAATAGTTCAGTGAATTTAGGGACTGCTTTATATAGAGAGGTGTGGGCAATGAACCGTGTAATAATTAACAAGTGTGAACAAGACATTGATGTAGGATGAATTATTTCTAATAAGAAATTATTTTTAAAAGTGGCCAAGTTTTTGAAAAACAATATTTATGTGTTTGTATTTTAAACATAAATGACTACTATTTTATATATTTTTTTTTAAATTAGAATTTTTACAGTCTGTAAGGTTTGAATCTTTTAGTTTTACAATTTTTTGCAGACATAACTGGCCTTTTCTTGGGCGCCTCTTGAGACAGTTCTCTGGAAGGCATTCTTGCTTTTGAAGTAACAGTTTTCTGATTGTTAGTACTGTAGGCAGTGCCTTGTTGCAACCGAATAACTTCAATCATCATCCTGGGTTTGGTCTGTAGTTCAAACATCCTCGTTTGTTCTTCGTTCTCGGCTTCTTTCGATATTTTTCTAAGAACTGGATCACCCTGGATAATCATCTTAAGATAACTGGAAGATCTAGCAGCTGATAGAAGGGATACCGGATCCATACATCTAAAAATCAGGCACCAAATTTCTACAGGAAGTTCAGGAATCAATGAGGCATAAGCACAGACGAAAGGCAGCAGTTGATACATTTTGGGATAGTTCGCAGAGTCGTAGTTAAGAAAATAATAGTTCAGTGAATTTAGGGAGTGCTTTATATAGAGAGGTGTGGGCAATGAACCGTGTAATAATTAACAAGGGTGAACAAGACATTGATGTAGGACGAATTATTTCTAAGAAGAAATTATTTTTAACAGTGGCCAAGTTTTTGAAAAACAATATTTATGTGTTTGTATTTTAAACATAAATGACTACTATTTTATATATACATTTTTTTTAAATTAGAATTTTTACAGTCTGTAAGGTTTGAATCTTTTAGTTTTACAACTTTTTGCAGACATAACTGGCCTTTTCTTGGGCGCCTCTTGAGACAGTTCTCTGGAAGGCATTCTTGCTTTTGAAGTAACAGTTTTCTGATTGTTAGTACTGTAGGCAGTGCCTTGTTGCAACCGAATAACTTCAATCATCATCCTGGGTTTGGTCTGTAGTTCAAACATCCTCGTTTGTTCTTCGTTCTTGGCTTCTTTCGATATTTTTCTAAGAACTGGATCACCCTGGATAATCATCTTAAGATAACTGGAAGATCTAGCAGCTGATAGAAGGGATACCGGATCCATACATCTAAAAATCAGGCACCAAATATCTACAGGAAGTTCAGGAATCAATGAGGCATAAGCACAGACGAAAGGCAGCAGTTGATACATTTTGGTATAGTTCGCAGAGTCGTAGTTAAGAAAATAATAGTTCAGTGAATTTAGGGAGTGCTTTATATAGAGAGGTGTGGGCAATGAACCGTGTAATAATTAACAAGGGTGAACAAGACATTGATGTAGGACGAATTATTTCTAAGAAGAAATTATTTTTAACAGTGGCCAAGTTTTTGAAAAAATATTTATGTGTTTGTATCTTAAACATAAATGACTACTATTTTATATATATATTTTTTTTAAATTAGAATTTTTACAGTCTGTGAGGTTTGAATCTTTTAGTTTTACAACTTTTTGCAGACATAACTGGCCTTTTCTTGGGCGCCTCTTGAGACAGTTCTCTGGAAGGCATTCTTGCTTTTGAAGTAACAGTTTTCTGATTGTTAGTACTGTAGGCAGTGCCTTGTTGCAACCGAATAACTTCAATCATCATCCTGGGTTTGGTCTGTAGTTCAAACAACCTCGTTTGTTCTTCGTTCTCGGCTTCTTTCGATATTTTTCTAAAAACTGGATCACCCTGGATAATCATCTTAAGATAACTGGAAGATCTAGCAGCTGATAGAAGGGATACCGGATCCATACATCTAAAAATCAGGCACCAAATTTCTACAGGAAGTTCAGGAATCAATGAGGCATAAGCACAGACGAAAGGCAGCAGTTGATACATTTTGGGATAGTTCGCAGAGTCGTAGTTAAGAAAATAATAGTTCAGTGAATTTAGGGACTGCTTTATATAGAGAGGTGTGGGCAATGAACCGTGTAATAATTAACAAGTGTGAACAAGACATTGATGTAGGACGAATTATTTCTAAGAAGAAATTATTTTTAACAGTGGCCAAGTTTTTGAAAAACAATATTTATGTGTTTGTATCTTAAACATAAATGACTACTATTTTATATATATATTTTTTTTAAATTAGAATTTTTACAGTCTGTGAGGTTTGAATCTTTTAGTTTTACAACTTTTTGCAGACATAACTGGCCTTTTCTTGGGCGCCTCTTGAGACAGTTCTCTGGAAGGCATTCTTGCTTTTGAAGTAACAGTTTAAGCCCAGTTTAAAAAAAAAATAGTAGATGTGTTTGCATTTTAAATATAAATGACTAATTTTTTTATATATTTTTTACTCGACGTTTCACCAAAATATTGAAATATTTTGACGAAACGTCGTGACTTTCCACAGAACGACCAGATTGATACCTATAATGATCATGTATTATCCGATGAGATTAGAGTCTATACGACATCAATTTGTTGCAAAATTGATCAATTCCGCTGTTGCAGCAGCGGACGAATGGGTGGATGCATAGTCGTTGTGAAATAGTACTTTATTATTTTCCAAATTTTCATCCAAATTTCATCAATACTTAGGAATCGCTGCCGAGACGCACTTATACATGTCTCAGTGTCCTTCTAAAATGGACAATTGGTTCCGTTTTCGGTTCGTATTGGGCAAACGAGGCATCCAGCTGATAGCTTTCTCATATCCACATGTTGGTGTAAGACCTTGCATTTGCATTCGTCACTCTCGATGGGTCGATACAATATAATGGATTTTGTTAACCATTTCCTCAGTAGTGACTTCAACGGAGCGCGGAGCGGAGCACGGACATCATGTTGGTTCCACATCACATAAAAACCATGAAATGTAAGGGAGCAGATTCCCCATAGTACTTTTTGATGTTTTTTTGGATATGCGCGATGGTTTTCGCACTGAAAAAGTACTATTTTATTTAACAAATGAATTTCATGACAGCAAAATATCGAATTTGTCTTCTCTCGAAGACTATAAAAACAGAACTAAAGGTCCTATTGGCTTGAATTTCATCCAGCATTACTAGGAAATATGACACTTTTCATAAATGAAATCGCACGTCCATCTGTCGAAAAAGTATCGAACTTTTCACAAGGTTAAACAAACCCCCGAAATCGAACCGCTTTTTGAGCAATTTGACCACATAAAAAACGAGTTGAAAATGTATTTCTTTCATGACTAGTTTACATTTAAGTAAAAATTAAATTGGTAAGAAAAAGTTAAATATTATTAACATTAAAATTCAGATGATAATGATATTACAGTTGATTAATTTTTTAAAGTAAAGTAAATATTTAGGATTAGAGGCGCATGAGCAATTGAGGCTATTTAGCAACTGGTCCAACAGCTTAACTTGGGCTCCGAAGCACGATCATCAGCTTCCGATTAATCTCGGTCAGCAACCCTTGGTTTTGTATTTAAGTTTAAGTCTCTCGATAAGCCTACTGACTAGCAAGTAACTAACATAGAACTGGATTTTTGAATGAAAAATAATTATCGATTTTTTTACTTTATTTTAAAACCTTATCATAAATAATATTGATAATCGATTCGAAAAATATTTAAGAAAATGTTTACAATTAATAATAAAAAAAATAAATTTATAAAATTAAAAATAAAATCACATGACTATGAAAGCGCCATGATTAGCTGCCGTGTTTGTGAAGTCATTATGTTAAAGAGTTTTCACGTAAGTACTGTCAACGGCTTTTACATGTGCATATGCTGTCAAAAATGTTACAGTTTGGTGCAAAAAAATGTTGTAGGTCCCTAATTTAATTCAGTATTGGTTGATAAAGTGTTCATAAAGGCCATTTTTGATGATATCCCTGGCGTGGATATTTTTATGGTCACATATTTTCTCAAAAATCACGTTGAGTTTAATTTGGCTCAAGTTCGAAGTGCTAAAGCATCACTTTTTCATCAATTGATCAAAATATATCTATTAAATATAATTAAAATATTTGTAGGGCATCACGCGAAAGTTAAGGTGACAAAAGTATAGGTTATGTTCAATTTACCGACAAAAATTGTATGTGCACGGTGAAAGGACGTGTATGTCCAGAACACAAAGTTCTGAGTAAAGCTATAGAGTTAACTTAATTATTAATGAAAAACTAAGAAAAGTTGTAGACACGATTGTGTAGCCTCAGCAGGTAATAAATACTTAAACATAAAAAACTGATATAATGTTGTAAATATTAATCTTGTGGCACATTTATAAACATTTTTCAGGGGGTTGTTTTTGTAGTATTCGTACAAATTGTCTGTCTGTAATGTTGAGGGGAAATAAACATTGTGACATCAAACGCGCTCGGGTTTTTCGGGTAACTGTCGGTGCGTCATCGTTAAGGAAAATTACAAGAAAAAAATAAAACTAGTTTTGTTATAAAACTTATAGATAATCTTTACTATTATGATTTTTTTTTTCAAAACCCTAATTCTTCTAAAAAAATCATCCGGCCTTAGCCAGATTCGAACTTACGTGACTGAGAGAAAATGCCTTATCAGATTTTACACTGTTGCCTGTTGAAAATCAGTCCAACAGCCTGGTTTCTCCTTAAATATGTCCCCTATCCAAGCATTAACCGCAATAAGTGACGCCACATTTCGGTCTCCAAGTCGCCAGATTATAGAAGATGCCAACCTCCTGGTTAATCCATTTTCGCACATCTTTACTTAGAATATGTTTCAGAATATCCAAATTAAAAATTCTGATAGTTTTCCATGAATTAAGTGGTGATATCTTAAAAAAAAATTATGAAATATTCCTTAACTTCGATTTGTTAGATGTTAAATTCCGAATCATATCGATCGAATCAGCCTCAACCTATCCACTTCTGGAAAAACGCCTCTTCAAGCTTCCTCCAATTGTCTCTATCTTGAAGAACCCGAGATTGCTCCAAGTCATGTGTTCATCTTTTCTGGAATCTCCATCTGCTTCGTGTGGTTAGTCTTGATCTCCATGTTATAATTTGCGTATCCCATCGATCTGCTAGTATCCTATCGCTACTTTTGTAATTTGTTTAATTTGTTCATATGGATTTTTCGCGGACACTAACACCAATCATGACCCTGTCCATGTCTCTCTATGTACTTCTGACGCTTCTCATAGTCTTTTTTGTCAATTTTATTATCTGCAAACTATACATTGTAACCGGTAATACGCATGTATCGTAACTTCTTCTTTTTAGTACTCAAATACAGTTGTAGGTGTATTTGAGTTCTTCATTATATAACTTAGTTTTTCAAAGGCTTGCGAAGGCTAATGATATCGGGTTTCGGAATAAACATAATAATCGCGAAACATATTATTTCAACCATATAAGTTTATTTGTTATTTTAGAGTAAGTAGAGAAAGGCAACAACCAAATATATAAACAATTTTAGTTGTTCCACTATAATAAGGAAAAATAGAAACATGGTATCCCATTTAGTTCAGTAAACAGTTAATTGTGAAATTCAATTAGGAAACTTGTAAACTATACTCTAATTTGTAATTGTACTATTGAAATCTACCCCGTAAGCAATTTTAATCCAGATTCCGCCTTGAGACATGCAAATGCGGCACGTTTTCAGACCCTATCTTATTAGCTCTTCAAATTAGACGTTTTAATTAAAACGTGTTAAATATAATTTTACTTCATTATACATACAATAAAGTATGCTGCCTTTGAGAGAAGAAAATTAACCGAATTGTTGGAGTTTGGCGGAACTCCCGCTGAACTTGCCCGCTTTCCACTCGTTTTGCCAGAGGTGGAGGAGTGAGGTTTGCAGGGAGATAATGTAGGATGTTACAATGCCGATGAGATTTACATTTTTTCTTTGTTAATTCCAAAAAGTTTTAATTTTCCCCGTTACTTTTTTAAAAGTGGCAATTACAATTACAATTACAATAAATACCATTAATTCTTGTATCTTTAAAAAACTCTTTCCTTTAAATAAATATGTAATTGGACATTAAGCATAGTTTATACCGCTATAATCAAAAAGTAAGGTGATATTTTTGATAAAACACAAAATATTTATTTAACACATAGGCCAATAAGTTCCCAGTCTGACATATAGACACTAATAAAAAAATCCTTACCGCGGGTCAATTGTACCAACCTTTAAAAGTCTAATATCAAAATTTCACGACAATCTGTCTACTAGTTTCTGAGTTGTTGTGCTTTAATTGACGTTACTTTTATTATTTTCAAAACAATAGATAAAAAAAGAATTTTGTTTTTTGATTAAGAAGAAAAATACTGTTGAAGCAAAACAATGCCTTGATAAACATTACCCAGACTCATCCCCAGGAAAATGAATCATAATTGATTGGTATGATGAATTCAAACCTGGCCGTACAAGCACCGACGATGCTGAACGCTCAGAACATCCAAATGAGGTGGTTACACCAGAGAACATCAGAAAAATTCACAAAATTATTTCGCAAAACCGTAAAGTAAAGCTGCAGGAGATAATTGATACCATGAATATATCGAAAGAAATTGTATACACCATTTTGCATGAACATTTGGGAATGTATACATTGCTATCGAAATGGGTACCGTGTTTGCTTACAGCGGACCAAAAACAACAACGTATTGATGATTCTGAGCAATGTTTGGATCTGATTGAGAAAGGTAAAACAATCAATTACTAATATTACATAACATTAGTGGTGGGTTTGAAGGACGAGATCGCATAAAAGCTCTAAATTAACAAAAAAATTGCTGTTTCACCAAAACAATACACCGTGTCGCATATTCTTGCAAACGATGGCTAAATTACATTATATTCTCCAGATTTGGGCTCCAGCGACTATGCCTTGTTCTCAGACCTCAATAATATGCTCGCTGGAAAGAAATTTACCCTGAATGAAGAGGTAATTGCCGAAACTGAAGAATGTTTTGAAGGCAAAGAGAAATCGTTCTATAAAAATAGAGTTATATTGCTTCTATATTGATGAATAAAGTTGAAATTTGTAAAAAAAGAGTGTTTTATTTGTCAGACCGGGGACATATTGGCCAATATGTTATTTATCCAAATTTACTTTGCACCCTTCAAAGTAATCTCCTCTCACTGCAATATATTAGGTTATCAATCATATTTATTTTATTTTCATTAAATAACAAAATTATATTAATTTATTATGTATTCTCCAGTATACCTCGCCTAAGGTACTGGATGGGTCACGGGTGGTAGATAGTGAAAGTTCCATTAGATATTAATGGACAGCTGCGAATATCTCAAAATAAGCAGCCCCGAACCAAGGCAAAAAAAACAAATCCACTTAGCGTCTGACTTGTATCAAGCGGTTGAGTGGTCAGCGTCTCTTCACCAGTGGTGCGGCTGATATTTAAATTCTGGAACTAACCCCTCCAGTTCCTCTGGAACTTAACCTCTGAATCGTCATGGTTCAAACTTTTAATTCAAGGACCCTTTATTCTTTACCTTACAAGGATTCTTTACCCCAGGACGTAGACAGTCCTCTGCCAGCTTTGCTGGTATAACCGGACTTTCGGTTCTGTTCATAGTCAGGGATCACTACTTGACTAGAATCAAACTTAGGTTAACACCTCAAAAATTTATTCAAAAGAGACTGCCAATACCAAAGTTCGTCTCAACGAAAATAAAACCAGACCTTACAGAAGAGCTTGATAAACAACCAGCACAGAACTTGCAAGAATTGAAACAAAAAATTATTAAAACAGCCTTAAAGTGGGTCTCTTTACAAAAACGTAGAAAACATCCGTGGTGGGATCAAGTTTGCGAGCAAGCAGTATTAAGCAGAAGTAAAGCATCAAAAAATTGGAACAGTCAAAAAACAGCAATAAACTATAACATCTTTTTGGAAGTAAGAAGAAAAGTAAAAAGTAAAAAGTAAAAGAAAAGTAAAAAGAAATATCGAAGTTAATTAGACAAACTAAAAGAAAATATGAAAACAATCAACTTAATGAAATAGAAAAATATTTTCAAAAAATAACACCCGAAACTTTTACAAAACATTTAAAACTAAATTAACAGGGTATCAACCGCAAAGTCTTTGCTTCCAAAAGGAAAACGGAGAATTAGCTTTAAATAACCAAGACAATTGCAAAGAACTTGCGAAATATTTTGAACAAATACTAAACTGTCCTGAGCCCTTAAACAAATTACCAACACTAAACCCTAAACAAACAAACCCTGATTCATTACCACCGAATGAAGATGAAATAATTAGGCAAATCAAGCGGTTTAAAAATAACAAAGCTTCTGGTAAAGATGGAATCACTCCTGAACTTTTGAAATCCACTGGTCCAGGTACAATCAAGGAAATAACCAAAATTCTACAAGAAGTTTGGCAAACAGAACGGATTCCGGAAGATTGGAAATATGTTCTAATCCATCCATTACACAAGAAAGGAGCTAGAATGGATGTAAACAACTATAGAGGGATATCTCTTCTCCCAGTTTGTTACAAGATTCTATTTCAATGTCTACTAGACCGAGCACAGGGACAGTTAGAACCTAACATTGGTGAATATCAAGCAGGTTTTCGACCGGGCAGATCCTGAATCTAAAGTTGATCCTAAGACATCAAAAACTGTTCAATAAAAATTTCGTCTGTACATTTGTGGATTTCAAAAAAGCATATGATTCTGTTAACCGCGAATCTTTATTCCGAATCTTGAAGCAATAAGGACTAGATCTGAAAACGCTGGCAATTATTAGAGCAACATTAACTAACACAAGATCAAAAGTTAAATTCATGGGTGACATCTCAGAGCCCTTCGAAATTAAAACTGGAGTGAGACAAGCGGATGGACTCTCGCCATTCTTATTTAACTGTGTTCTAGAAAAAGTAATTCAGGAGTGGCATGAAAAAAAGTCGGCCCTGAATATTGATCAGCCCATTAAACTGGGGAGAACCAACATCAAAATTGATTGTCTGGCGTTTGCTGATGATCTAGCAATTTTGGCTCAAGATGTATTAACAGCACAGAAACATATTTAAATCCTAAAAGAAACAGCAGAAAAAGTAGGACTCCAAATTTCCTTTGAAAAGACACAATACATGACCTGTAAGAGACTAAGAACACCATTTCTAAAAACAAAATATGATAACATCAGACGAGTCTCTCAATTCAAATATTTGGGTGAAATAATCATGGAAAATGGGTAGAAGTCAAAAAATGGAAACGGCATTGAGACTTACACAAAATATTTATAACAAAAAATGCCTATCTAAAAACATAAAACTGAGACATTATAACACAGTTATTAAGCCAGAATGTCTATATGGGGCAGAAACGCTCATTTTGAATAGAAAGAGAGACATCGAGGAGATTGAAAAGAAGGAAAGATAAATTATAAGAAAAATCTTAGGCCCCAAAACAAATAAATAGCCCAACATACCGACTTCGAGAAAACCAAGAAATCAAACAATACACAGATATACATAGCGATATGAGAAAAAGAAAACTTGAGATTTACGGACACATATAACGGATGAATCTGAGTAGGCTAACTAGACAAATAATCGAATTTTATGAAAATAGGAGTAGAGTTAAAGTAGAAATACTTAAACGGATTGCTGCAATTAAAGATCAGCTAATATTACACAAAGTGAAATTCAGGATAGAGGCGGTTTCAGATACAAGGTTGACGTTTGGAAGGTTGGCCAGAGAGAAAAATGTAGAAAGACTGGAACAACTTGGTTTGACGAAAGGAAAAAAGCTCATAGCGAAAGAATGAAATTAGTATGGGCGCAAAGGAAGGCTAACAACAACAAACGCCTCTAACTGTACTTCGCGTGGTCCACCAGGGCCCATACGTGAATAATAATAATAATATTATGTATTCACCACTATTATGTATAACCTCTCATCTTCCTGGCAGCTTATCAATTCTTTCCTTATAAAATGTGGTTGGTTTGGACTAAAAGACATTTTCGACAGACTGGCTGACTTGCTCAGGAATAGTATAGTGGTGGAGGTATGTCGGGAGAAGGTCCGAGGTGTAAGGTAAAATGGGTGTGGCAAAACAGACCATCCAAACTCAAGATTTTTTCTTGAGTCACCCGTGCTGTATATGGTCACTCATTGTCGCGTAAAAGAATGGGATTTTTGCAATCGAGTGCAACGAGTGTAGAATGCATTTCTTGGAGTTTCTCTTTCAGTCTTTGCAGCAGCTGAACGTATGGATCCGCCGTAATCGTTAAATTTGACTTCAATAACTCATGATCAATCATACCTCGACAATCCCACCATAGACACAATAGAATCTTTTTTCCATGTATGTTTGCTTTCGGATCTGTAGGGGTGGTTGATTCTTATCAAGCCACTGTCTTTTGTGGACAATATTGTCATAGGTAACCCATTTTTCATCGCCTGATATAATCCTATCTAGAAAAGGCAAGCAGACTTGTGGCGATTAAATTATTTTCTTTATTCCGTTCACTGAGATTGTGAGGTAACCATACCCCTAAGTTCTTGACTTTCCCTAATTTCTCCAGATAGCGGCAAACAGTTGATTGTAATGTATTCAACCTTTCTGCTACATGGTTTATTGATTGAAGTGGATTTTGCTCCAATATTGTTTTTAAAAAACTGTCGTCAATGTTGGCAGAACGTCCCGCCCTCGGTTTTTCTTTTACGGTCAAATCTCCAGAAAGGAATTTGGTAGACCAAGTTCTAACGGCCCGATCTGTTATTAGTCCTTCACCGTATACACTGCATATTTTTTCAGCTGTTGCTTTAGCACTATTGTCTTGTTTAAATGCCCGAAGTATCACATGACAAATATGCACTTTTTCAGTGCCCATTTTAAGTCAAATCAAATCATTGTCACAAATTTGAAAGTTTTTTGAATCAACTCACATATATGACGCATATCGTTAAATATTGGAGGGTTGTTAGAGGGAACTCTTTGTGGACAATAAATACCTTGGTAATCTAATAGAAAGCCCACTTTTGAATATACAATTTTCACTTTTGAATATAAATATTTCGTTTGGCATTATTTTCCTAAACAGGGCAGCTTCGTCTGTATTAAACACTTGTTCAGGTTTGAATCCACCATCAGCAATTAAATTTAAAAATCTCTTCTGGATATATTGCTGCTTCTAAAGTATCTGCAGGGGCAACTTCTCTGTTAATTTTGATGTTATACAGTAATTGTCGCACCTTGAACCTATTGGACCAGTCTTGCAATGCTTGAAATCCTCCATTCAAATGTTCATCACCAGGTTCTTTAACATGTGAGTAACGACACTTAACTTTCTTTCGGATTATAGCACCAGATAGAGGCACTCTCTTCTGGCTGCAGTATTCAATCCAGTTAATACAGCTTCCATTTTTTCATTTGTTGAATCACGAACAATTGTTGCTGTTAATGAGCTTGAAGCTGTATAATTCCTTATTTTGTTTTCTGATTTTTTGATGGATCGTACAGTTAATTCATTTATATAATAAAAAAAAAGTGATATGGATGCAAACGACTCTTCTGGCTACAGTATTCAATCCAGTTAATACAGCTTCCATTTTTTCAATTGTTGGATCACGAACAATTGTTGGTGTTAGTGAGGTTGAAGCTGTTAAATTCCTTATTTTGTTTTCCGATTTTTTGATGGATCGTACAGTTGATTCATTGATGTAATAAAAAAGGTGATATGGATGCAAACGACTCGCCAAGGCGTAAACGGTCCAGCATTTCTATTTATACTTTAAGCAGCAAGACGACTTTTTTCCCTGTTGAAACTAATACTTGCTTGCTTGAAACGAATGCGACAAATAACAAGTTGAATCAATAAAACAAGAGATTCAACACCGATCGTAGGTTTTCAAATCAAAAACATCACGCATAATCCGGTGTTTCGTACATCGGCGGCGACTTATTTTCAAAGAACTTTCGGCCAAGCGGTAACAAGACTTGTTTGTTTATAAATACTTTGATACTTGTTTATTTTTAAATATGGCATGTAAATAAATACATATTATTTTAAAAATACAATATGTATCATTGATTTTGGATCCGCGAATAAAGAAATTTTCGGCAGCAAGTACATGAAGTGGTCACAATTTTTTAATCCGCGAATACTGAAAAAGCGAATAACCAAACCGTGAATAAGAAGCTGTGAGTGTATTGTTTACTAGGTTCATCTTATATTTTTATTAATGTCTACGGTAGTAGGGGTTTGCAATTCAAGACTACAATGTTTGTACTAAACAAGAGGGTTTAACCGAGGAACAATGCAAGCTTAAAAAGTTTTTTAACTATATTTAATGTAATTCAAGCTTGTCTTTGGCGATTTTCCAGTCATTTGTTATCAGTCCATTTGTAGATATTAATACTGGTATAATGTCGACATCTCTCAGTTGATACATGTCTGCTAATTCTACAGTTAACGGTTGATATTTTCGTTTTTTTTCGGCAATGGTCTTGATTAAATTGTGGCCCAACGCTACCTCCACATCGATATTAAGTCCTTTAAGAGCCTTTGTGTTGATTATAACAATATCGGGCCGATTAGCCTCCATCGTCCGATCAGTAATCATTGCCGTATCCCACAAAATTTTTGCAGTTTTACTTATATACACCTGTTTTGGTTTCCACTTATAATAAGGTATCTCCACGTCCAACAGATCATATTTTTTCAGTAATGCTTGATGTATCACCTCAGCAATATTCTTGTGCCTCTGCATATAGTCTGTTTGAGCCAGCGCAGGACAATCACCGCTTATATGCTGTAATGATTCTAAATCTTGTTTGCATAAGTTACATTTTGAATCAATATTTTATCCTAATATATGTTTTTATATGCCCTGGTACTTCCGGCCTGACCTTGAATAGCATATAGGAAACCTTCTGTCTCTCCATAAAGTCCCAATGTTCGGAGCCGTTCTGTAGAGTATTTCTTATTGATCTGTTTAGAATCGAAGAGAGCTGCAAAGCGACCATGGAGCTTCCTTCTGTTTCAAATTGAAATACGTCCTTGCGGAGTTATATAGCTTGCCTCGTTACTTGCTTGTGCTAGATGGAAGGAACTATAATTACTATCCAGTGTACATACAGCTTTTTGAAGATTACTCTCTTTGCTGAGAAAATAGGATCTCAGCCGATCCTCGTGTTGACGGCACATTATCTTCGCAATCTGTAAGTCCCTTCCTTTTATATGTCGAGGCAAATATAGCCTCTCGATGGAACTTTTTGAGTGATGCATACGACGTTTTGTTAACTTAGTTCTTATTTTCTGATCAAATGCTTTCAGAGAGGTGTCAGACCACTTTAATAAAGTGGTCTGTAATCACCAAACGAATAAGCAGCCACAGGCAAAGTCCAAGTGTTAATTGCCAATATTTTATTTCTAGCGCTGACTAAAGATTTACATATTCTTTCAACTCTAGTTATCACGTTTTATAATCATTTCCCTAGCTGTTATATGAGATATTCCTAACAACTGCATCATGCCAAGATACTTATAATTTTCTCCACTATTGAAACTACGAATAAGAATAACTCGATTTAATTGTATGTTTTCTGAATATTCCAATGTCTGCCCCTTGCGCACATGGACAATTGCACATTTATCAAGGTCAAACTTCATGCAGATGGTATCGGTAAAACTTTTGGCAAGCTCTATTTCAGATTATTAGAGTTTGATGCATATAATAATTGATGTGATACCTAAAATTATGGATTTATCTTCATCATATTGCCAATGCTGGACTCTCTCAACATTCTACTTAATGGTGTTAAAGCCATATAGCACCATAGATAACTTAAACTATCCCCCTAAAATATTCCCCTGCGTATTCGTGTCTTACTTGTGGTGTATTATTATTATTATGATTATTATATGATAGTTTATTCTCCAAATCGTACCCAATTGAGAACCTGACAAACCCAACGACAGACATCGAATATCACATAAAATACCACATATGAAAAGCAATAGAAAAAAATGTTGATAAAACAATAAAGATAACGAAAAAGTGAAATGATTAAAGAAGAAATATAAAGTTGCATTTTATTTCGGTAGCATTTGGAAATAGTATGCCAACATCGGGAAAACCTAATATAAATTCCAACGGTTAAAAATTGCAGAGGATGTTTGGTTTCGTGACCCGTGCGACGTCGTCTGCCTGTAAATTGTTTTTCGACAAAATAGTTTTTTTTCTCTTTTTTCCCAGAAAAAGTTGTCGTTGATACAAATATTTCCAGTCTCGATATGAATTAAACATATTTTTTTCCTTTATTTGGGTTTTCGCCACTATCTAAAACTAAAAAAATATTAAAAATACCTGTTCTTATTTAAAGAAAGAATCACAGGGTAAAAACAAAAAACCAAACGGAGAGAAATTTCTCAGTGATTCTTTTTTATAATAAATTTGCGTAACGAACAAAATTTTAAAGATATAAAAATGTTATAAAACATTTTACAAACTTTTAACGTTAACGTTTCGGAGGGTACTCTCCCCCCGTTTTCAAAACTAAACTAAAAAATAAATTATATTAATTGGTAATATATAAATTAATGAGTGAAAGTAAATATATTTTTTTGTATATGTCAACGATACTTACATTGACAACAACATAAAAGGTTGGATTTGGACAGCACTAACTCATAGAATTTATTATTTTTCTTGATGTCTCGGAATCTATTAAAGTTTAGTACAAACTAAAACCGAGGATTGGTGGAATCAGAGCTCGCATTTCATCTAATATTTATCTATAGAAACTTCATTTTTGTTTGCACTCTCCAAACATTAACAGGAAATATTAAAAACTTGCTTTTGTTTTAACGATACGTGATTTCATTTTTAAATATTTTTAAACGATTGGTTGTTTAGTTAGAATATAAAGCATAAAACTATATAAGTAACTATATAAAATAGTTTTTTTTCTCTTTTTCCCCAGAAAAAGTTGTCGTTGATACAAATATTTCCAGTCTCGATATGAATTAAACATATTTGTTTCCTTTATTTGGGTTTTTGCCACTATCTAAAACTCAAAAAATATAAAAAAAACCTGTTCTTATTTAAAGAAAGAATCACAGGGTAAAAACAAAAAACCAAACGGAGAGAAATTTCTCAGTGATTCTTTTTTGTAATAAATTTGCCTAACGAACAAAATTTTAAAGATATAAAAATGTTATAAAAATTTTTACAAACTTTTAACGTTAACGTTTCGGAAGGTACTCTCCCCCCGTTTTCAAAACTAAACTAAAAAATAAATGATATTAATTTGTAATATATAAATTAATGAGTGAAAGTAAATATATTTTTTTGTATATGTCAACGATACTTACATTGACAACAATATAAAAGGTTGGATTTGGACAGCACTAACTCATAGAATTTATTATTTTTCTTGATGTCTCGAAATCTATTAAAGTTCAGTACAAACTAAAACCGAGGATTGGTGGAATCAGAGCTCGCATTTCATCTAATATTTATCTATAGAAACTTCATTTTTGTTTGCACTCTCCAAACATTAACAGGAAATATTAAAAACTTGCTTTTGTTTTAACGATACGTGATTTCATTTTTAAATATTTTTATACGATTGGTTGTTTAGTTAGAATATAAAGCATAAAACTATATAAGTAACTATATAAAATAGTTTTTTTTCTCTTTTTCCCCAGAAAAAGTTGTCGTTGATACAAATATTTCCAGTCTCGATATGAATTAAACATATTTTTTTCCTTTATTTGGGTTTTCGCCACTATCTAAAACTCAAAAAATATCAAAAAAACCTGTTCTTATTTAAAGAAAGAATCACTGGGTAAAAACAAAAAACCAAACGGAGACAAATTTCTCAGTGATTCTTTTTTGTAATAAATTTGCCTAACGAACAAAATTTTAAAGATATAAAAATGTTATAAAAAATTTTACAAACTTTTAACGTTAACGTTTCGGAGGGTACTCTCCCTCCGTTTTCAAAACTAAACTAAAAAATAAATTATATTAATTTGTAATATATAAAGTAACGAGTGAAAGTAAATATATTTTTTTGTATATGTCAACGATACTTAGATTGACAACAATAGATTTTCATGACAGTTTCAATCGAATACATAAATAATACTGGGGAACAGCAATTTTGTTGACTTGAATCTGTGACTTGCTTTTGACTAATTTTTCATCTCTGAATTCAAAAATATTCACAGTTTTTCTCTATCACGTCAAGTTCTTAAGCTACAGCATACCCCTCATTTTACCTTAAAAGTGTACATACGAAAGGAAATAAGGTGAGATCTGACCAAATAGATTAGAATATTTTATTCATACAGAGGTTAACATATTATTAAAAGTTAAATTGTGTTTATACATAAAATAAATAAAAGATATTATGGTAAAAATTTCTTCTTATAGCTTTTCCTGAAGTGTTCAGTTTGTGGACATTCTCGCTTGATGCTCCAACAGTAGTCAGCCATCATATTGACATCCCATCTACCTTGATACCGCGCTTCCATAACCTTTACACCTTGGTGAAATCGCTCACCCTGTTCATCACAAACAGCACCAAGATTTTCTGGGAAGTTAGCAAGATGACTATGTAAGAAATGCAGTTTGATGCTCATGTTGCAACCAAGCTTTTTAAAGCTCTCCAAGAGTTGTTGAACAATTTCGATGTAATTCGGAGCTCGTGTATTTCCAAGAAAGTGTTTAACAATATTTTTAAAAGCCAACCAAGCATTCCTTTCAAGTTCGGTAATTGTTTCAATGAAATTTTCATTTTTAACGAGTTGCCGAATCTGTGGACTATCAAACACACCAGCCTTTATCTTTTCATATGACAGGCTAGGAAATGCTTAAATGATATACTTAAAGCAGTCTCCTTCAATTGACAAAGCCTTAAGAAATTGCTTTATGAGACCTAGTTTTGTATGCAAAGGCGGAAATACAATGTTTTTCTGTCGACAAGTGGCTGATTTAAAATGTTTGGATCACCAGGTCTTAGGTCAAATCTTGGCGGCCAGTTCGATTGCACCCAATGGTTCTCACAAGCTCTGCTGTCCCACATGCACAAAAAACAGGGATACTTGCTATATCCGCGTTGCTGGCTAAGAAGGAAACAGACCATTTTAAGGTCAACACAGATGATCCATTGGTGCATGTTATATTGCAACAAGTCAATGACTTTCTTTATGTCGCCATATTCTTCACGCAAAGAAACTGAATGACCTATTGGGACTGTACCGTATAAATTTCCGTTATGTAGGAGAACACACTTCAAGCTAAGCTTTGAGCTTTCTATAAACAATCGCCATTCCGTTGCGTTATGATTAGAAATGGCCAATTCTTTCATTAAACCTTCTACGTTCGGGCAATATACAAAACCGTCATTATTTCTAAAGTACTGCCTAAATTCACTTTCTCTGGATCGATAGTAAGTGACTTTAGCTCCTTTGTCAAGCAAATTTTTTTCGTGCAGTCTTGATGCTAATAATTCCGATGCTTATTTGGATAGTCCCAAATCTCGTGCTAAATGGTTTAATTCATGTTGATTGAATCCTTTACGAACAGAATCATCGGAAACTTTGAATTCTTCATCGGTGGAGCCACTTCGATCTTCACTTGATTCACATTCTTGTATTTCTAAAGAAGGTAATTCGTGAAAAACTGGCCCTGAAATTTCAACTGAATGAGGCACAGGGCGTATAGCTGACGGTAATTTAGGGTACTCAATTTTATGTTTGTTTTTCTTGTTGAATCCTGATGTTTTTACTATGCAAAAGTAGCAATCACTTAAGTGATCTTTGGGCTCTCGCCAACCCATTGGTGTACCAAACGAAAGTTTATTACGTGTTCTCTCTAGACACTGCTTGCACACTTTATGAGGGGCCCATGATTTATCTTGGTCACCTATTTTCACTTTAAAATATACAAAATAGGCTTGCCTGACAAATGTACTAATATTAGTCCGTTGAATGGGGATGGTAAAACTGCCACATATATAAAAAAATGAATCAGGGCTGTTTAAGCACTTACGACGAGAATTACCAGAGGCAGACATAACGAAAATCTTTAGTTGGGTATATATACTTTGATTTCACTATATCAGAGCGACACAGATACGCGTACTTTAGCATCTCATGCCTAACTGACCGAACTAGTTTTGGATGACGCAACGTCACTCACGCTCCCACTCCTAGATCGAAGAAGGTTCGCCGGTAGGAGAGCAGTAGTGACTTCTGTGATTCGCCAAGCTTAGTCGGATGCGCAACAAATGTAGAGAAAAAACTTGACGTGATAGAAAAAACTAAATCAAGTTTTGGAATTAGCATGTCAATTTACGTATAAAACTGCTTAAATATCGAACTCAACAGAAATTATTTTTTCAAATTGTTCCCCAGTGTAATGTGATAATGTTTGTGTTTAAGCAATTCTTAGATTTATACCGTTTAGTATTAATAAAATAATTTATTACGTAATGTATTACGTATGATAGAATTTTAAGTACCTAAGTTTTTTTAAAATAACCCTTTTCAAATACTGTATTAAATATATAGATAAGATGCCTTGTTTCATATTACATGTGACAACATTACCATGTCGACTGAAAAAAATTGAGTTTTCTTTTCCCCCAAAAATATTTTTGTTGACACAAGATAAATTTAACTCCAAAGAAAAGAGATGGGTATACAATGGGAAAAAAGTTTACGAAGAGGGATATTTTTAAGGCGAACTAACGACAAAAACTTGATTTGGAAGACAATACATAATGTATTTTTTTATGTTTCTTACTTATGTTTGAAACTTAGTAGTAAACAATTTAAAAGTTAGTAGAATTGTAGGAGAGTAAATGTGTGACTTATTTATTGAAATTCTATTTTTGATATTGTACTTTATAGTGGTATAATTGAAACAAAGAATGTGTAGTTTTTTTTTAGTTTGTAATATATTTAATCAAACTGGAATAAATTTCAATCAATATTTGAAACTAAAACAATTCCTACACTTAATATGTCAAAGGTGTCACTAAAAATACTTCCTATTAACAAAAATGGCTTTGTAATAAGCTAAACATTAAAAGCTATTTTAAAAAATGGTAATGTCAGCTAACTACTACAAGAAAATTGTAGCAATTGAACCAAGAGATCTATCTAGAGAACCTATAAAGTGAATACATTTTCAAGCATTTATGTTTTGAAAAAAATTGATAAAAATGAGAAAGGACATTTAGATGAGAACATTTGAATGACAGCCAGCTGAGTTTGCCCGTATCCCAATAAACCTTCAACCGTATAAGCTTGAGTTTCCTACATTAAGATGTTCTTCAATTTTTATTTTATTACATAACAAATATCTTAGAATAACGTTGGAATAACATGGAATAATGGTGGTGATAGATAATAGTTAACTTCTTTCTGAATGAGAAGCGTATTCAAGAAATAACAAATTTGATATGAAAAGCTTGGTAAAACCCTGGTTGATCCTTAACCAAGCTTTTTATATCAAATTTGTTCATTCCTGAATACGCTTCTCATTTTTTTGGGACACAAATTCTAGATAATTCTCTAGTACATTGGTGGATGTGACTTGTAGTCTGAACTTTATCAGTATGGTTTTTTATTTCAAGATTATCATAGCCATTTTGAATCAGTGTCATTTCTAGAGAATTATGTTTTGTTTGCATATATAAATATATATTATATAATTTCGAATGATGGTTTAAATGCTTTAAAAATGGCGTTTTTAATATAAAAGACAAGGGGCGTCTAGAACAGACAAAAAAGTTTGAAGATGCAGATATGCATACGTTGAAACGTATGACAGAAGCATTGGTTGTTGTCCAATCCACCATTTCCGAACGTCTACAAGCTTTGAGAAAGATCCAAAAGAAAGGAAAATGAGTACCCATAAGAACTGAAGGAAAGATATATAATAGGCTAAAAACTACTTGTGAAATTTTGCTTGCCAGACAGTAAAGAAGAGGTTTTTTGTCAAAGTGCAAAAAATCATGGGTAGACCCAGGCCATCTTTCAAGATCACAAGCACTGTGCAATATATATATATATATATATATATATATATATATATATATATATATATATATATATATATATATATATATATATATATACCAAAGCTGCAAATGGCTGGAGAAGTATTTAGCTTGAAAATAAACCTGAAAAAGAGTGAGTCATGTTATGTTCGCCATCTTTTAGCATAATCGACAGTATGAACCGAAACACCAATAGTTAACTGTACCTCCAAAACAAATAATAAAATTTCCGTTAAACCAAAAGTTAAAATTCACAAACTGCCAATCAAATTCTATTTTATTATCATATTTTCTCCGTTCTGAATGCTAAATGTTTCATTATCTGTCCAAGATAAAATTATTCAAGAAAAGTTGAAACGCCTACTAATAAGTTTACTTTTGTCAAAGATTAATAATGTTTAATAATAAAGGCGCCGATTTAGACCTCTGAAGAAAACGATACAAAGCTAAACAGATAACTGACTTAAAACAACTGGAAACAACAAACTTCGCTCAATCAATTAAGGATTATCTCAAGATAATTTTCGTTGGAACGAAATGGCAGTAATCCAAGATGTATAATATTTATGATACAAAACTTAAGGTTTCAAAATAATGTGTTTTCAACTTTATAATAAACCCTATACTAAGTATGTTTTTAAGACATAAAAAGAATGATGCTACTTATTTGACGTTTAGTATGAGTCAAGTCAATTGTAGAAAACTGGTAAGTTTGTTCCTTTACCAAATGGGGTTTTTTTTTTATCAACTCGTGAAATGTCATCAATGACGCAGTATCTCCTGGAATCGTCCTTCCCTTCACCAAATAGTGAATGAAGATAATGTCTTCGGAATCACAGAAAACAGTGGCCATAAGCTTTCCTGTCGATGGAAGCTTTTTCCAGGTTTCATCAACAGCCATAAATCATAGCAGAAATTCCTTGGGATTGCGATTATATATATCTAGACACTGCTTGGTTCATTTTGGCGTCCATCCTTTTTGAGTGGGATGCTCTAGCTGTCCCCGCAAATATTAATTCCCAGCACTCCTCTGCTAAGAGTATCAACTAGTAGAGTCTAAACGATCACCTTTTATCAAAACCTAGAGCAATCTAGAATATCAACTAGAACGCGGAAATATATAAAAGATGATTTTTGAGTGAGTTCGAACTTCCGATAGGGGCCGCTTTAAAACGACTGTAAGTTTCGCACAAATCAGTAAATCTATGCCTCAATAGCCTGGCAAATAATCATGGAACGTTTAAATCAGAGCAACGCTGGTAAATTGTAGAAATCAGTGTTCGGTGTACCAAACTTATATGAAACCAACCACAAAAACCAAACGAGTCAAGACAAAAAAAATTATGTTTTCCGAAGAAAATATTGCCGCTGTTGCTGGTAGTGTTGATGAAGATCAAAATTAATCAATTCGTTGATGGGAATCGTTACAGAGCAATAATCAATGATTATTTAATTGCGAATTTGAATGCTCTTGATCTGGATTAAATGTAGTTCCAACAGGACGACTCCACATGTGTTACAGACAATGGAATAATCGATTTATTGGGAACAATTTGATGAAAAAATTATTTCAAGAAACGAACTAGTTAATTGGCCACCAAGGTCATGTGGCTTAATACCCTTAGATTATTTTCTTTGGAGATATGTGCTCTATGCCTTGGAACTCGTCTTGGAACATAACTCGGACCATTGTGGACATAAGACCCAAATTGCTTGAAAATATGGCCCGAAATAGCGTTGATAGAAGGCACTTTGTCAGAAGTAGTCGCGGTGAACATTCGTCTGAAATTATTTTCAAACTTTAATGCCTTTAAATGATATTTTACATTAAAGCAATAGTTTCAAGGCATCTAATTCGGTTGTTGTTTCATCTGAATATAAAGTTCGAACGCACTCAAAAATCACCCTATATAAAAGGCTGAACAGGAAACTGCCTCAGAATTTATTTTTTAGTTCCATAATAAAATATATTATTTCCATAATAAAAAAAATTCCAAGTACATTCTTCATTCTACATACAATTTGACAACAATGATATAGTTCTTTTCAAGATATTACATTGCCCTTCGGCAAAATCTTAATGTGCCCCAATAAATCTGAATCCTAATATTCCTTCAGTTTTCTGGACACTGTGCCGGTACTTCCAATTACTACTGGAATTATGTGAGTCTTCAAGCTCCACATTCTGGAGACCTCTATGGCCAGATCTTTGTATTTAAGCACTTTCTCCGCTGGTTTTTGAACTATTACTATTATTATTATTATTATTATTATTATTATTATCACAAGCATGATTCATCGATCATTTCGGCCTAGGCTGATCGGGTTTACAAACCAAAATGAGAAAATAGTTCAGCTCCTCCCATTCAGCTTAGCACCTTACAAACAATGTGGCAAGTTTGTAAGAGAACTGCTCGTTGTCCTACTGTGGTAATTGATTTTGAAACACCAAGAATTTCCAGGTTTTTGGAAAAGGTTTTGTTTACTAGGTCTTCGACGGATATAACAAAAGGTAACATCTCCACTTTCTGGAGTTTCCATTGATTTTTCAGATCAAATGCAAGATTTTCGTACTTCATGACCTTTTCCATGTCAGTTTTTCTGATGGTGAGAGTGGTATCGCAATGTCAATTATGAAAGCTCTCATCTGCTTTTAATTAAGAACAAATATTAATTAGAACAATATTCCGCCTATTATAGTCAATCGTCCGATCTGTTGCAATTGGTCTATACCAGTAAAGAATGGCATCGGCTGACTCAAGTACGGGAGAAGGTGTGTACTTGTAATATGGGAGAGATGTTATCAAATAGCGAGTGCTTGCTGGTGTATATTGCTGATTTGCTGGTGTATAATTTTCGCCAGCTGATTATGCCTGCCTAGGTAAGCATTAGAAGCAAGGACTGGATACCTTCCAATAAGATATTCAATTGTTTCTCCCACACCACCGCACTTCCTGCACTTGTCGACAACATCCATCTGTAGTATATGTCTTTCATAATTTTTTGTCCTACTACCTTATCTTGAATAGCTGTCGCAAAGCCTTCTGTTTCTGGATGTAATCGTCCATCGGTAAGCCACTTTAGAGACAAATGTTTGTCAATGGAGTCATCCTCAAGTGATTTAGGATATCTCCCATGAAATGTCTGTTGTTTCCATTCTTGAACGACATCCTTCAGTGCTGTTCTACTATCAACACGATTTTGTCTATTTAGATTCAGCGATTCTTTCTTAACAACCAGTTTCATTAGTGTGTTACCTGAACTAATGAAGTGCTCTCTCATCCTATTCTCCTGGTTGAGACAAAGATTCTTGACATTCACAAGCCCTCTGCCTCCCAACTTTCTTGGAATATATAGCCTTTTTGTGGACGAATTGGGATGTAAACAACGGAACTTGGTCAATGTTCTTAGTGTCAATCTATTCAGTTTATCAAGATCTGCTTCAGACCATTTAACAATGCCAAAAGAATATGTCAGAGTTAACACCGCCTAGCCGTTGATCACTTTAATGAGGTTTCCACCGTTTAGTCTGGTGTTTAGGAAATTTTGTCAGACATTTTTGGTACAAAGTGGAAAAATTCTTCTTTAATAGGCTATGATCAAATTTATGGTTTTGAAGCATTCCTAAATACGTGTATGATTCTTCTGATGCTAGTTCGTGTATACCGCAGACTGTTGAATGTTGTTCTTTTATTATTCCCTTTTCCAAAGATAATTTGTCAGTCCAAAAGACCAAATGACAGTTCAAATGACATTTTGATATCCTTACTAAATATTTCGACTGTTTTTATTCATAAGTTTAGTTTCTCTCTTGTTTCTCCATAGAGTTTTAAGTCGTCCACGTATAGCAAATGAGATAGTTTCTGGAATTCCTCATGTCAAATGTGTAGGCAATATTGCTATTGTTAAGTAATGTGGACATCGGATTCAACGCTAAACAAAACCAAACAGGGGAAAAGGAATTTCCCTAAAATATTCCTCTCTCGATATTTGTTGTTCCAATGTACTGTTGGTGAACAAATAAATTAGTCTTCCATTTACTCATGAGATACCTTAAAGAGTTTGTAATCTGCGGACAAATTTTGTAGATGTTCAAAACTTCTAATAACCAGTCATGTGGGACACTATCGAAAGCCTTCTTGTAATCTATATAGCACATATTCAAATTGCGCTTTTTTTTCGCGCTTGCGCAAGAACTACAGCATCAATCGTCAGTTGTTCCTTGCATCCCATACTTGTCCTAATACACCCTTTCTGCTCATCTTCAAATATGTTATATAGTCACAATGTTGGTAAATGTTTTCGTTGAGCAGAGTACACAACACGGATAAACATGTTATCGGTCTATAGTTACTGGGTTGTTTAGAATCACCCATTTTATATAACAAATATGCATTTCCCTCCATCAGAAAGTCGGAGAAAGTATTAGGATTCACCAGTATTTCTTTAAATGCATCAGCAAGTACCTGGTAAACAGCTGTGAAGTTTTTAATCCAGAAATTTGTAGTCCATCTGACCCAGGCGTCTTCCAGTTTTGAGTTTCCTTGATGGCAGTGCAGATGTTAATCGCTTCGAGACCGTTGAATTCCATTTGTGGAAGTGCATAATCAGTTTGTTTTCGAATTGTTGCAACCCACGGGGCCATTTTTTCATAACAATCAGATCTTTTCCAGACAGATTTCCAGTATTTTTCAAAGGTTGATACATTGACATTTTCAAGTTTCGACTGGTTACTCTTTCTAATTCTCTATAAAACTTCTTCTGGCTATTTTGAAACATTGCATTTTGGTGTTTCCGTTTTTATATTTACATTGTATCTGGCTAGTCTGGCTCCTTTCGGAGTCAGATCAATCGGTCTTTCAGGTCTAATAATTTCCCGCAAGTTTGAATCTTCAAATCCTATGCCAGATTTTTTAGCGATGATTTTCGTTTTTTTCGTCACTTTGCTAGATAGTCAGAAAGATACTCAGAAATAATGTCAACTTTCGACCGAAAATCATTGATATTATTTTCAAGGCGCTTTTTCCAGGCAGGTGTATCTGTTTGGATATTACGCCTTGTCGCATTGAGAGTGTAAGCTTTTTGACCTGAAAGCTCGATTACAGTTACTGCTGCATATACGCAAGATGTATGTCGCTAAGATTCATTATTCCCGATAAATGCGATTCCAAAACTTTATTGACCTGCATTATAGCAAGGCGGGATTTTGCAATGTTTTTGCGCAGTATCGGTTTTCTTGGCCTATTTAGTGGATTTAAAACCTTTCTCGTATGTTAGAAAAGTTTCCATTTATGTTCCATTAAAAGTTTCTACATTTTAAGTTGATGATACTTCTGTTGTTAGAATTGGAGTTTGTACTATTGGTTCTCTGAGTTCAAGTTAAGGACATCCATGTCATTTTCTTGAGGTGAGTCATATGTAATGTTTTGGTGTAATTTATTACCGACTTCTCTCTTAATGTTCATTAATTCCGTTTCAATAAGATATTTTTTTCTTAATATAAGTTTTGTTCCGGTAACTGTGTTTCAGCAAACCTTTTGTTATATTCTTGGTGAAGTGCACTTCTCCATCCAGGTAGCGGTTTATCTGCACACTGGTTCACATAATAATAGGCACTCATTACTTCAATATTCATTTCACGTGTCCATCTAATACCTGGTGTGCGCTCGGTCCTACTAACAGCCCTCCTTATGGGGGGCAAGCCAGCCTGTACCTGATTATTAGCTCCTGTTTTTTGTTTGGTTTGTATTGAAGTCTCTGGAGTTGATTGACTTTTATATTCTAATTGTGGACGGATTTTTTTCCATTTCCTTGTTCATTGCCATTCTTGTAGTGCCATAGAGTTGGGAGTTACCACTCGCTTCAGACTCACCAACCCCGGACAAATCCTCCTCCGAAGGATTCTTGTCCGCAAAACCTACCGCCTTGTATAATATCATTTCTGTTTCAGTCTCAGTCAATTTGTTTCAGTCTCCATAAAAGTTTTTTTTGTATTCAAAAGAAAAAATGGTCACCCAAGGCAGAGCCCCAATTTACCATGGGAAAGCTATTTACTACCGGAGGGCGCTAGGTATCCGGAGACATCTTTAGAGGCATTTTAACCATGTGCCATTCAGCTCCTGGGCACGATGGATTTCTACCTTCAGCTTGGGGATTTTTTCTCAATTGTTGCCCCCAAAGTACCCCATTTCCTGCACTTATCTACTACGTCCAAGTACAGTATATTCCTTTCATTGTTCCTTGTTCTTGTTACCCTATCTTAAATGGATATCGCGAAACCTTCTGTTTCTGGGCACAATAGTCCATCAGTCAGCCACTTTAGATACAATTGTTCGTCAATGGTGTCATTTTCGAGTCACTTAGTGACTTATATTTTTATTATTATTATTATTCTGCTCATTCTTACTGTAGAATCTCAGCTCATGCTGGCCGATATTCCAATGTCAAGATGAAAAACAATTCAACTCCTCTCACCCTAGCATAACATCTTACGAACAATGTGACACGTTTGCAAGAGCACGGCACGCTGTCCCACTATGGCAATCGATCTCTAGATACCGAGGCTCTCGAGGTTCTTTGAAAATCTCTTAATTATCAGGCCTTCGGCAGATATAATGAAGGACAATACATCTACCTTACTCAGTTTCCACTGGTTCTTCAAGTCGTATGCCAGATTTTCATAGTTTGTGGATTTTTCTATTTCAGTTTTTCTAATGTTGTGAGATAGTGGCACTGCGATGTCAATTATAAAAGCCCTCTTGTCCTTTTTGTTGATTAGAACAATATCCGGCCTGTTATAATCAACCGTTCGATCAGTGGTGATTGGTCTGTCCCAGTAAAGAATGGTATCGGACGATTCAAGTACAGGAGAAGGCGAGTACTTATAATATGGAGGAGGTGCGCTTTCTAATAGCGAGTATTTTTTTGAAATTTGTTGATGTATAATTTTTGGGCAACCGCCAATAAGGTGCTCAATTGTTTCCCCCAAAGTACCGTATTTCCTGCACTTATCGACTACGTCCAAATGCAGTATGTGCTTTTAATAGTTTTTTGTTCTTTTTACCCTATCTTGAATAGATATCGTGAACCCTTCTGTTTCTGGGTACAAGAGTCCATCGGTCAGCCACTTCAGAGACAATTGTTCGTCAATGGTGTCATCTTCGAGTGACTTAGGAAACCTTCCGTGCAATGTTTGTCCTTTCCATTCTCGAACGCAGTCCGTGAGTTTTGTTCTGCTATCAATACGATTTTGTTTATTTAGGTTCAGTGAGATGAAACCCCGATCCTCATTTGCAACCAATTTCATTAACGTACTGTTTGAATCAATGAAGTGTTTTCTCATTCTATTTTCTTGATTAAGACAGAGATTTTTTACGTTTACAAGGCCTCTACCACCCAACTTTCTTGGGATGTATAGTCTTTTCGTAGATGAGTTTGGATGCAGGCATCGGAATTTTGTCAATGTTCGGCGTGTCAATCTATCAAGTTCATCAAGGTCAGTTTCTAACCATTTAACTATGCCAAAAGAATATGTCAGAGCTGGCACCGCCCAGCCGTTGATAGCTCTAATGAGGTTTCCTCCGTTCAGTTTGGTGTTTAAAAGTTTTGTAAGTCTCTTTTGGTATAGAGTGGAAAAGTCCTTCTTTAACTGGTTATGATCAAGTTTATGCTTTTGGGGTATTCCTAAATATTTGTAGGATTCTACTGGTGCTAGTTGTTGTATGTTACAAAGTGTTGAATGTTGACTCTGAACCTTTCCCTTCTGTATACTAATGGTAGAGCATTTGTCCAGTCCGAATGACATTCTGATATCCTTACTGAATGTTTCAACAGTTTTTATCAATGAGTTTAATTTTTCTCTAGTTTCTCCATATAATTTAAGGTCATCCATTATTATTATTATTATTATTATGTATGACTAAATCATTTTTTATTGGTTTGTGTATTTTTAAATTATTAATAAAATAAAATAAAATAAATAAATAAATAAATAATTAAATGTATCTATTAGTACAATAAAAATTATAACTTAAATGTAATTAAACATTTAATTCCGTTTCGCTCTCACTGTCACTTTGATCTACTTTAATAATAGGTGGTTTTATATTATTGGTAAATGATACATAGGAATCTTCTATTTTCATATCATGTTTAATCAAATATATCCAACTTTCTTTGCGAATACTATCTACAACCTTCCTAATTAATATTGCAGCACTTGCACTTAGAGTCGGCAAAATGTTTTCTGGTCTAACATTGGATTTTATCTGATGCCACGTATGTTCAATTGGTTTAAAAATACCGCAATACCGGCGTAGACGTAAAACCATATGTCCCATATTGGCAGCAATGGTATCACGTACGTGTTCCTTTTTAATATTAAATGTCTTTACTATTTATAGATCATATTTTTTTAATATATTTTCGAAGTAAATATCGTTTTTTAACATATAGTTGTGAATGTCCAATTTAGTGTCGTTTACGTTAGGAACTTTATTTTTTTGCGGTTATGATAACTAGCACTGTCCATAACAATTACGCTTTTTTAGCCACATTGGGCAAAAGGCTATTTATAAAACACTCTTCAAAAATGTCTGCTGTGGTGTCGTCATGGTAGTCCAAAGATAAATGTTTAATATTTTTGGAGGACAATCGTTAACAATTTGGAACCCACTCATCCTCGGAACCAGCATGTTTGAATTACAAGATTGTAATTATTTTTCCCTCGTTCGCTGGGACTTTGATTTGGTATTTTCTTGATGAATCTACCCATCTTTATGCTGGAGTCTCATGTGCATCGAGCCATGATTCATCAAGGTAAATAATGGGATGATTTTCTAATCTGTATTTTTTATATAGAGTTTAAGTAGTCAAATCGCCATCGTCGCAACCGTTGTGATTCCATTAATATTTGTCTTTTATTAATGGTCCGATATGCAAAACCCATTTCCGATAATATTCTCCGGAGGCTAGTTCTGCTGCAAAGAATGTTGGTTTCATCTTTCCTTAGACGCTGTTGCAATTAATGCAATATAGGTACAGTTTGCTCTTCCTACACAGCATAAAGTTTGCTTCGAATTAAGTCTTTGTCGTTTTCGTCAACACATTTGCTTTTATCAGAATCATTACGGACATGTATAGCTTTAATTGTCTTCGTCGCAATATCTTTAACTCAAGACAACGGAATTTTCGTTAAAGAAGACCTTTCTACTACGGTTGCATTTACATTAAGCCCCCTTTCAATAAAGAAACATACACATTTTTTTGCTTATTATCGGACAATAAAAGTTTTCTTTTAAAATTAGCGCTACTGGAGGCACAATAATCATTCTTACCAAGAATGCCACATTTTGAGCACATTTGAAATAACAAAAAATAAGATTGAAATTATAGAACTGCACTGTTTAAGAAAATAATGCCAACTAAACTAAAATATTTCGAAACTACTAAACCAAGTATAAAATTAGTTTTATCGTTTTAGCTGAAAATTTTATTAGGCCCGGTCCTGTTTACGTTTCTTGTAACTTTGCCGGGTTTTTTTACGGCAGGAGTTGTTAAGAGTTTATTGCAGCCAATCGGTCAATAATATATCTTGAAACGCACTATACCATTAAATCTGTAAAAGCTGACCAGTATGCTTACATGCCGATAGGTAACTTTTCAAAACGAAATACCTTCAGTGAGGATTTAATTAATAAGTCTTGCACATAATTTTGATGTTTTTGATATGGAATAAAGCAGAAATAGAAACTGTATTCTTGGACACTCCTAAGCCCTTTATCAAGGGATCGCTACAAATTTTTTAATATCTAAAAAAATAATTTTATATGATATTGATTTTTAATATGGAAATTGATCAGATTTTGCCTCCTCTGGGTATTTTTAATGCTGGTCTAAGTACATCTATTTCAGGCGACTCATGTTTTCCCTGTAAATTTCTGCAATTTTCAATCCATGTTCATGAATTATCGAGCATGATGGTCCTGACAAAGATTTATTTATGTTGTTTATCGATATCTCGACTCTAGGATATTCAATTCAGATTGACTATAGCTTCCCGAGCTTGTGATACTCTTTTTGTGATTTCTCTGTTATGATTTCCGATTCGATCGAACTCAATTCCTAAATAAGTATATTCGTACAGAAGTTTATTTTCTCCCTTTCAAGTTAAATGTTAAATGCTTCTGCTTCTATGGTGGGAAATTTAATTGTCTGTGTGTTCAGTCTGAGTCCCCATTTCTGTGGTCCTCCCGAAGCTTTCGCATCATCTATTCGATCGTCTGGTTAAGTTGTAACAATAACTTGATCATCAGTAAATTGTAAGGTTTATATGCATATTCTTCCAAGTTCGAAAATCATACCATAACATTTTCATTTGAATTGATACAGTGCTTAATGACGTAAGAATCGATCTAGAATTAACCTCGATTACGTTGTATTTTATAAAAATACTTGCAATAAAACATTTTATATTGTTATAAAACATTTTATTATTTTTATATTTATATTTTTCATTTTCTAACCCTTGAGACTTGGACCATAAATAAAAAAGGAAGGAAAGGAAATGATTTACGGTTAGAGGCGCATCAGCATCTAAGGCTATTTAGCAACTGGACCTACAGCTTAACGTGGGTTCCGAACCACGGTCATCAGCTACCGACAAACCCAAGTCAGCACCCCCCTCAGGCTATCAACCCTTGGTTATGTGCTTACCCATAAGTCTATCGGGAAGCCTACCGACTGGCGAGTGACCAACGTAGAACACTTCTCAGAAGGCATCCGGCTTTACCAAGCCTTTAACTGGCGTGACTGAGGGGCAATTCGTTGTCGGATTTTACACTCTTGCCTAGAATCAATCACAGACATTTAGGTGTGGATATGTGTGGGCGTGTGTATGTATATGTGAGTGTATATAAGTGTGTGTAGGGTAGGATGTAAGACGGACAGCAGAATTAAAGAAAAACACCCATGCGAGCGCTGGAATCGAACCAGCTACCTTTGGATTGCTAGGCAGGCGACTAACCCACCAGACCACCACGGCCGGCGAATAAAAAAGAAGAAGACAGACGAGACACGAGAAAAAAAAAACTCTTGGAGGGATAAGTAAGTGACCCTGAATGGAGAAGAAAAACCAATAAAGAACTATTGGAGATATATAGCAAGCCGATGATAGGATAGATAGAATGCCGTGAGGAAGATAGATCAAAAGAATCTTATTAGGAGAAGAAGGTGTAAGGAGAAGATATGGTTAGCAGCGCTCAAGCAAAACATCAAAAAGGTTTGCATATAAAACTGGCAAGAGGAAGCTCTCGACAGAATGAAATGGTAGAAGAAAGTGAAAAAAAAGAAGCAACTAATGAAAAATCCCTGAGAATTTTCCAGACAATCCTATATATAGGGTAATTTTTTAGGGCGTCCGAACATTAAATTCACTTAAAACTATTTATTTTAGGTGAAATAATGTTCAATAGCATTAATGTTTGAAAATATTTTCGGACAAATGTTCGCTACAGCTACTTCTGAGAAAGTGCTTTTTGTTAATCCAATATCCGCCCATTTTTTCAAGCCATTGCGATCTTATGTCCGTAATTGTTGTTGAATTCCAAGGTGACAATAGTTGCTGGTTTATCAACATAGGCGCATGTGACATAACCTCAAAGAAAATAATCTAATGGTGTTACATAAACAGATCCATTCTTCGAATTAATTTTCTCAGCGAATTATTCCCCTAATAAATCTATTAGTGCGTTCAGTGTATGATATGAGGAGCCGTTCTGCTAGAACCAAGCTTATTGCTTTGTAACGATCACCAATGACGAACTGACACATTTGGATCTTCACCAACACTGCCAGAAACAGCAGCGATATTTTCTTTAGAATCACAGTTTTATCTTGTTTTTGTTTTAATATCGAGCAGCGTGAAATACGTTCGGAATTTGTGGATAATTGGGTGAATATGTGCACCATAAAATTCACAAAGTGCTCTATAAATTTGGTGCACAAAACTTTCCATAATGATTTGCCAGAAATTAGATGTGCCATAATGATTTGACACTGACCCTTATCGGAAGTTCGGACACAGTATGTGCGTCTTTCATATAAGGAATGTTATATATGACTAAAAATTTAATTCATATATTTTCCTTCATTCCCATTTTAAAAATATGGCAAAAAATAACAAAACAAAAAAATATTTTCATTTCCTGGAAATTTTATTTGCAATGTAACATTTCAATTTCAATTTATATTTCACAGAGATTTCCATTCTTTCGCATAAAAAAACCAGTTTTTTTCATACAACATAACATTGAATCAATATGGCTTGAAACGGTTTCAATAATCTGAAATAACTTTGTCAAAAAAAAACGTAAGCTATAATCACAATATCATGACGAACTGTGGGAAAAAGGAAACGAATGCCCGTTGGATTTTATTATATCCTAAAATTAAATATTAAAGCGCTTGCGAAAATCAAATATCGCAACCCTCAAAATTCTGGCAAACAACCCAGAGGCATCGTCTCGTTTCGATTACTTCACCTCCCCAGCCTCCTCCTCTACAATTTTATTCCTTTTCAACGTTTTTCTTCGTTTTAAAAATTAACCGTTTCATTATGCCGATGCAATAAAATTATTCAAACTAGGAAACGGGGGTAATATTCTTGCAAATAAATTTGTTTTTCCTCGAAGATTAATGCCTTTTTAATGAAGCCCCTATCGATTTCTTTGTTTCGCTCCACCATATCCTCAGTTAGAGAAAGGAACACTTTGTTTTTATTGGATGGGATCGTTCAAGAAAATCTTATTAATGGAAGTAAAGTTACATAAGTACAATAAATTTATATCAAATTAATTGGAGCATTAGAAATGAATTTAGAACATTCATTTCCAATAGGCCATTTTAATTTTCCATAGTGAATGAATTCAATCATTCAAAATGTGACTTTCTCACTCAAGAAATGCTGTAAAGTAATACCGTATCCTGGTATCAGTTTTTTTGTATCACCCACAGTTCTCTCACAATATGACATCGATTATATTGCAAAATAGGAAAAATTTGATACATAAAATATAAAAACTTTTACATAAAATATAAAAACCGTACTTTTATTTGATTAGGCTACAATTTTTACTTACGATCACATATTTGACTTCAATGCCAATATTTTAGGTGCTTATTTTTTATATTTCATTTCCTTTTTCTCTGTAAAGTTTCTTGAATAGCTTTTTCTCCAATGTGATGCATTTTGTTGTTCCCTATGAAGTGACCAACAGTTGATCAGCCATCATGTTGATATTCCACAGTCCCTGGTGCCATTTCTCCATCTCTTTTATGTCCTAATGGAACCGTTCCCCTGCTCTTCACTCACATAGTCCAAGTTTATAGAAAAAAAGTCAAGATGGTTGAGTAAGTAGTGGACTTTAAGGCTCATCAGACAACCCAGATTTTTGAACTTGGCTATCATACTGACTACGATAAGTTCATAGTTAGGGTATTTCACATTGCCCAAAATCTTAGACACATCTAAGCCTCATTTTCCTTTGCAATCATCCTTCCTTCAAAGTTGGAATCGAAAATCATGTTACGAATATCAGGCCCAATCTTTCAGTTTGGCTTCTGATATATGAAGAAATCTTTTACACAAATTTTTAAAACATTCACCATCTTTAGGCCAGGTTTTTTCTAATTGTTTCATTAAGCCAAACTTGATGTGTAGTGGTGGTAGAAAAATCTTTTTTGAGTCTGCTAAAGTTTTGTAAAATGTTCTTCTCGCCCGGTGTTAAAGTTTTTTTTACGGGCCATTGTTTATTGGAGCAATCCCTTGCCCTGCTGTCCTATTCACATATAAAATATGGAAACTTTGTAAATCCCTTTGGTTGACCAAGGATCATGGAGACAACTTTTAAATCTCCACATACCATCCAATCGTGACCTGGATGATTAATTTTCTGTGTGTGTTAATGTAAAATCAAGTTAAGACTTTCGTAAGTTTCCTTCATATAGACTGAATGAGTATGAGTTCTGAACAGAACACCTTTTAAATTAGTTTTTCATGAATCTATAAAAAGCCTTCAATCTTCCTTTTTGTACTCAATGCCAAATTCGTTTTTTAGTCTGCCAGTAAACCAAATCCTCTTCTTGCTTGAAAAAATGAGCAAACTGTTGATCTCTTGTTCTATAATGGTAAATAGATGTTCCAGATTGCTATAACTGTGTTTCTTTGACCAAGACAAGACCAAGTCTTCCTAGAACCAAGCAATTCTGCTCTTTCGTTAGCCAAACTCAAATCTCCCACTAAATCATTTAACTCAGCTTGTGTAAACAACTATGGTTTTAAATTTTCTGGAGCACATTGAAACTTACCATTACCCGGTCGACTTTCATTAAATTCGAAACTGGACTGTAAAACGTCATCAGTAGACTGAGGTAGCTCAAGGACAGGCAGTCCCGGTCCATGTCTTACCGGCTGATTAGCTGAAGTAAGGTTAGAATAGATAATTATTTTCTTATTTTTGGAGTTATATCCAGAAATATCAACGTTGCAAAAATAACAATCATTTGAATGCCTTTTTTGCTATCTCCATACCATGGGTACTGCAAATTTAAACGCTACCTTTTCTTTCTTATACCATTTCCTAAGATCCTCGACACAAACATAACATATTTTGTGAGGAGCCCAACATTTCTCTTGATCACCGATTTCTACACCAAAATATGCAAAGTATACTTTTTTTACAAAGTCAGTAATGTTTCTTTGATGTTTTTTAACTACAAACTCACCACATTAAAACACACATAACAACATATAAAACAAAAAGTATTAGGAGAGTTTTTACAAACACGACTTGAGTGTGACACTACTTGAGTGTGGATTAAAGTACATGGGTTAAACACTGCGATACGAGGTTTTATTAATGAAAGAAAACAAATAAGTGTGTCATTTATCAGAACTACCAACCTAATAACATTTGATTTTACTGCCAATCTTATAACATTCTGATTTTATTGCCAATGTAATAACATTTGAATGATAAAAAATAAAAACTTCATATTTTGAATATTACAATGTGAAAAATTGGTGGGTAATAAGACTTTTTTATTAAGGGGGTATTCTAGTGTAGAGGCATGAATTTGAGGTGTTTTTTCGGGTGCTATAAATAAAAAACAAAAAATATTTTTACTCTCCATTTTTTGACCAGGTGTTTATTAATGTTTTAAGAATACAAAAAAAAAAAATTCAAAAAATACAAAACTGAAAATGTTAGACTTTCTTATTAAGGGGGTATTCTAGTGTAGAGGCATGAATTTGAGGTGTTTTTTCGGGTGCTATAAATAAAAAACAAAAAATATTTTTAGTATCGATTTTTTGACCAGGTGTTTATTAATGTTTTAAGAATACAAAAATAAAGTCAAAAAATACAAAACTGAAAATGTTGTTGAAGTGGGGGGTACAAAAAAAATGGCGCGCCAAACTTGTCACGATTGAAAGCTTTCTAATGATCTGAAATAAAAAAATAAAAAAGATTATTAATTTAGATAAACGCTGCTATCGTACTAACTAAGAAAAAGTGGGAAAATTTTTTTTTTTGTTAAATTACGGCTGTCCGAAAAAATAATACATTTTTTTAAATTTTTTTGTACTTTTCTGAATTTTTTAAAAATAGTAAAAATTTTATTTTGTTATAATAAAAGTTAGTGCGATAGAGACATGTATTGAGAAGACTCATACCAAATTTCAAGTAAATCGGTTCAGTAGAACTTGAGAAATCATGCCAAACGTTTTGAAAAATGTAGTTTCGAGAAAAACGCGTTTAAAGTTTCGGGTAAAATTACGCCCGGTGTCAACCATAAAATGACATTTTTTACTTACATTTCTTCAAACCGCGATTCCTGCTTCATACATGCAGCCTTCCTCTACTTCAAAAAAAAACATTTTCCGCATTTCTTTCTTCTAAACGAGCAGTTCGGGCTTTCTTTGAGGCGTTAGAAGTTCGGATTTCTGAACGATTAATCCGGGCATTATCTCGTTTGGTGGCGAACGCGTGAGCTTCTGGACCAATGTCCATCCCCATAAGAGATATCATTTTCAAAATAGGAAGGAAGCCTTCATTAAATATGGAAACTGCAATAAAAGTTGCAATTTCTATTATGTGTGTGCCGGCATGTATATGTTTTGGCGCAAAAGTTCAAATTAATGAATTCAGGGACTCATTATTATTCTGGGTCTCAGAACCTAAGCATCGAACCAATAAATCCTCTGACGATAAACTCTCGTAGATCGGCTTTATAATTTCTAATAAGTTGTCAGACAGAGGCGGGTTTTCGTGGTCAAACTCTTCAGATGTACCTTCATGTACAGCTTTTTGCCATTTACACCAGCTTTCTGAACCAGGTGGGCAATACAAATGTTGCGGATTTTCATTTGTAGAACTATTATGATAGAAGGTAGCCCAAATTGCATTTTTCATGTCCTCTATGGAATCCGGATGCCGGCTAATCGCTAATCCATAATATAAAGACAGTTTATTTATCACTTTATCGGTTAATTTCCCTGGACCTTTTCCGCCAATTCCTTTGCCTTTATTTTCCTTTTTGCTTTCCATAATTTTGCACCCATTCTTTTTTGTACATAGTATAGGTATTTACGACCGAAGGGGACCACAGGTAGACAGATGATCCCTAACGTCTTTTGTTCGATTCGTTCCGGCCGAGCCAGTATTGAAGTCGTGTCACTAAAATAGCTATATCTCTGGAAATAATTAAAATTTTGACTAATCCTTTTGAGGACATATCCTTGAAAGGTTAAGCTTTGAAAATATAAAAAAAATTGATTTTTTCAAATTTCTACACTAGAATACCCACTTAATATATTTGGACTCAGTACACCAAAAAACATAAGAATTAAGTAAAATTATTAAAAAAGTTTTTTCGTCGTTGGCCTGTGTAACCTGTAGCCATCAAATCAGGAGATCTGATGGCAATTATAATACTTTAATCGCTTTATTTAATATCCTAGGTTAGGTTTGGTTTGGTTTGGTTAGGTTAGGCGTCACTCTAATCGCTTATTAGAATTATCTGTAGACAACAGGTCGAAAACAATTTCAATCTTATAGGTAAACATGTGCAAGTCAGTTCTCAAATTTCGGCGTAAACTGTATGGAAAAAATCCCAATTGTACAGCACGTCATCGAATCGAGGTTTCTGGAGGTTCTTCCAAACGTGTAATATCTCCAATTGTTCCGAATTCTTGGTTGGATAATTTATATATTGCCGTTTTATGAGTCGCTAAACAATTAGGATATCATACGGTTAAAAAAGAGTTAGAATGAATAAAGGATACCGGAAAGAGAAAGCGATACTAACAACGAATATTAAGAGATAGTGCGTGAAGCGAAATATAGGAAAGTGAGAAATAAAAGATGGTGGAATTCTACAGGAAAGAAAAGGTTATAAAAGTAATTTGGAAGCCGAGTAATAGCGAACAGGTAATAGAACAATGGACGTATTAGCGAAGAAGGCAGGGGAATGAAGCAGGTGGAAGAGGTGTGCAAGAAGCTTGGAGGAGAGAATGGATAAGGAAAAGGTAAAACAAGACTGTCAGAATTAATTGAATAGGAGCAATAAAGGCAGGAAAATGTATAAATGGTGCAAAATAGTACGAAAAGAAAAGATGAAAGTGTCCAGGAACAACATTCAGTTGCTCACAGAACATGGAAATTTGGCTAGGTATAACGTCGAAAACAGCACAGAATTTATTTTTAATAAATAAAAGTTTTAAAAACGAATGCAAAAAACAATCTAAACCCCTGATCTGATTTCATTCTAAACTTACCTTTGAGTCTCCATATCATATGTAAAGATATATGAGTATAACATCGAAAACAGCACCAAAAGCCTAAATACAAATTAAAAACAAGTATATTTTCAAATTGATAGCAAACCAAGAAATGCAGTTAAAGATATAGGTTAAATCTATAGAACAATGACTAAGGGCCGGTTGTACAATGCAAGTATAAAAGTTATACCAGGTATTATTCTCAGTATCTCTGGTGTTGGCCTGTTGCCTACAACGCCTTTAGTTATACCTAAAATAACGCCGTAGTAGTTCTAATATGTTAAAATAGTAGGTGGGATTGCGCCATCGCTGACAGTTGAAGACGTGGGAAATTATAGCATTTTATAGACCTAACCTAACGTGAACGGTTTGGAAATTATAAAAATATTCTTGATTGATTTGTCTGTTACTTTTTAATAGTTCATTTTCTAAATCGAATAAAAGAATTTTATACTTTGTTATCTATCACTTTTATTTTTAAATTTGTGTGACTATAGTTTCGTAAAACGATTTACAGTATAGTGTACAGTATAGCGCCAAAACGCAAAAAATTAAATAATTTAGAAGCAATTGAAATTTGCAAATATAATAAAGACCCGTCTAGACAGCTATTAAATGATCAGACTGATCTCTGGAATTCTCTACTATTTAAAATATTGTAAAGAAATTAACCCCAATAAAAGTGTAAAATTAGGTACATAGGATAAACAACTGTAATACCTGAGTTTTAAAGTAGTGCTTGAGAATGTAACATCGTTTTACGAAACTATACTAACACAATTTAAAAATAAAAGTGAGAGATAACAAAGTATAAAATTGTTTTATTCGATTTATAAAAATATTGTTTCATCTTATTAAAATGGAGAAAAAGCGATGCAATAATTTCACGATTGACGAAATTGTTCTGTTAGTAGATTTGGTTGAGACATGTAAAGAAATTGTCAGTACGTATAAAGTTGTTTTACATAGTAACAGTGCCGGTGATCCTCACATTATTCTATTCCAGAGTGCAAGAAAACATACACCCTTTCCAATAATACCAAAGATATAAACTGGAGACTGATTAAAGGAAGGTTCAATGCAGTTTGTGGTACAGGAAGAACTGTCAAAATGTTGTGTAGCAAATGGGATTCGTTAAAAACATCAATAAAGAAGGAATATGTGAAACAAAAACAATATATGTACAAAACAGGTGGGGGCCTAACGGGATAAATAAAGTTAGATGGTGTTGGAAATAGGGTGCTGACTTGGATTGGTGTTGGGGCAAGGGCATTGTATTATTCTGATGTTGGTATAATTTATTTTATATTTTTATTCATTCAATTATTTTGTCTTGTGTATATATTTTATAGTAAATACAGAGTTGCAAAAGACACTGCAAGCCTCATCACTGAAGCTTTTGTAGTAGAAAATATAAGGCAGTTGGAGATACTACAGATAAATCTTTTAATGTCAATATAGAATTGTATGTATACTCAAATGAAAAAGATTTGTAATAAAATAGAAGTAATTAATAATTATAGGCAAATGGTAACTGCAGTCTATCTGGATATCTATATATCTATATCTAAACACTGCAGCACCTACATTAGATACGTGCAACACCTACATAGATCAAAGCGAACCAGTTTCTTCCAAATTCCAGCAAGGACGCAGTCGGAAAGTGTATCAAGAGTTGGGCAATTGATTGATTTGGAGTTGGGAGTTGGAGTTGGGAGTTCATTGATTTTCAAATGGCACTTCTGGATGAATTGGAAAGAAAAAAAGGAAATCAGTTGGAAATGGAAATATTGAATGCTCAACTTAAAAGGGAAGAAAGTAACAATCTTAATTAATTTTATTTGCGTACCACACAGGCATTCTATGTTTATAATTATGATAATAATTAGGTAAATAATTTATAATTAGGTAAATAAATGTATTTCATTTTCCAATTTACTGTTTTCATAGATAAATGTTTATTTGTTTCTAAGCGAACAAAATACAAAGTACAACAAACAATACATTGTTTTCAGTACACAACATAATTAAACCGTATTAAATTATATCGGATTTGAAAAATAGTAGGCTCAAAACAATAGCAGGCTCAATTTGCAGCTCATGCCGTGTTCGAAGGTGGCTCTTCTTCATGTTCATCTATTGCAAGATTGTGCAGATTATCAGTTGCAACTATTATTGCCTTGGAATGTTCCATTGACACACGCATACCATTAGACAGAATAGGAAACCTGCGTTTCCAAACTCCATAACATCTTCCTACACAGTTTCTTGTTCGGATATGGGATTCATTAAAAAGGATTTCCGCTGGAGTATTTGGGTGTTGTAAAGGTACTCTTTGAACGTTGGTATTGCTGTACCCATTATCACCTAAGATTATTGATGTCTGGAATTCATTGTTCTCCAGCCTCCCTTTAATTCTGCTGTTGCTGTAGATGGTTTGATCATGAGTTGATCCAGGCAACCGTGCAACAATATCAATTATACGTAGCGTAAAAACGCAATATCAAAAACAATTTTGTTGTAGATTTTATTGCACGATTAAGATCTGTTGAAGATTTAATTTCACCTTCAATAAAACTTAGCAACATTGCAGTTCGAAATGAAGTTTGTTTTTGTAAGCGAAAACGTTTAAAAAACTTCAGGTCGTCAAACTCCACGAAATAATCGGGCCTAAAAAATTCATTTTACATTAAATATCGTATAACTATATAATATATTTGTTTTTTCCTACCGATGTTTAAATACTTTTGGCCGTCGAATTAAAACTACGTCTTCAAAATCACTTTCATCAGAATCAAAAATGTTGAAATTTATGGGATCCATATCAATTATGTATTACACTGTTAAAATTAAATTGTATAAAACTGTCGAATATAAAGAAAGGACAGGTTATGTTTATTAATACTGACAACTGAAGCTGGCCAATAGAAAGCAAGAATAACTATATTCGGGATATATCCATCCAAATTCAAGGGGATAACTATAATATGTCGATTTCTACCGAGAATAGCTTTGTTCGGCTATTATAGAAGGGACGTTTCAGACTTTATTCCAAGTATAGCTTATACCAGGTATATACTTACATTGTCGAACCAACTCCAACTATGATATAACTTCCGAATTGCTCCGAGGCGAACCGATATTGGTGATATTGGCCTTCGGTACAATTGGGTGGTCACAGTGATTCCGGTTTATTTCGGGAATTGTCGGCGTGTCATCGGTACTAGTTTTAAGAATTTATTTTCAATTTGCTATAACTTTTTAATTATAAGGAAAAAAAAAAAATAGTTTTGTCATAAAACTTATACCACATGTGATATTTCCATTTCGACAAAAAAAAACTGTTCAAAAGCCTAATTGCCAGTCTTCTTCGTTTACATATTCCAGTAGTCTAGTTTCTATACTCAAGCACACTTTGGCACAGATATTTTTATTGTTATCAATTTCTGCATACGGTTCACGGGAAACAAATATGGGACGATTGAATCTGAAGATCATTTTTCCACTCCTCGATGGTCCAGTTTTTGTGGAACATATGAGTTTATTTTTATTTTGTTGCCGCAACAATGGTTTTAGATTAACTTCTCTCAGGTTTTTTCACAGACGTGAAATATACCGGTTTTCTCGTTACTTCGTTAACGTTAGTTCTTATTTCATGGTTTTTTGAACTTCAATCTCGGAAGTTTTTAACTGGGCTGTAATTTTTCTTTGGGATTTGCCGACCCTAGACAATATCAGAATCGCTGAGCGGATTTCGACATTTATTTGCTTTCTCTTCGCTATGTTTATGATATTTTTTTACAAAAAACACTGGATGCGTTAAAATTAAGGAAAATGAATATTTGTTTTAATAAAATCCCCATTTTCTCTAGGAATGATACGGCACAAATTGATTTTAAATAATGTTTTAAACAAAACAAGAATGGGATTTGTAAACACGGGATTAATAGACATCATATTTACTTTTTTTCTTCTTCTCTTCGGTAAACAATTATAAAACTATTTTTAAAAGTATTAAGACAGTATATTAATTTGAATAAACTAAAAGGTGTTACTATAAGAGTGTATTCCATAGGTGAAGAATTAATTCGTTCTTGCTGTTAAACATTGAGGTCAAAATGATGAAAGTTTGATTTCTACGATTCGTAAACTTCCGTCCGATTTTCTATAGAAATAATTTCGGCCCAAATATATCAACTGTAAAAAGAATAACAGAAAAATTCGAAGGTACTGGTTCAATTATTAATATGATTGACACACGACACAAGATCGTAGTCGTCGTTCAGAACAAAACATCGTGGCCGTTCGTCGTGGTACACCGTGGCTCACCGTCGCACTATGGTCAACTCCAAAACAATACTTGATAGCGCACCGTAGCTCAAAATTGTTGTAACTGATTTTCATAAGACACTCAAAAAAATCCTGTTAACGAAAATGATTAGTACAGATTACCGATAGGAAGTTCATACTGTAAAAGCATCATATATTGTCCTGCTTTCCATACAAAGGAGATGTTTTGATTACTTTATTTACAGATCTCGTGTATCAAAAAGATCAAATCTCAAAAGTTTTAGGGTGGCCATCGAAAAATGTTAGGATGACTTGTAATATAATCACATTAATAAATATACAGTAAAAATGATATTTATTCCTATTATGTTTCAAAATTGATGAATAATTTACTCCAACCCAAAAGACCCATTTATTTTTCCAATAAAAATTTTATTGTCAAACTTTTCGCCTCAAACCGCTCATCATTGAAGCAGTTTTTTTTTTCTATCACGCGTCGAAGAGTTTCAACTAATCCCCCGCCTCAGAGAACTCTCACCCCACCACCCTCGCCGTTTGACATTAAATTATGCATTTAATCTGAGATTTCAGCCCCTTCGAAACTTTCCAAATATGGAAATTCAAAGTGGGATAAAGTTCTAATTGGACTACGAGTTCTTATCCAGACTATGTCAAAAGCGACTATTGTAAAAGAGAAAAAAAATATTTTTGTCTCTTCGAGAGAATTAGGGACGGAAAAGTTATTTTAAATTCGAATTAAGAACTATTAAATTTAATTTGCTTTGAATAAGAATATATATATATATATATATATATATATATATATATATATATATATATATATATATATATATATATATATATATATATATATAAGAACATGTTGACTGACAACGCCCCAAAGTGGCCAGAGACACCAATTCTGCACTTGCTGCACATAAGATTGCACAATGCAATCTTATCTATAATTTTGGTTATGTACATCTAACATATTTTTTTGTTTTGCTTTGTCAGGAATACGTTAAGATCTATATTTTTACCAGTTTTTTATTAGAACTTTAACCATTTTAACACTGCTTTTTTTGTGAAATAGGTGCTATACGCCATTTTTTAAATATAAATGGAGCCTAACTCTACATGTTCAAGCTGCATGAGGATGTTGGCCTATTAAAAAAATTACAAGACATTTGCTGAACTCTTGCATTGGTTATAAAGGTAAAATCAAATGTCTTGGTCTCCACTGTGGTCTCCAAAAAGGCAAGGAGAAAAGTTGCCATTCAAGTCTTAAAGGCAGATTTTTCAAGTACTTAATTATGCCAACAGTATTAATTTGGTTGTTCTTTTACATTCCCCAAATTACATCGAGAATGTTACTTGTTTTTAAATAATATATGGTAACTTTTAATTACACATTTTAAAGAAGAGAATCAAGAAATTGAGGAGAATGCTTCCTTTTATATAAAAGTTGTGTGTCATTCTAACTGTCATAGGTCCAGGCATTACAATAGTGAATCAACTAGAAAAAGAGGAATAACAAGCCAAGGAACCAACACAATTGATTCATTCAGCACATCCTCAATGGTGAACTTTTTTAATTATTAATAAAAAATTACCTAATCTAAACAATTTGCATAAAGTAGGAAACCAGCAAACTCTAAAAGCTTTTAATACATTAAAATAATAACCGTTTCAGCTTTATTTTTTATTTTAGATCAGGCATTACATACATTATTTATTTTTTAGATATACTTATGGATTATATTGTTTAATACAATGATACAATAAAAGGCCAATGAAAACAGTAGGTTTGCATTATTTTGAAAATAGAGAAAACTGAACCACCAATTATATTAACCAATAAACCTATAGAAACCAACATGTATATCATTCATCAGCGGGTTTCTTAAAATATAAGAATAAATGTAAATATAGCTAACTGCCCTGTTCTCCAGTAACCTCAATATAATTTCTTCAATAAACATAACATTCCACATTCCATTTGGTTCAATTCCCCATGTGAATTCTGCTATATATGATGCCAAGAAATTCATATTTGGCTTCTTTTTCTATTTCCCCACTTCACAGAGCCCTATATTCTTATTCTAGGATAAAATTATATAGAGAAACTGTTAAATTAACTTTCTGCATCAGAATCACTGCTACAGTCGGTATCTTCTTCATCATTAATGGTAATAATTAAGGGTGTTACTTCTGTAATTATGGTTTTTTCGTACGAATCTAGTATGACTCTATTTGTATGATTTATACACTTCTTCCATTTTTCTGGAGTAATTTGGTTTAAGGCTTCTTGCCACAAAGCTAAAATATTGTTATCACAATGCCCATCCCTTCCAATATGTTTGTCATAATATTGTTTTGCATTGACCCATATTAACTCTATGGAGTTAAATTCGCACTGGCAAGGTGGTGTACGAAGCACTTCATGCCCATGCCCGAATTTTCTAATCTACTATATACTTTCTTTCAGTTCTATACTTTTTTGCAATTTGTAATAATTCTAACTTTGTTAGATTCCTTTGAAAATCGATATTATTTTTTTCCAACCATTCCATAATGCCCTGTTTTCTGAAACTTAAGTCTGGCATTTTTTCACTTAATGCACTATGATATGGAGCATTATCCATTATTATAAGACATGGTTCCTCTAAATTACATAAAACTGTTACTGTTCTGACGTAATCGTCAGGTTTCTTGAATCGGACTGTATATATATATATATATATATATATATATATATATATATATATATATATATATATATATATATATTTTTTTTGTAAGAATATACACTTACACACAATATTTACGATTTTCGCGAATATTTTTCAATCCCCAGTGATAATTAGATAACATTTCAGAACTCCATTTCCCTTGATATAGCATCTCTATAAGGGAAATATCCTTTCAGGGTAAAAATCTAAATGCGAGTCCACTGAGATTACTAAAAAAAATTTTTACGGCACTAATAAACATTTCCAGGCGGGTTTTAAAGATCATTCAGTTTTTGCTGAAAGCTGTTAACCTTCATTAGTTCCCTTATTTGAGGACCTACAAATATGCCCTCTTTAATTTTTGCGTCGCTAATTTTGAGGAATTTCTCTATCAGACATAAACGTCCACTACCAGTTTTGTCCACCGCTTTTACAAATGTTTTTATGAGGCTAAGTTTTATATACAAGGGTGGTAAAAGTAGGGCAAGGTTGTTTAAGTCATAACCCCGAAGGAAATAGTAAATAAAACAAAATCTTCTGTATCTACTTTATACTTTTATACTACTGAATCTTTGTTTATTTGCTTTTTAATGAACATTCATAGAAACTCAAAAATCTTTTATCAAAACAGGTGTTTTAACGGTTTTCAAAAAAGTATCTTCGGTACGATTAAGCCGCCTGGTCGCCTATTCATACCACTTATAGCTTAAGTCGTACTTATAATAAAACTTCAGAATCATCACAGTCTCAAAGTCGATCTTTGAAAGTCGAGTACCAAGTAAATTACATTACACATAGAAAACCAAAATTTGGTTGGATAAAACCGGATATCTCATGATTTTACGTTGGCTACTCGCAGATCTTTAGGTTTTTCGCGAAACTAGAAGTTATACATAAACCAAGGGTTAATAGTTCCTAAAGGCGCCAATTGCAGTTAACCAACAGCTGATGACCATGGTTTGAATCCAACTTTAAACTGTAGGTCTGGTATTTTGGTTCTCTAACCAAAATATTTTTTGTTCAGTAGCTGTCAAGTCGGGTGCTTCTGGTGGTCAGATTATTAGCCGAAACTGCCTTCCTAAAAATATTAGGTTGTTAAGAAAGTTATTACGGTTTTTAATCATCTAATTATAATGCACATATCTTAGCTCAAACAAAGCTTTATTAATCGAAATAAAAACTATTACAATCAACACACCTTTGTCGAAGAGAATGAGAAACAAGTTTATTTATACCTGTTGCGTAAAATTCCGGAGTCCTAGAGGCGACAAAGTCTTTGAAGGCAGTTTTTGCATCGTTTTAATTTTTAAAGCATTTCTCGTGCAGGAAGCTGTCGATATACTGTGGTAAATGATAGGCGAGAGATCGGGCGAGTGTGGCGGATGGTCGAGAGTTTCGTAGCCCAACTCATGCAGCTTTTGCTGCATGATCATTGGCGTGTGACCGACCGAGTGTTGTTATGGTTTTGTTGTTATGGTATGGACGATTTTTTTTTATTTTCATGAAATTCGTGCGGCACCTGTTTATCGAGCCATTTTTACTTTCCATCTCCTGCATATGGTTAGAAATCATCATATGCATTACGCTTAATTCAGCGTCAGGCTCCCGAACAGTAGTATGCGCTTTGGCTTTGACTAAGGCCCATTTTTCATCGTAATCAACATCCGATGGCTGACCACTACGCCTGTCATCTTCTAGCTCATCTCATCACCGCTACAAAAATTTTTAAACCACCATTGTGTAGTACGTTCATTAGTGGTTTCTATACCAAACGCATGGTTGATATCGGGAGCTGTTTCGCCAGCTTCTCAGTTCAGTTTCAAATTGTGCAAATTTGCTTTTTTTCCGTGCTACATTTAACGCTCTGAAAAATTCACCAATACTACTTTACAACAAAACTAATAACACAGTTAGATAAAGCGAAAACTCGCTTTAAAATTATATATAAAGTCAAAGCAATTTAATACAAATTTATTTGAAAATACATCATTTAAAATTTAAAAAATAAAAGCCGCAATAACTCTCTTAACAAACTAATATGTTCATCAAAATGTTAAGTGTGACTTTTAAAGTCTCTGCTTTGTCTTATTCTAGATTTATTCATTTTAGTCAGTGTTTGTGGGCATTCAATCAAACACAGATCGAATTATAACGAATACTATCATATAGTATCTTTGTAATAAGAGTTTAAATAAATCATAATTATATTTCCCATATATTGTAAATCCTCAACAAATCTGAGGGGCTAAGCATAAATTTATTCACCCACGCCCAATCTTCCAATTCATCTACCCCAACCCTTCTTAATAAAATATTCCTTTGGAATAAAGCGAAAATCCCTGAGTCACCCCCCTTTTACATAAAAATATACTGTTATTATTTCTCCGAACAAATAACACCCAGTAGAACGATTTGAAGGAAAATAAATTAGCTGCCGATCATTTCGCAGATACTAACTATTTGAATCTTCAGAAATCTCAATATACATTTTTTTTATGTAATTTTCCATGGTTTATATATTCTTCTAAGAATTGTTGAAGAAGTATTGTAAGTAACATTTTATTAACTTATTAAGTATTAAACATTCCAACGCGTTTTTTAACATTTCTTCAACTTTTTGTATAGAACGATTTCTCTTTATCTTCAAAATATTCTACTGTTTCATTACCTCTGCATTGTAGTGAAATTTCTTTCCAGCGAGAGCAGGAAATAGTCGCTGGAGGCCAGATTTAGAGAATACGATGGATGGGGAGACAATTCGAAGTGCAATTCAGGCAGTTTAGACATCGTCGCCAACGATTTGTGACATGGTGCATTGTCTTCGTAAAACAGCACTTTTTTTGTTCATTTGGAGCCTTTTTTGCGATGTCAATCTTCAAACGCACCAATAATGCTTTCGCTATTGATGGTTTTACCTTTCTCGGGATAATCGATGAACAATATCTCATGTGCATCCCAAAATACAGAGGCCATAACCTTGCCTGCCGGTGGTTGTGGTTTTGGCCACTTTGGACGGCTTTCATCTGTTGCTGCTGTTCACTCAGCTGACTGCCGATTTGATAGTTTTTTTGTTGTTTTTGGTCCGATGTAAACAAACGCAAGATATATTGTTGATCGATTGGCTGCAATAAACTCTTAACAACCCCTACCGTAACGAACCCGGCAAAGTTGCAAGAAACATAAACAGGGCCGAGCCTAATAAAATAACACGTAAAAAGAAAAGTTTCGAAATATTTTATTTTAGTTCACATTCTTTTCTTAAACAGTGCAGTTCTATAATTTCGATCGTATTTTTTGTTATTCTAAACGTGCTAAAAATGTGGTATTCTTGGCAAGATAATGATCATTGTGTTGGTTTCAATTTTAAAAGAAAACATTTATCACCCGGTGCTAAGCAAATTGTTAAAAATGTGAATATTTCTATATTGAATAGGGAGTTTAATGTAAATGCAGCTGCAGCAGAAACGTCTTCATTAACGAAAACGCCAGTTTGAGTTACCAGCCAGTACAGTTAAAGATATTGTAGCAGAGCCAATTAAAGCCAAAAAAGTTCGTAGTGATTCAGACAAATGGGTTGACGAAAGCTACAAAGACTTAATTCGCAACAAACTGTATGCTATGTATGAAGAGCAAACTGTATCATTGCAACAGCGACTAAGGAAAGATGAAACCAAGATTCTTCGCAGCAGAACTAGCCTCCGGAAAATATTATCCTTAATGGGTTTTGCATATCGGACCATTAATAAAAGACAAATATTAATGGAATCACAACGATTACGACGATGGTGGTTTGACTACTTAAACTCTATAAAAAAATACAGATTAGAAAATCATCCCATTATCTACCTTGATGAAACATGGTTCGATAAACATGAGACGCCAGCAAAAGGATGGGTAGATACATAAAAAAAATGCCAAACCAAATCCCTAGCGAACAAGGGAAAAATAATTATAATTTTACATGCTGATTCCGAGGATGGAGGGGTTCCAAATTGTTTACGGTTGTCCTCCAAAAATATTAAACATTCATCTATGGACTACCATGGCACCATAGCAGAACTTTTTGAAGATTGGTTTATAAATAGCCTTTGTCCAATATGCCTAAGGAAAGCGTAATTGTAATGGACAGTGCTAGTTATCATAACCGCCAAAAAATAAAGTTCCCAATGCAAATAACACTAAATTGAAAATTTGGAACTAAATGTTAAAAAACGATATATACTTCGAAAATACATATAAAAAATTTGATCTAGAAATATTAAAGACTTTAATATTAAAAAGGAATATGGATGTGATACCATTGCTGCCGATATAGGACATACGGTTTTACGCCTTCTCCCGTATTACTGTATTTTTAATCTAATGGAGCATATGTGGTATCAGGTAAAATCGAATGTTAGGGCAGAAAACATTTCTGAGGAAGGTTGTAGAATGTATTCTCAAATAAATAATAATAATAATAATTTTAATAATAATAATAATAATAATAATAATAATAATAATAATAATAATAATAATAATAACAATAATAACCGTCGGCCCGTCGGCAGAATTTGTCCGGGGTTGGTGAATCTGGAGCGAGTGGCAGTTCTCAACTCTATGGCACCACAAGAATGGCAACGAAAAAGGTACCCGAGCAACAATTTGAAAATCAAAGACTCGCACCACCGAGCACTTCATCACAAGATCAGTGCAGAATGCAGATTAATAATGAAATGGAAGACGGAAATGTCCCGGTTCTTGCTGGCTCGCCCCCCATAAGGAGGGCTGCCACTAGAACTGAACGCACTCCACGTATCAGATGGACACGCGAAATGAATATTGAGGTAATGCGTACCTACTATTACGTGAACCAGTGCGGAGATAAGCCGCTTCCTGGATGGAGAAATGCACTCTATCAAGAATATAAGAAGAGGTTCCCTGGAACTCGGCTGTCTGAGCAAAACTTAGCCGACCGTAAAAATATAATTTTAAATAAAAAGTATCTCACCGAAACAGAACTAATGAATGTCAAGAGAGAAGTTGGTAATGAATTACACCAGAACGTTACATATCAGCAACATGAAGAAGATAATATAGGCGTCCTCACCTTAACCACACAGGCCCAGCCTATAGAACAAACTCCTAATTTTCCACCGGAGGCCTCACCGTCTAGCAATGAGGAAGTGACCTTACAACAGAACTTGTCTAATGTACGAGAGAAGTTTTACAGTAATTTGGCCCATTTTATTGGGTCAAATCCACTAAATAGACCAAAAATTCCAATACTGCGAAATATTACAAAAGCTCGTATTACTCTAATGCAGATCAATAAAGTTCTGGAATCACATCTGGCTGGGATACTAGATCTGTGTGATATACATCTTGCGTTGTACTGTGCAGCAGTGACTGCGATCGAAATTTCAGGCCAAAACACATACACCCCCAGTACGAGCAGGCATAATTTCCAGAAAAATACGCCTGCCTGGAAAACACGCCTTGAAAACAATATCGATGATTTCCGAAGGAAAGTCGACGTCATCTCAGAATACCTTTCTGGTAATCGATCAAGTAAAGTAATGAAAAAAATAAAAACAATTGCCAATAAATCTGGCATTGGCTTCGACGATCCAAACTTCTCCGAAAAATTATTGGATCTTAAAGATCGGTTTAGACAGAAAGCTAAATCTAAAGGGGCTAGGCTAGCAAGATATAACGAGCTAAAAAAACGAAAGCACCAAAATTCAGAATTCATAAATAGCCAAAAGAAATTTTATAGAGAGCTCGAACAAGGCAGTAGCAGATCAGAACTTGAGAATGTGGACATGTCCTCCTTTGCAGAATATTGGCAATCGGTTTGGAAAAGATCAGATGACTATGAAAAAGCGGCACCTTGGATTAAAACAATTGAACAGCACACAACTGCTCTCCCAGAAATGGAGTTCAACGATTTCACGGCGACTGACATTTGCACCGCCGTCAAGAAAACTCATAACTGGAAAGCTCCTGGACCAGATGGACTACATAACTTCTGGATTAAAAACTTTACGGCGGCCCACCGCCCACTTGCTAGTGCATTTAAAGAGGTAATGATAAATCCTGATACTTTCCCGAATTTTTTAATGGAAGGCAATACATATCTTCTGTACAAAAAGGGTGATGCTAAGCAACCCAATAACTACAGACCCATCACGTGTCTGTCAGTATTTTATAAATTGTTGACAGCCCTAATCAATGAAAAAATTTACAAACATTGTGATGAAAACAATATTTTTGAAGAAGAGCAGAAAGGATGTATAAGAGCAAGTATGGGATGCAAGGAACAGCTAACGATCGATGCTGTAGTTCTCGAACAAGCGCGGAAAAGAAAACGCAACCTAAACATCTGCTATATAGACTACAGGAAAGCCTTCGATAGTGTTCCACACGATTGGTTACTAGAAGTCCTGAAGATTTATAAAATAAGCCCTCCCATCATTAACTCCTTAAGGTGCCTAATGGGGAAATGGAAAACAAATCTCTTTATCGACCAACAATGCATTACAACTGCGAATATCGAGAGAGGAATTTTTCAGGGAGATTCCTTTTCTCCAGTTTGGCTTTGTCTAGCCCTAAACCCTATGTCTACATTACTGAACAACAGTAATATAGGATATAAACTAAACATGAGGAATCCACGAAAGCTCTCGCACCTACTATATATGGATGACCTTAAACTCTATGGAGAAACTAGAGAAAAACTAAACTCCTTAATAAAAATGGTCGAAGAATTTAGTAGGGATATCAAGATGTCATTCGGACTTGATAAATGCTCTACCATTGGCATTCAAAAAGGAATAGTCAACAATCAACATTCAACACACTATAACATACAACAACTGGCACCAGAAGAATCCTATAAATATTTAGGTATACCTCAAAACGAGAAATTTAACCATAGCCAGTTAAAGAAAGACTTTTCTACTATGTACGAAAAGAGGCTTACAAAACTTTTAAATAGCAAACTGAACAGTGGAAACCTGATTAGAGCGATCAATGGATGGGCAGTGCCAACTCTGACCTATTCCTTTGGTATTGTTAAATGGTCAGAAACAGACCTTGATGGACTGGATAGATTAACACGTCGAACATTGACAAAATTCCGATGTCTGCATCCAAATTCATCTATGAAGCGACTGTACATTCCAAGAAAGTTGGGAGGCAGAGGCCTCGTGAACATTAAGAACCTTTGTCTGAACCAGGAGAGTAAGATGAGAGAACGCTTCATTAATTCAAGCAGCACGCTAATGAAGTTGGTTGCTAAGGAGGACCGGGGTTTCACCCCTTTGAACCTAGATAAATTGAATCGTGTTGATGGTAGAACAACACTTACGGATTGTGTCCGTGAATGGAAACAACAGACACTGCATGGACGGTATCCAAAGTCACTAGAGGATGATACCATTGATGGACCATTGTCTCTAAAATGGCTGACCGATGGGCTGTTGTACCCAGAAACAGAAGGTTTTGCGACATCTATTCAAGATAAGGTAGTAAGAACACGGAACTATGAAAAGCATATACTACACATGGATGTTGTCGACCGATGTAGGAAGTGCGGTATAGTGGGGGAAACGATTGAACACCTTATCGGTGGGTGTGCAGTTCTAGCCCCTAATGCTTATTTAGGAAGACATAATCAGCTGGCGAAAATTATACATCAGCAAATTGGATTAAAATATTCGCTATTAGATAACGCACCTGCTCCATATTATAAGTACTCACCTTCTCCCGTATTGGAATCATCTGATGCAATCCTATACTGGGACAGACCAATCACAACAGATCGAACGGTCGATTATAATAGACCAGACATTGTTCTAATTAGTAAAAAGGAGAAAAGGGCTTTTATAATTGACATCGCAGTGCCACTCTCTCATAATATCAGGAAAACCGAGTTGGAGAAAACCACTAAGTATGAAAACCTTGCGTACGATTTGAAAAACCAGTGGAAACTGCATAAGGTAGAGATAGTGCCTTTCGTTATATCCGCCGAAGGCCTAATAAGTAAGAACTTTTCAAAAAATTTGAAGAACCTTGGTATCTCAAAATCGATTGCCATAGTGGGACAACGTGCAGTGCTCTTGCAGACGTGCCACATTGTTCGTAAAATTTTATGCTAAGTGAGAGGAGTTGAATTGCTTTCTCATTTTGGCATTGTAATATAGACCAGCCTAGGCTGAGATGCTGAGTTCAGTACGAGGACAATAATAATAATAATAATAATAATAATGAAATAATAACAATGAAAAAATCTACCAACATTGTGATAAAAACAACATTTTTGAAGAAGAACAGAAAGGATGTATAAGAGCAAGTATGGGCTGCAAGGAACAATTGACGATCGATGCTGTAGTTCTTGAGCAAGCGCGAAAAAGAAAACGCAACTTAAATATCTGCTATATAGACTACAAGAAAGCATTCGATAGTGTCCCTCACGATTGGCTGGTTGAGGTTCTGAATTTCTATAAAATTAGCCCCCAGATTATTAATTCTTTAAAGTGCCTGATGGGGAAGTGGAAAACGAATCTTTTTGTCGGCCAACAATGCATTGCTGCTACAAATATCGAGAGGGGAATTTTTCAGGGAGATTCCCTTTCTCCAATTTGGTTCTGTTTAGCATTGAACCCTTTGTCCACACTACTCAACAACAGCAACATTGGATATAAACTTAACATGAGGAATCCAAGAAAGGTCTCTCATCTACTATATATGGATGACCTTAAATTATATGGAGAAACTAGAGAAAAATTAAACTCATTGATAAAAACGGTTGAAACATTCAGTAGGGATATCAGAATGTCATTCGGACTGGACAAATGCTCTACCATTAGTATACAGAAGGGAAAGGTTCAGAGTCAACATTCAACACTTTGTAACATACAACAACTAGAACCAGAAGAGTCCTACAAATATTTAGGAATACCCCAAAAGCATAAACTTGATCATAACCAGTTAAAGAAGGACTTTTCCACTCTATACCAAAAGAGACTTGCAAAACTTTTAAACACCAAACTGAACGGAGGAAACCTCATTAGAGCGATCAACGGTTGGGCGGTGCCAACTCTGACATATTCTTTTGGCATAGTTAAATGGTCAGAAACTGACCTTGATGAGCTCGATAGGTTGACACGCCGAACATTGACAAAGTTCCGATGCCTGCATCCAAACTCATCTACGAAAAGACTATACATCCCAAGAAAGTTGGGGGGTAGAGGCCTTGTAAACGTAAAAAATCTCTGTCTCAATCAAGAAAATAGAATGAGAAAACACTTCCTTGATTCAAACAGTACGTTGATGAAATTGGTTGCAAATGAGGATCGGGGTTTCACCCCTCTGAACCTAAATAAACGGAATCGTATTGATAGCAGAACAACGCTCACGGACTGTGTTCGAGAATGGAAAGGACAAACATTGCACGGAAGGTTTCCTAAGTCACTCGAAGATGACACTATTGACGAACAATTGTCTCTGAAGTGGCTGACCGATGGACTCTTGTACCCAGAAACAGAAGGTTTCGCGAGATCTATTCAAGATAGGGTAACAAGAACAAAAAACTATGAAAAGCACATACTGCATTTGGACGTAGTCGATAAGTGCAGGAAATGCGGTACTTTGGGGGAAACAATTGAGCACCTTATTGGCGGTTGCCCGGCCCTTGCTCCTAATGCTTATTTAGGACGGCATAATCAGCTGGCAAAAATTATACATCAACAAATTGCAAAAAAATACTCGCTATTAGAAAATGCACCTCCTCCATATTATAAGTACTCGCCTCCTCCTGTACTTGAATCATCCGATACCATTCTTTACTGGGACAGACCAATCACTACTGATCGAACGGTTGATTATAACAGGCCGGATATTGTTCTAATCAACAAAAAGGACAAGAGGGCTTTTATAATTGACATCGCAGTGCCACTATCTCACAACATTAGAAAAACTGAGATAGAAAAATCCACAAAGTATGAAAATCTGGCATATGACTTGAAGAACCAGTGGAAACTGAGTAAGGTAGATGTAGTGCCCTTCGTTATATCCGCCGAAGGCCTGATAAGTAAGAGATTTTCAAAGAACCTCGAGAGCCTCGGGATCTCGAGATCGATTGCCATAGTGGGACAGCGTGCCGTGCTCTTGCAGACGTGTCACATTGTTCGTAAGATATTATGCTAGGGTGAGAGGAGCTGAATTGCTTTTTCATCTTGGCATTGGAATACCGGCCAGCATGAGCTGAGATTCTACAGTATGGATGAGCAGAATAATAATAATCACTCTGTACCAAAAGAGACTTACAAAACTTTTAAACACCAAATTGAACGGAGGAAACCTCATTAGAGCGATCAACGGTTGGGCGGTGCCAACTCTGACATATTCTTTTGGCATAGTTAAATGGTCAGAAACTGACCTTGATGAACTCGATAGGTTGACGCGCCGAACATTGACAAAATTCCGATGCCTGCATCCAAACTCATCTACGAAAAGACTATACATCCCAAGAAAGTTGGCGGGTAGAGGCCTTGTAAACGTAAAAAATCTCTGTCTCAATCAAGAAAATAGAATGAGAAAACACTTCCTTGATTCAAACAGTACGTTAATGAAATTGGTTGCAAATGAGGATCGGGGTTTCACCCCACTGAACCTAAATAAACAAAATCGTATTGATAGCAGAACAACACTCACGGACTGTGTTCGAGAATGGAAAGGACAAACATTGCACGGAAGGTTTCCTAAGTCACTCGAAGATGACACCATTGACGAACAATTGTCTCTGAAGTGGCTGACCGATGGACTCTTGTACCCAGAAACAGAAGGTTTCGCGATATCTATTCAAGATAGGGTAACAAGAACAAAAAACTATGAAAAGCACATACTGCATTTGGACGTAGTCGATAAGTGCAGGAAATGCGGTACTTTGGGGGAAACAATTGAGCACCTTATTGGTGGTTGCCCGGCCCTTGCTCCTAATGCTTATTTAGGACGGCATAATCAGCTGGCAAAAATTATACATCAACAAATTGCAAAAAAATACTCGCTATTAGAAAATGCACCTCCTCCATATTATAAGTACTCGCCTTCTCCTGTACTTGAATCATCCGATGCCATTCTTTACTGGGACAGACCAATCACTACTGATCGAACGGTTGATTATAACAGGCCGGATATTGTTTTAATCAACAAAAAGGACAAGAGGGCTTTTATAATTGACATCGCAGTGCCACTATCTCACAACATTAGAAAAACTGAGATAGAAAAATCCACAAAGTATGAAAATCTGGCATACGACTTGAAGAACCAGTGGAAACTGAGTAAGGTAGATGTAGTGCCTTTCGTTATATCCGCCGAAGGCCTGATAAGTAAGAGATTTTCAAAGAACCTCGAGAGCCTCGGGATCTCGAGATCGATTGCCATAGTGGGACAGCGTGCCGTGCTCTTGCAGACGTGTCACATTGTACGTAAGATATTATGCTAGGGTGAGAGGAGCTGAATTGCTTTTTCATCTTGGCATTGGAATACCGGCCAGCGTGAGCTGAGATTCTACAGTAAGGATGAGCAGAATAATAATAACAATAATAATAATAAATTATTATATATAAGAGTCAACATTCAACACTTTGTAACATACAACAACTAGAACCAGAAGAGTCCTACAAATATTTAGGAATACCCCAAAAGCATAAACTTGATCATAACCAGTTAAAGAAGGACTTTTCCACTCTATACCAAAAGAGACTTGCAAAACTTTTAAACACCAAACTGAACGGAGGAAACCTCATTAGAGCGATCAACGGTTGGTCGGTGCGAACTCTGACATATTCTTTTGGCATAGTTAAATGGTCAGAAACTGACCTTGATGAACTCGATAGGTTGACGCGCCGAACATTGACAAAGTTCCGATGCCTGCATCCAAACTCATCTACGAAAAGACTATACATCCCAAGAAAGTTGGGGGGTAGAGGCCTTGTAAACGTAAAAAATCTCTGTCTCACTCAAGAAAATAGAATGAGAAAACACTTCCTTGATTCAAACAGTACGTTAATGAAATTGGTTGCAAATGAGGATCGGGGTTTCACCCCACTGAACCTAAATAAACAAAATCGTATTGATAGCAGAACAACACTCACGGACTGTGTTTGAGAATGGAAAGGACAAACATTGCACGGAAGGTTTCCTAAGTCACTCGAAGATGACGAACAATTGTCTCTGAAGTGGCTGACCGATGGACTCTTGTACCCAGAAACAGAAAGTTTCGCGATATCTATTCAAGATAGGGTAACAAGAACAAAAAACTATGAAAAGCACATACTGCATTTGGACGTAGTCGATAAGTGCAGGAAATCCGGTACTTTGGGGCAAACAATTGAGCACCTTATTGGCGGTTGCCCGGCCCTTGCTCCTAATGCTTATTTAGGACGGCATAATCAGCTGGCAAAAATTATACATCAGCAAATTGCAAACAAATACTCGCTATTAGAAAATGCACCTCCTCCATATTATAAGTACTCGCCTTCTCCTGTACTTGAATCATCCGATACCATTCTTTACTGGGACAGACCAATCACTACTGATCGAACGGTTGATTATAACAGGCCGGATATTGTTCTAATCAACAAAAAGGACAAGAGGGCTTTTATAATTGACATCGCAGTGCCACTATCTCACAACATTAGAAAAACTGAGATAGAAAAATCCACAAAGTATGAAAATCTGGCATACGACTTGAAGAACCAGTGGAAACTGAGTAAGGTATATGTAGTGCCCTTCGTTATATCCGCCGAAGGCCTGATAAGTAAGAGATTTTCAAAGAACCTCGAGAGCCTCGGGATCTCGAGATCGATTGCCATAGTGGGACAGCGTGCCGTGCTCTTGCAGACGTGTCACATTGTTCGTAGGATATTGTGCTAGGGTGAGAGGAGCTGAATTGCTTTTTCATCTTGGCATTGGGATACCGGCCAGCATGAGCTGAGATTCTACAGTAAGGATGAGCAGAATAACAATAATAATAATAAATTGTTCGTAATAATAATATAATACATATAAAATAATAATATAAAAATAATAATATAAAATAATATAATATAAAATATATAAATAATAATATAAAAACATAATAATAATAATAAATTGTTCGTAAAATTTTATGCTAAGTGAGAGGAGTTGAATTGCTTTCTCATTTTGGCATTGTAATATAAACCAGCTTAGGCTGAGATGCTGAGTTCAGTACGAGGATGATAATAATAATAATAATAATAAAAGGATATCAAAATGTCATTCGGACTCGAGAAATGCTCCACTATCAGCATACAAAAGGGAATAATAAAAGAACAACATTCAACAGTCTGCGGTATACAAGAACTAGCATCAGAAGACTCATACAAATATTTAGGAATGCTTCAAAATCATAAATTTGATCATAGCCTATTAAAGAAGAAATTTTCCACTTTGTACCAAAAAACGACTGACAAAACTCTTAAACACCAAACTGAACGGTGGGAACCTCATTAAAGCGATCAATGGCTGGGTGGTGCCAACTCTGACATATTCTTTTGGCATTGTTAAATGGTCTGAAGCAGATCTTGATGAACTGGATAGATTGACACGAAGAACATTGACAAAGTTCCGATGTTTACATCCCAATTCGTTCACAAAAAGGCTATATATTCCAAGAAAGTTGGGAGGCAGAGGACTTGTAAATGTCAAGAATCTTTGTCTCAATCAGGAGAATAGGATGAGAGAGCGCTTCATTAGTTCACATAGCACACTAATGAAACTGGTTGGTAAGAAGGATCAGGGTTTCACCCCACTAAATCTAAATAAACAAAATCGTGTTGATAGTAGAACAGCACTGAAGGATATCGTTCAAGAATGGAAACAACAGACATTACATGGGAGATTTCATAAATCACTTCAGGATGACTCCATTGACAAATATATGTCTCTAAACTGGCTTACCGATGGACTATTATATCCAGAAACAGAAGGCTTCGCGACAGCTATTCAAGATAAGGTAGCAAGGACAAAAAATTATGAAAGACATATTCTACACATGGATGTTGTCCACAAGTGCAGGAAGTGCGGTGGTGTAGGAGAAAGAATTGAACACCTTGTTGGAGGGTGTCCAATCCTTGCCCCTAATGCTTACCTAGGCAGGCATAATCAGCTGGCGAAAATTATACACCAGCAAATCGCTTTAAAGCACTCGCTATTTGATAAGTTGCCTCCACCATATTACAAGTACACGCCTTCCCCCGTACTTGAGTCAGCCGATACAATTCTTTACTGGGATAGACCAATTACAACAGATCGGACGGTTGACTATAATAGGCCGGATATTGTTCTAATTAACAAAAAGCAGAGGAGAGCTTTCATAATTGACATTGCGATACCACTCTCTCATAACATCAGAAAAACTGACATGGAAAAGGTCACGAAGTACGAAAATCTTGCAATTGATCTGAAAAATCAATAGAAACTACAGAAAGTGGAGGTGTTACCTTTTGTTATATCCGCCGAAGGCCTAGTAAGCAAAACCTTTTCCAAAAATCTGGAAATTCTTGGTGTTTCAAAATCGATTACCACAGTAGGACAACGAGCAGTTCTCTTACAAACTTGCCACATTGTTCGTAAGGTGCTAAGCTGAATGGGAGGAGCTGAACTGCTTTCTTATTCTGGCATTGTAAACCCGACCAGCCTAGGCTGAGATGATCGATGAATCATGTTTGTGATAATAATAACTTCTGGATTAAAAACTTTACGGCGGCCCATCGCCCACTTGCTAGTGCATTTAAAGAGGTAATGATAAATCCTGATACTTTCCCGAATTTTTTAATGGAAGGCAATACATATCTTCTGTACAAAAAGGGTGATGCTAAGCAACCCAATAACTACAGACCCATCACGTGTCTGTCAGTATTTTATAAATTGTTGACAGCCATAATCAATGAAAAAATTTACAAACATTGTGATGAAAACAATATTTTTGAAGAAGAGCAGAAAGGATGTATAAGAGCAAGTATGGGACGCAAGGAACAGCTAACGATCGATGCTGTAGTTCTCGAACAAGCGCGGAAAAGAAAACGCAACCTAAACATCTGCTATATAGACTACAGGAAAACATTCGATAGTGTTCCACACGATTGGTTACTAGAAGTCCTGAAGATTTATAAAATAAGCCCTCCCATCATTAACTCCTTAAGGTGCCTCATGGGGAAATGGAAAACAAATCTCTTTATCGATCAACAATGCATTACAACTGCGAATATCGAGAGAGGAATTTTTCAGGGAGATTCCCTTTCTCCAGTTTGGTTTTGTCTAGCCCTAAACCTTATGTCTACATTACTGAACAACAGTAATATAGGATATAAACTAAACATGAGGAATCCACGAAAGCTCTCGCACCTACTATATATGGATGACCTTAAACTCTATGGAGAAACTAGAGAAAAACTAAACTCCTTAATAAAAATGGTCGAAGAATTTAGTAGGGATATCAAGATGTCATTCGGACTTGATAAATGCTCTACCATTAGCATTCAAAAAGGAATAGTCAACAATCAACACTCAACACACTGTAACATACAACAACTGGCACCAGAAGAATCCTATAAATATTTCGGTATACCTCAAAACGAGAAATTTAACCATAGCCAGTTAAAGAAAGACTTTTCTACTATGTACGAAAAGAGGATTACAAAACTTTTAAATGCCAAACTGAACAGTGGAAACCTGATTAGAGCGATCAATGGATGGGCAGTGCCAACTCTGACCTATTCCTTTGGTATTATTAAATGGTCAGAAACAGACCTTGATGGACTGGATAGATTAACACGTCGAACATTGACAAAATTCCGATGTCTGCATCCAAATTCATCTATGAATCGACTGTACATTCCAAGAAAGTTGGGAGGCAGAGGCCTCGTGAACATTAAGAACCTTTGTCTGAACCAGGAGAGTAAGATGATAAAACGCTTGATTAATACAAGCAGCACGCTAATGAAGTTGGTTGCTAAGGAGGACCGGGGTTTCACCCCGTTGAACCTAGATAAATTGAATCGTGTTGATAGTAGAACAACACTTACGGATTGTGTCCGTGAATGGAAACAACAGAAACTGCATGGACGGACGGTATCCAAAGTCACTCGAGGATGATACCATTGATGGACCATTGTCTCTAAAATGGCTGACCGATGGGCTGTTGTACCCAGAAACAGAAGGTTTTGCGACATCTATTCAAGATAAGGTAGTAAGAACACAGAACTATGAAAAGCATATACTACACATGGATGTTGTCGACCGATGTAGGAAGTGCGGTATAGTGGGGGAAACGATTGAACACCTTATGGGTGGGTGTGCAGTTCTAGCCCCTAATGCTTATTTAGGAAGACATAATCAGCTGGCGAAAATTATACATCAGAAAAAATTGTATTAAAGTATTCGCTATTAGATAACGCACCTGCTCCATATTATAAGTACTCACCTTCTCCCGTATTGGAATCATCTGATTCAATCCTATACTGGGACAGACCAATCACAACAGATCGAACGGTCGATCATAATAGACCAGACGTTGGTCTATTATAATCGACTAATTAGTAAAAAGGAGAAAAGAGCTTTTATAATTGACATCGCAGTGCCACTCTCTCATAATATCAGGAAAACCGAGTTGGAGAAAACCACTAAGTATGAAAACCTTGCGTACGATTTGAAAAACCACTGGAAACTGCATAAGGTAGAGATAGTGCCTTTCGTTATATCCGCCGAAGGCCTAATAAGTAAGAAATTTTCAAAAAATTTGAAGAACCTTGGTATCTCAAAATCGATTGCCATAGTGGGACAACGTGCAGTACTCTTGCAGACATGCCACATTGTTCGTAAAATTTTATGCTAAGTGAGAGGAGTTGAAATTGCTTTCTCGTTTTGGCATTGTAATATAGACCAGCTTAGGCTGACATGCTGAGTTCAGTACGAGGATAATAATAATAATTTATTGAATCCTCAAGACAATACAAATATGCATGGATCAAGTCAAAATAAGAGCATGCACATTGCCACACTTCTGTGCATACAAAGAATGTATAACATTTATACCTACATATAAATATTTATTCTTGATAAGGTATATAATTTAATAAAGTATTTATTCAATCTCCACAACAATAAAAATATCCATGATTAAGTCAGATTGACAGAATAGACAGAATGTTCAGTGACACGACCTCAGAAATAATACATGAAATGATAATCTTGCACAAATAAGCATTATATACATAAATAAGCATTGAATCTAATTATTGATACGACATATATTCTTCTAAACTATAAAAACTTTGACTTATAAGAAATTCGCGGACTAATTTTTTAAATTCGTTGTCATTCTGAACATGCTTAAATCGTTATTGCATCTTATTATACAGCTTCACACCCCTATAGTAAACATTATGTTCAACTATTTTACATGAATGTATTGGTAAAACAAGTTCATCAGAGCCTCGTGTGTCATAGTGATGAAAATCACTATTTTTTACGAATGCTACAAAATTTCACCTAACAAAGATGATAATTTCCAAAATATATAGTGATGGTAGAGTCAAAATCCTGCATTGTTTAAAAATTGGTCGACATGTTGCCAGTAGTGACACCCCACCCATCATTCGAAATATCTTTTTTTGTATTTTGAAAACACGCATCGACGACCCACCCCAAAATATCAAACCGTACCTAGCGCGACTGTAAAACTCTGAATAGTAATATGAATACACAATATCCGTTGTGCTGCAAGTTGGATACATTCGATGTGTGTATCATTTACTAATAATATAGAACCACTTTTTATTAATATTGATCAAAGAGACAGTGAGAGCGAAACCGAATTAAATGTATAATTAAATTTAAGCTATAATTTTTATTGTACTAAGAGATAAATTTATTTATTTATTTATTTATTTTATTGTACTAATAAATTCAAAATACACAAACTAATAAAAAATGTTTTAGTTATACATAATAATAATTTAATTATCATTTAACAATATTTTATTTTTCTCAAAACAATTCAGATTTTAAACCACTCTGGGTCTAGTGCCTTTTAATAAACTAGGAATATTTTTATTGAGATTTATTGGGGCAATCTACATTTTGCTGAAAAGCAACGAAATATCTTGAAACAGACTATACCCATTTCAATAGCAATTTACGCAATCCCAAATGTTCATGCAAAATAGTGTAAAAACTTCCTTTCGATATCTTCATCGGCTTTCTCATGCAGCTTTACTTTACGGTTGTGCGAAATAATTTTGCGAATTTTTCTGATGTTGTCTGGTGTAACTAGCTTATTTGGACGTCCAGCACTCAGCATTATCGGTGCTTGTACGGTCACGTTTGAATTCAGCATACCAATCAGTTATGGTTGTTTTTCCTGAAGCAGAGTCCGGGTAATGTTGATCAAGCCATTGTTTTGCTTCAGCGGTATATTTCTTCAAAAAGCAATGTTTAATCAAAACAGGAAATTCGTTTTATTATTCCAAATTCTTCTTCTTCTTCTTCTTTTCGGTTTATGGCTCTGCTGTTAAGCAATTTGCCAGCTCATTTGAGGGAACCACCAGATGATCGAGCTGTGCTCCTGGCGATTCGGAATAATTATAATGGTAAGGTTAAGTATAACCTTGAATGAAACCTTGTACAGCTTTCCCGGTGTGGGTTAGTATACAATACGAACAGAGGTATAGACAGGTACTGGATCGACGGGTTTTTTTTTTTTAGGGGTGCTTGTGTGGCACACTTATCGAGGTACTGATTTGCTTTGAACTTATTGCTTATTTAACCGTTTATTTTTTGGTATTATTTATATTGGTTGCTTATTATTGTTTTTCCTCCATCAGAGCTCCATTCTATTTAATGTTAAAAATTTTGAAAGGAGGTCCATCGTCCGACCATTCGGAAGGGACAATATGCTGGCGATATGTATGGGGGTTTGCACGTTAATTTTTATAAGTTCGTTGTATAGATGAAAATTGATGTGGATAGGGCATTCGAAGAATATATGGTTGAGGTCGTCGATTTTGCCGCAGTCACATAATGGGTCACTTCTTAATCCTAACCTATGTAGGTGTTATCGTGTTAAGCAGTGCCCCGCTCTCATTCTAATGATGTTAGTCAGATGCCGACGATCGATATAGGATATCTTTCTGAACCATGGATGCTCCGAAAATGTGTCTTGGACCATTCTGTAGGAATTCGCTTTGTTCTGTGGATTTTGTTTCCATTTGTCTTTGAATTGCGATATAATTTTTTCTTTTATACTGTTATAAATATATCTTTACTGTTATAAATATATCTTTAGGGCTAATGAATATTCTCTGTGGAATAGTTAGGATTGTACCTATTTTGGCTAGGGAATCGGCTTTCTCGTTTCCTGGAATACCTTTGTGGCCTGGAATCCAAGATAAAATGCATGAGTGATCTTTTAGATTGTTAAGTCGTATAATGAGGCTCCTTGTTTGGAGGGAAACCATGTCTCTGTTTGTCGAAATTTGCGTGCTCTGAAGACTTTTTATCGCGCTCAAGGAATCTGTGAAAATTATGCAGTGCTTGATTTTTTTCCTGGTGACTGCATGATGGATGGCAGCCACTTCCGCGTTCATTATGCACAATTCTTTGGGTAATTTTGACGAGAAATTGTAATTAAGATCCGGAATGTGTACTCCGAACCCTAATCTTCCCTTGTTCTTAGATGCGTCGGTATAGATGAAGGTGTGACTGTCCCTGAAGGTTTTCACGGAGTCTAGAAATAGTTGTTTGACATGAATATCGCTTTTATTTATGTTAGAATGGAGCATTTTTAATGGCTCAATTTGGATGTCCGCCTCTGTCAAGAAACAGGGTGCTGATGTACTGTGGAACATCCTGTTCCAGTAAGGGAAGAAATATTCTACAGATTGTGCGAGTATGTGGCCGTTACTTTTGGACATGAAGTTGACGTTTCTTGACAATTTGTCGCGTAATGCTTTCGTAAGTTTGATTATGGGGTGTTTTTCCGAGGTAATTAATTTGCTGATAAATTTTATGGCAGAAATCTTTCTGCGTAGATCGAGTGGTAGTTCTGCCGCCTCGTTCAATACTGCATCGTTCGGTGTGGAGCGCATGCAACCCAGGCATATTCTTAATCCCTCTCTGTGTATCCTATCCAATCTAAGTAAGTTCGCTTTAGAAGTAGAGTTGAATGCCAAGTTTCCAAAGTCAAGGTGGGAACGCACTGTCGCATAAAATATAGACAGTAAGGTGCTCGGGTCTGCACCCCACCAAATGTGACATACTGCCCTTAAAACATTCAGCCCCTTTGATGCTCTTGCGCCGATATTATTAATGTGAGAGGTCCAACTTAGGTTATTTTGCAAGGTGATTCGAAGATATTTGATTGAATTTCTATAAGTTAGGGCTACGTTTTGAATGTTAATGGTTGGAGGAGGGACTTTCAGAGGTCGCCTGGAGAAGCAGATTACTTCGCATTTATTGGGTGATAGTTGAAGATTGTTTTCCTCTAGCGATTGCCTTACTTTGTCAACTGCCGCGTTAATACGTTGGGCTAAATTAGTGATATTCTTTCCCTTGCAAAAAATTGCTATATCATCCGCATATCCTATAATCTGAACGTCTCCGAGTGCCAAACTAAATAGATCGTTAATGTAGATGTTAAACAGAATAGAACTAAGTAGCGAACCCTGTGGCAACCCAGTGGACGTGTATAAAGGTCCGTGTAGTTCTCCGTCGTTTTTTCGAGTATATAGCTCCCTGTTGATTAGGATATTAAATACTAATTTATTGATTTGTGAGGGGATGTTTAAGTATGACATTTTGTTATATAAGGTGTAGACGTTAACATAATCGTAGGCCGATTTTATATCCAGAAATACCGCCAAAACCTTTTCGCTGTTTAAAAAAGCATAATTGATAAAAGTAGTGATGTAACATATATTATAGGAGATTCCCATGCCCTTCCTAAAGCCTGTTTGTAGGGGGTGAAATACGCCTCGGTTTTCTAGGTTCCATTCGATACGATTTTTGATCAGGATGTCCAGGACTTTTGCATAACAAGAGGCCATAACTATCGGTCTGAAATTTTTTGGGTTTTTTGCTGTTTTGCCTGGTTTTAGGATTCCCACTATATTGTATCTTCTCCAGGAATCTGGTATAGATTGCTCCTCTGCAAGGATGCTATTATATATTTTTAATAGTTGTAGTTTATTTTCGTATTTATTTTTATTTATTTATATTCGGGAACTCTCAAACCACATACAACAGGGCGAACATCGAGGACCAGTCGAAAATTCAAATTATAGAAAGGATGGCGATTTTTAATTTCCAACCTTCATTTAACTTCCATGAAAACTCTGACCAAATAAAACCTTTTTCAATTCACGAACTTAATTATAGTCTTCTGAACAAAAGACACTCTACACCCGGTCTGGATGATGCCTCTTACTTGATGATCAAATCCATGCCATTAAGAATTATTCCAAATTGTCATGAAAAATTGACACATGACATCTGAAGGTTGGCACAATCGATCACTGTTAAGAATTTTTCGTGTGACGCCATATAAATATGTCAGAAGGAGGACTTATTGACCGATGTGTTATAACATTAACTTCATATGGCATGATAATATGCTGGTATTATTATCTTTTCCAAGGCTAGATTAAAAGGTATGCAAGATAATACATCCCATTGTGACAGATCTCTGTTGGATATCATGCCCCCGGATAGTTTAAACCTAACTTTTAAATTTGCGAGAATAAGACAGAATTTTATTAAAAACCCTTAATTTTCTTTTATAATTTCAAAATATTTTGCCCAGAAAATCCATCAGAAACAACATGTCGCATGCGAAGACTTTCAAAGATTGTTTCTGGTTTCATGAAATTTGATTTTCGTTTTGATAGAAAGAGACGATAAATTTTCCTGCAGAAAACATAAACGCATTTCGAGACAACTTTCCACCGTATCCGCAATCCGGAAATATCCGTTCAGGTCCATGGGCCCCGTCCGACCCCAAGAGACGAAAAAATCCCCGAATTTGAATGCGAATCCTTTTTTTTTGTTGCGCTTTCGCAACGGAAAATTTATGATGGGATTTTTAAAGCTCCGAAGAGTTTACGTCGGCAAATAAACCGGAGCTTATTTATTCTGTTTACCGAACAAATCGGACTTGGGTGTGGCGTTTGCTCTGAGATATAAATAATATGATGCAAGATAGGGATGTCGTAGGGGACGTGTTTGCTTTGTATCGATATAGTCAATATTTTATTAAAGAAGGGTTGCGGCAGGTGAAGTAGAAGATCGGACGTGGGTGAACAGGGAAACAGACAGATTAAAAATTAAGCCAGGCGGAAGAATTTACGGTGAAATGTAATCAAGATGATTTGTCGATGATTATATTTGCTTATTTTAACTCCTTCCATAGTGGATTTTTGTCAACGACACGGTTCTAATTGCAGGAACTTTAGAAAATCTGCAAACTATTGTAGGTAAGGTTGTTGCGGCTGATGAAGAGAGTGGTCCCATGTGTGTGTGTGTGTGTGTTTGACAATGTGCAAAAACAATTGCAAAGAACTTGCGAAATATTTTGAACAAATACTAAACTGTCCTGAACCCTTAAACAAATTTTCAACACTAAACCCTAAACAAACAAACCCAGATTCATTACCACCGAATGAAGATTAAATAAATAGGCAAATCAAGCGGCTTAAAATTAACAAAGCTTCTGGTGAAGATGGAATCACTGTTGAACTTTTGAAATTCCGGATTCCGGAAGATTGGAAAGATGCTCTAATCCATCCACTACACAAGAAAGGAAACAGAAAGGATATAAACAACTACAGAGGTATATCTCTTCTACCAGTTTGTTACAAGATTCTATCTCAATGTCTACTAGATAGAGCACAGGGACAGTTAGAACCTAAAATTGTTGAATATCAGGCAGGTTTTCGACCGGGCAGATCTTGCCCTGAACAAATCCTGAATCTAAAGTTGATCTTAAGACATCAAAAATTGTACAATAAAAATCTCGTCTGTACATTTGTGGATTTCAAAAAAGCATATGATTCTATTGACCGCGAACCTTTATTCCAAATCTTGAAAGAACAAGAACTAGATTTGAAAACGCTAGCAATTATTAAATCAACATTAACTAACACAAAGTCAAAAGTTAAATTCATGGGTGACATCTCAGAACCCTTCGAAATTAAAATTGGTGAGACAAGGGGATCGACTCTCGCCACTCTTATTTAACTGTGTTCTAGAAAAAGTAATACAGGAGTGGCGTGAGAAAAAGTCGGCCCTGAATATTGACCATTCCATTAAACTGGGGAGAACCAGCATGAAAATTGATTGTCTGGCGTTTGCTGATGATCTAGTAATTTTGGCTCAAGATATATTAATGGCATAGAAACAGATTTAAATCACTAAAGAAACAGCCGAATAGGTAGGACTCCAAATTTCCTATGAAAAGATACAATACATGACCTGCAACAAACTAAGAACACCATTTCTAAAGAGAAAATGTAGTAACATCAGACGGGTTTCTTAATTCAAATATTTGGATGAAATAATCATAGAAAATGGGTAGGAAAAAGCGGCCAATAAGGGTAGATGTCAAAAAATGGAAACGGCATTGAGACTTATACAAAATATTTACAACAAAAAATGTATATCTAAAAACACAAAACTGAGACATTACAACACAATTATTAAGACACAATGTCTATATGGGGCAGAAACGCTCATTTTGAATAAAAAGAGAGACATCGAGTACATTGAAAAGAAGGAAAGAATAATCATAAGAAAAATTCTAGGCCCCAAACAAAAAAAGAGCACAACTTACCGACTTCTAGAAAATCAAGAAATTAAACAATACACAGATATACATAGCGATATGAGAAAAAGAAGACTTAAGTTTTACGGACACATAAAACGAATGAATACGAGTAGGCTAACTAGACAAATAGTCGAATTATATGAAAATAGGAGTAGAGTTAAAGTAGAAATAATTAAATGGATTGCTGCAATTAAAGGGGACCTAAGATCAGCAAATATTACACAAAGTGAAATTCAGGATAGAGGCTGTTTCAGACACAAGGTTAACGTTTGGAAGGTTGGCCAGAGAGAAAAATGTAGGAAGAATGGAACAACTTGGTCTGACGAAAGGAAAAAAGCTCATAGCGAAAGAATGAAATTAGTATGGGCGCAAAGGAAGGCTAACAACAACAAACGCCTGTAATTGTACTTCGCGTGGTGTCCACCAGGGCCCATACGTGAATAATTATAATAATAATAAAATATATATACATATATATATATATATATATATATATATATATATATATATATATATATATATATATGTATATATATATATATATATATATATATATATATATATATGTATATATATATATATATATATATATATATATATATATATATATATATATATATATATATATATATATATATATATATATATATATATATATATATATATATATATATATATATATATATATATATATATATGTATATATATATATATATATATATATGTATATATATATATATATATATATATATATATATATATATATATATATATATATATATATATATATATATATATATGTTTATATATAAAAATTTCGAGTCACGTTGTTTGTCCGCGATGAGCTCCTAAACTAAACTGCTGAACTTTAATGAAATTTTGCACACTGTGTGCAGTTTGGTCCAACTTGAGAGATATGATAGCTTTTATCTCAATTTATAATCGCAATATTTTTTTATTGCAAATTATTTGATTATTATATGACAAAGGGATGTAATTATCTATGAGTTCCAAGTTTTTAAGAGAGGACGGTGTAAGTTAGTTTATCGACATAAACGCTTCAACTTTTTAGTGTCCGGATTGGGTAAGTATCCAATAGATGGCATTGTGTTAAGAGACCAAACGTTACATTTATACTACAATTAATTTCACGTCACACATATGTTCAAATTTGACTTGCAACATAACCTTGTTTTTTCAATTTTTGGTGCATTATTTTTTCATTTAATTTCAAGTGTTCTCTGTTCTTATGGCGAAGTATCGAAACACTTCGATTGACCGTAAACATGTGGGTACGATTGCAAAATAATCCATCGGCACAAATATTTTCCGAACAATTGCTGGATATTGAATAAGGTAGACCAGAACTGCAACCAAATACGCAATGCATTAAATTGCCAGACAATTTCTGCACTGTTGTTCAGACAAAAAAATGAATTAATTGAGAGTATCGTCCTGGACATACAAAATAATCACTTGGATCATAATTGGCTCGGTAATCGGGCTATTTTGGCAGCCAAAAATGTTGATGTTGACGAAATTAACTTCCAGATACAACAGTTGTTGCTAGGTAATCTGATGTCTTTTAAATCTATCGACGCTGTTGTTGATAGATTGAAATTTTTGTAACTTCCAGTTTTGTTCAGCATGAACTTACTAATAAAATTTTTATCGAAATAAAAAAATTATATTTTTGAGCCAATCAATTACGCACATTTTCAATCTCTGTTTCACCTAAGGCAAATGTCCATCGGATTTTAAGGCAGCTATAATTATTCCTCTTCATAAGGGTGGTGATAGAAAGGTATTGGAAACAACAGACCCATTTTACTAACTCTAACGCTGTCTGAAATGCTTAAGAGTTGCATTAAGGTGCGATTAGTTTCCTTCCTTGAAACATAAAGTATTGTTTAGGAGACACATGACCAAAAGCCACCGTTACGACTTCGTAGTGGCCGTAGTGAAGAAAATATCACAGCTCTTCGTAAAAGTGTTACAGAGAACGATAATGTGTCTGTTCCGTGCAATTCTCAAGAGTTGGACTTATCCAGGATGGGCTTATCCAGAATCTTGGTTTACATCCATACAAGATTGAATTGAAACAAGCCAACTGAAGCAATGGAAAACGATCCGGATTTTCATCGCAAAATCATCTTCTCCGGGCTCATTTTTGGTTAAACGACTACGTCAATACGCAAAATTGTCGTTATTGGTGTGAGTCAAACCTACAAATGATTCAGGCCCCATTACATCCCGAAAGAATCACTGTTTGGTGTGGGTCATCGTGCGGTGGCATTATCGGGTCGTATTTTTTTAAGAACGCCGAAGGACGGACCGTCATTGTGAACGACGAACGTTATCGTGCCATGTTATCCGATTTTGTTTTTCCGAAAATTGATGAAATTGATGCGGATGAACTATATTTTCAACAAGACGATTTTAAATTCAAATCCTATCGCTCTTATTGGGAAGCCCTTTATCATGAGAGTGAATTGTGTTTCTGTTTTTCGCGAATCTTTTCTTGAGGTTCATAATGATGCTGGACTAGTAGCGTTTTGTGAATGGACTTTTTAGGGTTTAGTACACTACGTATAGTAAAACACAACCTCCATATGCACACATACACAATTCAGCTGGCAAAAGATAAATAAGTGTATTGCTATATTTACTATAATAAACTAAATGTAATACCTACTTTTGCACCATTTTGTAGTAGTGCAAAACATTATTTTATTTCAGAAAAAAAAAATCGAAGCTACCTTCTAGACAATCTTATAACTGAACCTTTGGATTTGATAAAACAACTTGCAAAAATTGACGAATCTATGTAAGAATACTTTTAATTAATAACAACATTTTTGATTATATTTAAATTAGTTTTTTATTAATTAGGGTATGTTCTAATTAAATTAGAAAGTGATATCCCTTTGGAGCAATTTATTCATAAAATATTACCACTCAGAAAGATCCTTGTTTCAGTATGAATGTCATTTATCATTCGCGCCAGAAATTTATCACCCTGCAGAAGAGGTCAACGCGTCGTCCCCATTCAACCCTCATCTTGGTCAAGAGACGGCTCAGGCATTGAAACTTCTGCTTTTTAAAAATTCCGAAAGAGCCTCCTTGAGAAAACAAGCTTTACATTTTTTATGTAAATATGTTTATGTAAAGTTTAATAATAGATCTGTACTTATATATATATATATATATATATATATATATATATATATATATATATATATATATATATATATATATATATATATATATATATATATATATATTATTAAAATTATATAATATATATATATATATATATATATATATATATATATATATATATATATATATATATATATATATATATATATATATATTTTTTTTTTTAATAGTAGAACAGATCGGATTGAGAATAAGGTTTATAGTTAATGAAAGGTTCAAAAATGAAGTTATCGAGTTCCAAGGGATTTTAGATTGAATGTGCAGTTCAGAAAGATGTATATATTAAATGCGCATGTACCATGCGAAGAAAAAGACCTGGACATTAAAATAGGGTCCTACGAAGATTTGGATAAAATCATGGAAAAATGTTACGAAGTTTAATGTAATATATGTGATAGGCGATATGAATGCGAAAGTAGGGAGGGAAGAAGAATATAAGGAGGTAACAGGGGGAAAACTACATACACCACTAGTAATGACAATGGAAAAAGAGTAACAGAATTTGCGCTCAAGAACAATATGAAAATTCTTAGCACTGCTTTTGATAACAAAAACATACATAAGGAAACTCCAAATGGAGGGACAAATAATCAAACTGAGCTCTCAAACAAACTCTTTTTATGAGGACATATAAAAAGAAAACTTGTAAATAACGTTACTGATATAAGAAGTTTCAGGTTTCAGGGGAACTGATAGTAATAGAGATCACATATTAGTTATAACAGAAATAAAACAGGAAAGGCCACCTAGAAGAAAAGATACAAAGGAGGGAAGACGGGAGAGATATGACGTAGCAAAACTAGAGGAAAGGACAACAGCAATGTGTTTGGAGCAGGAAATGAAAGGAAAACCAGAAAATAAACCCAATAAAAACATTTAGAGAAAGAATGGGAACAGATTGAAACAGCTATGAAGGAGGTAGCACAAAAAATACCAGTAGAATCAAAAAAAAATCAAACAAATAGGTGTTTCGACAAAGAATGTAAAAAAATGTTGGAGCAAAGAAACAGAGACGTCTAAGATTACTGAAAGAAAGGAGTGAAAGCAACAAAGAAAGATATTTTTGCTTACATAGGAAAGTCAAGAACGTATATAGCATGAAAAAGAAAGAACTTTTCGAACGTGAATTAAAAGAAGCAGAAGAATCATATGCCAATAAGGAGATCAGAAATGTTTATTGAAATTATTTGAAAACTCAAAAAAGATCCCTGGTAGCAGATTCAGATGGAAAACTGAATAGATTTGCCCAATATTTCTCAGAGACGTTAATTGAGACTGGAGAGGAAGGGAACTGAGGAAAACATGAAATGGAAGAAGATGAGATAACAGACAACAACGAAATTATAAATGCACCAACAAAAGAAGTAGAAGTTTGCATAAAGCAGTTAAAAAATAACAAAAGTGCTTGAGTATAACACCAGAAATTTTGAAACATGGTGGTGATACATTGGTGGCAAGAACATGGGAGTTAATGATGAGACTTTGGGAAAAAGAAAATATGCCAGAGAAATGGAATAAAGTGCTCATAAGACCCTTTCACAAAAAGGAGCTAAGAAGGAGTGCAATAACTACCGAAGAATTGCATTGCAAGACGTGACTTACAAAGTGATGTCAAAGATAATTAAAGATCGATTAGAGAAATGCCATAACGAACAAGTAATACCAAAGAGGGTTCAGGACAGGAAAATCAACAATCGATCACATATTCATCATGAAACAGATCTAACAGAATACTTATGAATAAAATTTGAGTTTACATTTGCTGCTCATAGATTATCGGTAACGATATGACTCCATTAGTAGGGAAAATGTGTTCCAAGCAATGATACTGTTGGGAGTGCCGTAAAAGTTGAGGAAATTGGTGGAGATGACAGTCAGCAGAACAGAAAATAAAGTTATAGTCGATGAAGCAATATCTGAGAAATTCATTGTAAAGAAAGAACAGAGACAAGGTGATCTACTATCCACAGTTCTGTTCAATCTAGTGCGGGAAGTGATTCTGAGGGAGAGTGTCATCAATGCCAAAGAGTTAATATATGGTACCAAACACCAATGCTTGGCCTATGCCGACATTGTATTGACGGCGATATCCATGGAAGAAATAGTACGGATAATCAACATGTTGGAAAGAAAAGCAAGAGAATATGGCCTAACAATTAACGAGAACAAGACCAAATATATGGTAACGAACGGAATATACGGTCGCCTTAGAAGACTCTCCCCTAATTCAGTCATTGATTGTACAGAAAATAACAAATATACAATAGATAAAGTAGAATAAACTGAATATCTAGTAGTAACACTAAAATGTAAAGGAGATGAAAAGAAGAAAATAGAGAAACGACTAGCAAAAGGAAAAAAACCGCAGGAATATTTTCAGAGATTTTAAGGGCAAAGAATATAATAAGAACAGCAAAAGTAAGAGTGTACCAAACAATACTAAGGCTCCACGGTTATGCGTGCAAGACATGGACAATGACAAAGAAGGAAGAAAGTAAGCTGGAAGTCTGGAAACGTAAAATATTAAGAAGGATTTTTGGAGAAATTAAAGTTCAGAACGAATTTAGACGAGGAACAAATAGAGAAATAGAACTGTACAAAAAACCAAACATTGTTCAGGTGGTGAGAGAGCGCAAAGAGCTAGATGGCTGGGGCACATAACGAGGATGCCCAGCGAGAGATGGGTTAAAGGAATACTGATAACAGGTGAAGGGGGAAAGAGAAGAAGATATATATATATATATATATATATATATATATATATATATATATATATATATATATATAAAGTCTGTGACATCATTGGAAGAGTAAAGCGACTGAAATGGAGATGGGCAGGCCATATAGCGAGGCGATGGGATGACAGATGGACCAAGGTAATCCTGAAGTGGATACCGCTAAATCGCAAACGTCCGCGAAGAAGACCGAAAGCACGATGGATTGATGACATCGTTAAGTATATTGGACCAGAGTGGCAGAGGAGGAAAGTCCAGGTTGGAAATATGCTGAAAAGGCCTTCATCCTGCAGTGGATCGACACGGGCTGATGTTTCCATGTTACATATTCATTATTTAATACGACAATTTACTCTGCTATAACTTTAAAGATTTCAAAAAATATATGACGATTTTTCCAAGTTTCGGAAAGTTTTCTATAACATAAATTATTCTGTGCCCTAGCTGCCTGTTGTCCAGGACGAGGGTTAAATGGGACACTTCATTGACTTCCATTCTTTTGCTGGATGATAAATATTAGATTCTGGAGTAATAAATGAATTCCTTGTTGAAATATTTGATACCAGAGAAATATTTCTATACAAGGTGTCCCAAAAGAAAGTTTCTTTATGATATAGCGATATAAATAAAAGAGAAAAGTCCATCAAAAACCTTTATTAATTATAGAAATACACATTTTAGTGTGATGTGTACTGTGATGATCTTTCAAGTACTGTGATCACAAATATATTTAGTTTTTTAATTTTTTTGTGATGTAAACCTGAAAAACATGTCTGTAAATTGCAGTCTAAAATTGAAATATAACTGCGTCAGTTTTAATGAAAATATCACAGTTTTACTCAACTACGGACTCAAAATTATTATATCGCCCAACTTTAACGCACTGTACTAGAAAAAAAAATGTATTACAGTATCTTGGCAAGTGACTTTCAAGCAAATTCTTTTTACATAGTTAAAATGCTTCTAGTGTAGCTTAGCTTTCTCTAAGTCCGTAAGTTTAAGGTAAGTACAATTGTGAGTGAGAGAGTCAGGATAGTAATTAAGTTCATCAAGTAATTATTTTATTGTAATGATTTTGTTTCTTTTGGTTTAAATTTAAAAAAATATTGGATTAATTTCAAAATTGGAATATAATAACAGCAAAAGGAATCTAGAGGATTTAAGGTGTACGGGCTGGCCATGAAATTGTTCCAGATCGCCCTATCCACCTGTTCGGGTATTGCCGATCTAGAAATTCTCTTACTGAGTGAGCATAATATATTGAGAAGCCGTCCTGTTGAAACATATCTCCATAAACTCCCGCAGCTCTAATGATCTAATGATTTTACCATTAATAATTATAATTTAAAAATAATTTGCTTGAAGTCGGGTTTCTTTAAAAAAATCCTCATTTAAGAAATAATCTAGCAAGTGTCGTACCCTTTTTGGAATCCGGACCAAATACGCCATCTTTTAAAATCACTTGCTAAAACAGTGTAATAAATTTTTTCCAGTACTGTTCGTTAAATTTGGACGATATAGGAATGTTGAGTACGTAGTTGGGTAAAGAAGTAATATTTTCTTTAAAAATTAAGCGGTTGTATTTTAATGTTAGACTAATTTTCAGAAAGGTTATTCAAAGTTACAAAAAAAATGAGGGAGGTCACAAAAAATATAATGAAAAAAAATTAAGATCATTATCACCCTGTATCGATCCACTGCAGCATGAAGGCCTCTTCAGCATGCTTCCAACTTTCACGGTCCTGGGCTTTCCTCTGCCACTCGGGACCAATATACTTAACGATGTCATCAATCCATCATGGTTTCGGTTTCCTTCGCGGACGTTTGCGATCACGCGGTATCCACTCCAGGATTGCCTTGGTCCATCTGTCGTCCCATCGCCTCGCTATATAGCCTGCCCATCTCCATTTCAATTGCTTTACTCTTCCAATGATGTCAGAGACTTTTATTTGTTCCCTAATCCATGCGCAAGACTTTCTGTCTCGTCTTGTGATCCTAAGCATACATCTTTCCATTCCCCTCTGTGCCACCCGAAGTTTTTGAATTGATTGCGATGTGAGTGTCTAGGTTTCACTTCCGTATGTCATAACGGATAGAACGCACTGATCGAAGAATTTTCTTTTCATTTGCCTGCCAGCCACATTTAACACGCCGTTCCAAATCCTCTGCCCAAGATATATAAAGCTGTCCACAATCTCTAAATCCCTTCCTAAATCTGAAATTCTTCTGTCCTGGGCGAAGTTATTGAACATAACCTGACTCTTTTCCAGGTTTATTTTCAAGCCAAATGGTTCGCCAGCCCTTTGCAGTTCTTGTATGCGTCTTTGCAGCTCCTCTGGGTCTTGTGAAATGAGAATAACATCATCTGCAAATCTAAGATGGTTTAAGTTTACCCCATTAATATTTACACCATCCTGTTCCCAATTCAGTTTACGGAATACTTCTTCAAGGCCAGCCGAGAAAAGAATAGGCGATATTGCGTCACCCTGCCGTACACCTCGTTCTATATTAATTTCCACTTCAAGATCATCAAGGTGAATTGTGGCTTTAGCTCCATCATATATCGATTCTAATAGGTTTACATAGGCTCTCTCTACACCTTGGCTAAGCAGTGCATCCATTATCGCATGCTTTGAGATGGAATCAAATGCTTTTTCGTAGTCGATAAAAGCCAAGCACAGTGGCATGGTGCATTCGTTGTGCCTTTCTATGACCTGCTGTACAACCTGGAAGTGATCCGTTGTACTGAATCCACTTCTGAATCCTTGTTCTCTTGGTTGTGCGTCATTCAGTTTTTTTTATATTCTTTTAGAAATGATCTTAGTGAAACGCGTGTCTGATACGTTTTCTTATAGTTTTGCAGAGCTCAGTGTACACGACCCTGCCAAAAGGACTACCTGCATTTCTCATTGCTCGCCGTTTCTTCATTAAATCAATGGTCTCACTGGAGATTTTTGTTTGTTTGAGACATTTTTCTTCTGGTGCTACTGAAGCAGCCGTTTGAAGAAAATTGTTGGCGATTTCTTCATATTGAACTAATATGTCTACCTCCTCTGGATCTTGTAATGCAGCAAACCGGTTTGACAAAGCAATCTCAAAATCGCTTCCTCTCTCCAGCAGTTTTCCAGAATCCACCTTGCCCTTCTTTGATCTTACCTATATATATATATATATATATATATATATATATATATATATATATATATATATATATATATATATATATATATATATATATATATATATATATATATATATCCTGCTGCTACGAGCATTCGCCGTATGATGACGTGTGTTGTGTGATATTACCACCCGCCATCAAAATGGCCAGTTGACATGGCCTGGCCCCGATCGTCTCTCCAAACTGCTCCTCCTTGCGTTCATCTGGAACTCGGCTGATAACGGTTGAAAGGCTAGAAACCGCTCTCGAGAGATACGTGATGGCTCATGGTGGCAGTTTGCTATTAATCGTAGTCACAAATCAAACAATGAACGTTGTTAATTTAGTAAAAACAAAAGCTTCAATGAGTCAGCTAACTGTGACACACTTCATCTTTTAAAACAATGTAATACACTACCCTGGGCAAGTTATTTCAAAACACTGCAGCACCTACATTAGATAGGTGCAACACCTACATAGATCAAAGCAAATCAGTTTCTTCCAAGTTGCAGCAAGGACGCAGTGGGAAAGTGTATGAATAGCTGAAAAAGATTGAGTTCATTGATTTCCAAATGGCACTTCTGGAGGAATCAGAAAGGAAAAAAATGCTTGGAAGAAAAAACATCACTTGGAAATGAAAATATTGAATGCTTAACTCAAAAGAGAAGAAAGAAACAGCCATCTTAATTAATTTTATTTGCCAATCACAGTGTATGGCCAACCACACAGGCATTCTGTGTTTATAATTATCATTAATTGATAGATGTGAATATTACATAATTAGCTAGCATCATAGGTAACGAATAAATAGTTAGCATTAAGGGGCTTTATTTATTTTAGAAATTGATGTATTATCACGAGGCTTGAAATAAAACGTTAAAAAATGTACTTCCTTTTTTTCTTTTATTTTAACGTTTATTAACAACATAATTAGGTAAATAAATTTATTTCAGAAATTTTCCAATTTACAATCCTTATAAATAATTATTTATTTGTTCTAAGCGAACAAAATAGCTACACAGCTAAACAGGCATAAGGAGACAAAATTACATACTAAAATACAACGTAAAACAAACAATACATTCTGTTCAGTACACAACATAATTAAATCATATTAAATTATATCAGATTTGAAAAATGGTTTTGAATCAGTGATGTTCGCATTATGTTGTTTTTCACGGACATCATGATTTTGAACAATAGGAGGCTCAATTTGGAGCTCATGTAAGTCGTGTTCGACTGGTGGCTCTTCTTCTTGTTCATCTATTGCAAGATTGTGCAGAATAGCAGTTGCTACTATTATCGCCTTGGAATGTTCCAATGACACACGCATACCATTAGCCAGAATAAGAAACCTGTGTTTCCAAACTCCATAATATCTTTCTACACAGTTTCTTGTTCGGATATGGAATTCATTCAAAAATATTTCCGCTGGAGTATTTGGGTGTTGTAAAGGTACAATTAGGATGTTAGTATTGCTGTACCCATTATCACCTAAGATTATTGATATGTGGAATTCATTGTTCTCCAGCCTCCCTTTAATTCTGCTGTTGCTGTAGATGGTTTGATCATGAGTTGATCCAGGCTACCGTGCAACAATATCCATTATACGTAGGCGTGCATCACATATTGTTACGGTACCTTTCTGCTTCATTTCCACCTGGTGAAATGATACGAACATGAGTGCAATCGATAGTACCGATAACATGAGGAAACTTTGCAACAGCATAGAACTCTTCCTTTAACTTGTGGCAATCTGCTTCTGTTTCTGGGAACTTGATGTACCTTCCACATAATGATGCAATCACTAAAGTTACCTTGGTGACAATCATACTTGCAGATGTTTTGTTTAATCCTGCCAAATCTCCAGCTGCAAGTAACATACTACCCGTAGCGTAAAAACGCAATGTCAAAAATAATTTTGTTGCAGGTTTTATCGCACGATTACGATCTGTTGAAGATTTAATTTCATTTTCAATAAAATTCAGCAACATTGCACAAGTTCGTTTTTGTAAGCGAGAACGTTTAAAAAGCTTCAGGTCGTCATACTCCACGAAATAATCGGGCCTAAAAATGCATTTTACATTAAAAATCATATAACTATATAATATATTTATGTTTTTTCATACCTATGTTTAAATACTTTTGACCGTCGAATTAAAACTATGTCTTCAAAATTACTTTCATCAGAATCAAAAATGTTGAAATTTATGGGCCCATATCAATTATTTATTTCACTGTTATAATTAAAAATGCATAAACTGTGGAATATAAAGAAAGGACAGGTTATGTTTGTTAATACTGACAACTGAAGCTGGCTAATAGAAAGCAAGAATAACTATATTCGGAGTATATCCGTCCAAATTCAAGGGGATAACTATAACATGTCGATTTCTACCGAGAATAGCTTTGTTCGGCGATTGCAGATGGGGCATTTCAAACTTTATTCCAAGTATAGCTTATACCAGGTATATATTTGCATTGTAGAACCGGGCCTAAATGAGAGGAGCTGAATTGCTTTCCCATTTTGGCACTGTAATATTGACGAGCTTAGGCTGAGATGCTGAGTTCAGAACGAGAATAAATCCGAATTTATTGAAGCACTTAAAGTTAAAATTTTTAGAAATATACGTCTACTGGCTATAAAAAGTACATTTTATAAATTTTTAGTAAAAGACAGGGTTTAAGGGTTTTTGAGATAATTACAATTTGCGACAACTCTGGGGTATAAGATAAGATAAGACTGCCTTAACATTGATCTAGAATATGTAGACTTTTGTTCGTGTGGAATATTGTCTTGATTTATTTACACGTGTCAAAGTTCAAAATCTTCTAGAATTCTGCTCTTGATTTTACATCATGATCTGCGCGTCCATACTTTATAACAATGCTGACACACAATGTACATAAAACTCTCAACATTTTCGATAAATCTGAAACGACTGAAGTTTTTGCGTTAATTCTTAGCAGCCTTCCACTGCATATATGTTTAGCATATAAATCCTATTGTAATGTTGATGCAACATAAGGCTTATGTCATCCGTGTATTTAACCTCCGTTAGGCAAGAATTGTAGGTCTACTAGATACAATATTGATCTTCACTGATATTTTTAAGGGTCCAATCTAGAGAAACATTGAAGAGAAGAGGATATAAAATGTGCACAGTCTCACACCAGAAAGAATTTCAAATTTCAAAATTTTTATAAACAAAGTAGACATAATTTTTAAAAATTCTGCTCTCTGTAAATACTCCTCCCCCTCATCATCTCAATAATTCTTAGTACTGGAAACAATTAAAGTACTGTGTATGAATACTTAAAATATCAATTATAGGAAATGGATAATTAAAAAAAAACGTGATTTCGTAATTATACGGATCACTTTGTCAAAACAACTGTCATAACTTAAAACGAACTTCAATGTTTCATAGTTAATAGGGTAAACCGTAATACACCATATGCTACAGTCAATATATTCTGTTCGGAAAACTGAACCAACACTAAAATAAATATTCATGAGTGGAACAATTTCTGTATTCCACGCGTGTATGTCATTTGCACGAAATTATTCCTACCGCTGATTTATATTTACATTTTTAAAGGGCCATGTACGCTACATTGCTATCGCAAATTACTTTGTCATACATTCCCGATATTAAACTTAATTTCTCCGACTTTATATATATATATATATATATATATATATATATATATATATATATATATATATATATATATCGTATCATTTCACTAGGTGGAAATTAAGCAGAAAGATACCGTAACAGGAAGGGGTATTTTTTATGGAATGTTCAAACAATATGTGATGCACGCTTACGTATAATGGATATTGTTGCAAGGCAGCTTGGATCAACTCATGATCAAACCATCTACAGCAACAGCAGAATTAAAGGGAGACCGAAGAACAATGAATTCCACACATCAATAATCTTACGTAATAATGGGTACAGCAATACCAACACCCTAATAGTACCTTTACAACACTCAAATACTCCAGCGGAAATACTTTTTAATGAATATCCGATATATATCCCATATCCTTTTTAATGACTCCCATATCCGAACAAGAAACCGTGTAGAAAAATGTTATGGAGTTTGGAGTTCTGGCTAATAGTATGCGTGTGTCATTGGAACATTCCAAGCCGATAATAGTTGCAACTGATATTCTGCACAATCTTGCAATAGATGAACATGAAGAAGAGCCACCAGTCGAACACGACTTACATGACCTGCAAATTGAGCCTCCTATTGTTCAAAATCATGATGTCCGTGAAAATATCAGAATGCGAACATCGCTGATTCAAAACCATTTTTCAATATGATTTAATTATGTTGTGTACTGAATAGAATGTATTGTTTGTTTTACTTTGTATGTAATCTTGTCTTCTTATGCCTGTTTAGCTGTGTAGCTATTTTGTTCGATTAGAACAAATAAATACTTATCTATAAGGATTGTAAGGATTGGAAAATTCCTGAAATAAATTTATTTACCTAATTATGTTGTTAATAAACATCAAAATAAAAGAAAAAAAGGAAATACATTTTTTAACGTCTTGGCCGACTCATTGGATAGAGCGATTACCAATTTTGGCGTATCGATCTGGATTTTTTAATGAACATACAGAAGATTGACCTGATGTTGTTTAATAACTTAAGCCAAATGGAACTTGTTTTGCACGTAAGTTACCATAAGAATTAAATAATTAATGTAACAAATATATATAAATATATATATATATATATATATATATATATATATATATATATATATATATATATATATATATATATATATAAATATATATATATATATATATATATATATATATATATATATATATATATATATATATATATATATATATATATATACATATATATATATATATATATATATATATATATATATATATATATATATATATATATATATATATATATAAATATATATATTCATCATATATATATATATATATATATATATATTATATATATATATATATATATATATATATATATATATATATATATATATATATATATATTATATCATCATCAGCCCGTGTCGATCCACTGCAGGATGAAGGCCTCTTCAGCATGCTTCCAACTTTTACGGTCCTGGGCTTTCCTCTGCCACTCGGGTCCAATATACTTAACGATGTCATCAATCCATCGTGCTTTCGGTCTTCTTCGCGGACGTTTGCGATCAAGTGGTATCCACTCCAGGATTGCCTTCGTCCATCTGCAGTCCAATCGGCTCGCTATATGGCCTGCCCATCTCCATTTCAATTGCTTTACTCTTCCAATGATGTCACATACTTTTGTTTGTTTTCTAATCCATTCGCAGGACTTTCTATCTCGTCTTGTAATGCCAAGCATACATCTTTCCATTCCCCTCTGTGCCACTCGAAGTTTTTTAATTGAATGCGATGTGAGTGTCCAAGTTTCACTTCCGTATGTCATAACGTGTAGAACGCACTGATCAAGGACTTTTCTTTTCAGAAAAGGTGGGAGTCTGCTCTTAAACACTATGTTGAGCCTGCCAAATGCCCGCCAGCCACATTTAACACGCCGTTCCACCCTCTGCCGAAGATATATAAAGCTCTCCACAATCTCCAAATCCCTTCCTAAAACTGAAATTCTTCTGTTCTGAGCGACGTTATTGAACATAACTTGACTCTTTTTCAGGTTTATTTTCAAGCCAAATGTTTCCCAGCCCTTTGCAGTTCTTGTATGCGTCTTTGCAGCTCTTCTGGTTTGACAAAGCAATCTCAAAATCGCTTCCCCTCTCCAGCAGTTTCCCAGAATCCACTTTGCCCTTCTTTGATCTTACCACTCTTTAGCGCTCTCTTTGACAGTCAATACTCGTACCATTCGGTGGTCACTTCCAACATCAAAATTGTTAAGGACAGTGCAATTGGTAAATATTGTTTTATCGTTGGTCATGATGTAGTCAATTTCACTTGTGAACCCAGATAGACTCTTCCATGTCCATTTTCTGTTGATTTTTTTCTTATAGAACAAATTCATAATATATAGTTCTTGTCCTTCAGCAAAATCAACCAATCTGTCACCTCTATTGTCTCGCTCACCAGTTCCATATGGGCCAGTGGCATTTTCGTCAGTTCTTGTTGTGCCAATTCTGGCATTAAAATCACCTATCAGTATTTTGTACCTATATTTCTCCTTGAATAAAAGCTGGGCCACATAATCATAAAATTCCTCAATTTCCTCATCTTTATGGCTTATAGTTGGTGCATAAACTTGGACGATTTGAAGCCTAAACTTTTTATTCAGCTGAATGACGCACTGGGCTAGTCGGTCGAATGTACTTTCAAATTTTACTACATTATCCTTCAGCTTTCGATTAATGAGCCCTTTCTTCGGGTTTCACAGAGCCCAATATACATATATATATATATATATATATATATATATATATATATATATATATATATATATATATATATATATATATATATATATATATATATATATATATATATATATATATATTTATATATATATATATATATATATATATATATATATATATATATATATATATATATATATATATATATATATATATATATATGAGTCCTGGTGGACCACGCGAAGTACAGTTAGAGGCGTTTGTTGTTAGCCTTCCTTTGCGCCCATACGAATTTCATCCTTTCGCTATGAGCTTTTTTCCTTTCGTCAGACCAACTTGTTCCAGTCTTCCTACATTTTTCTCTCTGGCCAACCTTCCAAACGTTAACCTTATGTCTGAAACAGCCTCTATCCTGAATTTCACTTTGTGTAATATTTGTTGATCTTAGGTCCTCTTTAATAGCAGCAATCAATTTAATTATTTCTACTTTCTTCTTTTTCGCATATCGCTATGTATATCTGTATATTGTTTGATTTCTTATTTTACTCGAAGTCGATATGTTGTGCTATTTATTTGTTTGGCGCCTAAGATTTTTCTTTCCTTATTTTCAATATCCTCGATGTCTCTCTTTCTATTCAAAATTAGCATTTCTGTCCCATATAGACATTCTGGCTTAATAACTGTGTTGTAATGTCTCAGTTTTGTGTTTTTAGATATGCATTTTGTTATATATATATATATATATATATATATATATATATATATATATATATATATATATATATATATATATATATATATATATATATATATATATATATATATATATATATATATATATATATAATCCCCTCCGGCATTTATCACAGTAAACAATTTTTCAAAGCAAAACACCATAGTTTATTTCCGTTCAGTGTCTTTCCTTTAACTCCTTTCCCTAATTCACCTCCTGTATAGGGGTTCAATAGCACGAAAAGTAAAAAGAAGGAAGGGGAAAGCAAAAAAAATTCTTCAGCAGCACTATTTTCTTCTACGCCCTCCCACTTTAAAAACCCACGAGCCGCCGCTGATTTTTTTGTACCCTAAGAAAAAACCTTTTAGGTAAATTTTCAGATTTTTTGAATAATCCATTCAAAAGATTTCAGTTTTTGAAAAAAAAATACTTTTTTGGTGTTTTGCCCGTAACTTCTTGAAAAATAGACCGAGATAGTCCATGTTTTGTTTTAAGTTTTCGTTTTTCCATCTGCTTTAAAAAAAATACAAAAAAATTATTCAAGGTAGTTTTACTCTTGCTTTTGAGTTTGAAACTTTAAATAATTAACTAACATTGATTTTTTCAATTTTTTTTACCCTATACTTGCGTCTTTTTAATAATATTTAAGCCTTGTTTGATCATGGGATAAATCATAATTATAACCAAGATATTGTTAGATATTTTTTTCAATAATATCACTATATAATCATTCATTATTAACTTTAAAAATAGTCACGCATCTTAAAGACCCACCTTCTCGCACTTTTATACATCCTCAGTGAAATTGCTTATTCTTACGCATGTTTATAACCTTTATCACATTATCTATTAAACTTGAAGAGATTTACCACTAAACACCAAATAACTTTTTTGAACTGCTTGATGCACGTTTCGCTAACCATGTTAGCATCATCAGGAGATTACTTAATCTGAATAAAAAAAAAAGTGATTTGGTATTTAGTGGTAAATCTCTTCAAGTTCAGTGTTTCACACCAAAGTCAGTTCTGTACTTTTTATTTCAGTGCTTTTTTATAAATATTTAATTATGGAATCTCAACATCGATTTGATCTGTATTGTAAGCCATTAAAGTAGAAAAACAGATCAAAAAAGGGTTTAAGACGAGCTTCTATACAATTACAAGTCAATTACAAGTCATGGAATGTATTTTTCTTATAACATGTTCATTGACATTTTGTAACATATCATTTGACAGCGTCTTTAATGCAATATAGTGACTCCATCATCCGATAGTTATTTAGAAAAATGTGAGAAGTGCCCAGGAATCCATGTTCTTAAAGATTTATTAAACGCCAGTTTTTTGATAAAGATGCTGTAGATGATACCAGATATAATATTGGATTTCAAATCCTCGTTGTAGCTTCGAGACACTTATTAAGAGCTCATCAGAATTTGTTGGCATATTTTGTGATCATATTGTAAATCTTCTGACTCGTGATTTTATTGTCAAAAAACAATCTGGTCTTGTTACAAGAATTGTTACAAGATAATGAGTTCTTAGCAATTTGTAACTCTGCTAAAAACTACCCATTTGTAATTCAAAACGTAGCTCTGGTATTTCAATGGAACAATAATCAAGCAATGATTTATCCAATTGTAAATTATTTCAAGGAGAACAGCGAACCTACTCATCGGAGTTTAGTTATTATTTTTATCGGCAATAATCATGATCCAAAATTATTACAGATTTCATAAAAGAAAGAACTCTTTGAAGAAAAAGAAGTTTTTGAAAAAATATTAAAAAAACAACCAGTGACGCAGGATCATTCTTCACCATGACAATGCGAGGTCTCACACATCGAATCGAACAACTCAATATTTGACCGGCCAAAACATCCGCCGTACAGTCCTGATTTGGAACCCAATAATTTCTTTTTGTTCCCGTCTGTGAAGAAAAACTACGTGGTCAACGATCTTTAACACCAGAAGAAGCAGTTGGTGCGTTCAAAATTCATGTTTTGGAGATACCTCAATCGCAATGGAAAAAGTACTACGAAAATTGGCTCAAAGGTATGCAAAAGTACATTCTGTCAAAAAAGTACCGATAATTGATCATTAAAATCGCGCTTAAAGGGATTGTCAAATCATTTTTAACGCTAAGTTGGTACAACTGTCCTCTCAAGTGTGTTTTGTGTGCCGCATTTTGCTGTTTTGTGTGCCGCAATTTCCTGTGCCGCATTTTCGCTGAAGATGTTGCAGAAGGCTTACAGTAAATCGACTTTATCAAAAACACATACATATAGCGCATACAAAGAAACAATAGTTGCACGTTATCAATCTAGCCAAATCTATTGCCAATTTAAATCCATAAAAAAGAAAAAATCATTTAAAGTTCAAAACATTCTGTTTCCTTCTTTCTCTAATACTATTAGAATAGGATAAAAATACGGTGAGCCGGCGGATTCCATTCTGTGAATTCGCTGTCAAGATAACATTTAGGATTGTGGTTCTGGACAGTGTTGCAACCTTACACAAATTTTTCGTAGAATCTATCATTTTCATGATTTGGTCGTTTTTGAGTTGTGCCTTCAAACGTTTCTGAATTATTTTTACTGAATTCTTTGTTGTTTTAGCTATTTTCTGGTTTAGTTTCTGTTTTTGTGAGTTCTGTAGTAAAAAATCTGCGATTATAATTGCAAAAAATGCTAAAACCGTTAAGCGATCAGTGTAAGCAGCTTGTCTTGTCACTTATCAGTTATTTTGAACAGGAACGAGGATAATGGGGCTCCTCTTTTGCCATTAAACGCTGTGAGAGAGGTATGTGTTAATAACTTAGTAGGTCTGATGATTAATTAGTGTTTTGGCGAGTTTCAGCTGCACCAATATTAGTATTGGTATAGTCAGTGCAATTTCGAAAAAGTTGAAGAATAACGAAATGTTAAAATCACTGAAGGAAAAGTATCCAAAACATCCAAAATGAGTAACTAATCTAGATCATCTTGATATGGGCTCAATTCGCAATCCAATCTATGAAATGTATGAAAAAAGTGAGTAGATTTACACGGTAAAATTGTATTTTTATTAAATTTTATTGAACTATTTCAGAACAAACGGTTAATCTTGAAAGTATTCATGAAAAACTAAAGAACATGCAGCTCTTTGATGGATATAAAACTTCGCTTCATACACTTCTAAAAGAAATTGGTTTCAAATGGAGTAAAGATAATCCACGTAGGGGACTGATGGAACTTCCAGATATTGCCTTTAAACGAATTCAATTTTTGAAGATGTATCAAAATATCAAAGACGAATCTCTGTTTGATTTTGTTTATTTGGATGAACCATGGATATTTCAAAATGGTACCTTGGCAAATGTACCAGTCACTCATGGCAAGATGATAAAAAGAGGAGTGTAAAGACTACAAAAGTTGATGGAAAAAGGTGAGTGCTATACGTAATACTTAGGAGCCATTAAAGTCATGTCCTAAATAATTGTTTTAAGACGTGTCAATAATAACATATTATTGCAGATATATTGTTCTTCATGTTGGGAACAAGAATGGCTTTATTCCAGAGGCCGAATTAGTCTTCTCTTCTAAAACAAAAGGCGATTATCATGGAGAAATGAATAAATATAACTTTCTGTTTTGGTTTGAAAACCAGTTGTTGAAAATCTTTGGAGAAGCCATCAGTTATTGTCATGGATAATGCATCATATCACAGTACGCTGATGGATAAACCTCCAACTAGTGCATGGGCAAAACCAAAAATTGCAGAATGGCTGAGGGAACATAATCTTCCTTTTGAAAACACTATATTGAAAAGTGAACTGCTGCAAATCGTTATTCGGTAAGCAGTAATTAAAGGGGCAGGTTTGTGTTTCATAATGTTCTTTTCAGAAACAAGCCTAAAAAAGAATATGTTGCAGATCATATGGATGAAGAGTATGGCCACAAAGTATTACGTCTTCCCCCTTATCATTGCATATTCAATCCTATAGAATTGATATAGGGGGTGGTCAAACATTATTACAATCGTCATATAGGTCGGGATGGAAGAACGATTGATAACTGTTTGGATATCTGGAAAGAAGCTTTGTCAACAGTTACATCACAGATCTGGATGAACAGCATCAGACATACAGAAGAAGATATTCAAAGATGGTCGAATCGCGAAAGAATACACTAGAAGTTAATCCTTTAATAATTTAGTTGAACACCGATTCAGATGCTGAAAGTTGTTTTAGTGACACAGAATAATTAAACTTTGTGTGAACTAAATGAAAAGTCCCTATGTTGACAAGCAGAAATTTCGAAACAGGTTTTTGATTAAAACTTTTAAAGAAAAAACCTTTTGTGTTACTTTTTCATTTACAGTTTTATCGATCATACAAATGTCAAAGTCTGAGTATTTTAGTGTTGATGTGGCAACATTGTATCGTGAATGCGTCATAGATTTTGATGACGTGCAATCATTGTTTCTCTGAATGAATTGTATGAGTGGTACAGTGCATTCAAAAGCGGTCGAGATATGGTGGAAGATTTACCTCGCGCTGATCGGTCATCAACATCGACTGAAAATCGTCATTTAAGTTTGAGAGAGATAGCCGCTGATTTTTCTGTGTCTCACGAATCAATTCGTACCATTTTAAGCGATTGTTTGGGCATGAAACGCGTTACCCCTCGACTAGTGCCGAAAGAGTGCAGAAACTCAATTGCGTAAAGGTCGCTTAAGACATGCCAGCATGAATCAATTCTGATCCCACATTCATAAAACGCATTGTAACTGGTGATGAGACATGGGTATACGAGTTTGACATGCAAACGCAAGTCGGAAAGGCGCCTTCCAACTAAGCCGAAACCGAAAAAAACCATGTCATAGTCGATTAAAAGTTAAGGTGATGTTGACTGTTCTGAGTTTTGTTGACTGAGGTCAGACGGTAAATAAAGAATATTATCTGAGCGTTATGTGGCGTTTGAGAGAGCAAATTCGTCGAAAAAGGCCAAATTTGTGGAAAGACAACGTTTGTATTTTGCATCACGACAACGCATCATCTCACATGGCTATCATTGTGAACGAATTTCTGGCCAAAAACTCAACAAACACCATCGAACAACCACCGTATTCACCTGATATGACTCCGGCCGACTTCTTTCTTTTTCCAAAACTCAAATTACGACTTCGTGGCACCCATTTTCAGTCAATAGATCACCTAAAAGAGAATTGACGGCGGGAACTGAAGACGATTTAAAAAATATTGTGACAATTGGATTATCCATTATTAATCCCGTATTATTAATATCCGTATTATTTAATGAATAATAAACATTTGGTGTTTTATTAACCAATTTCCGGTAACTTTTTGACATAATGTATGACTGATTATATAGAATTTGTTCATTCCAAACTGTCACTTTTTCGTCAGAAAAATGTGTATGGCTCAATTTTGTATATAATAATTTTATCAATAAAACTCCTCACCAGCTTTGCTTACTTACTTCCTTAAACCCCATTATAAACCCGATAAAATATATATTAAATTTTCCTTTTCAACAAAAAGTCTTTCTTGAAATTCTAAATATTCTCAAGTTAAATCAAAAGAATCGATTCAATTTCAACTTCAGTGCCACTATATAAAAAAAAATATGCGTTCAATCTTTCGTCGCTTAATCTACCCGATTCATTTGATCCAACAGGAACAAATGATATTATTTTTTCTCCCTTTCGAGGCAATTCTCTTTATATTTCACCAAGTGCTAAAAATTAAACGCGGTAATCCCCAAGACAATTTCTTCCTTTGTCCCAATTTTCCTCTCCGTGCTGTTTCGTTCTATCTGTAGACATTCGTTCGTACGGAACCTGAAAAAAAAGTAAATAAAAAGACCCAACTGTAATTAAATGCCTTGGTTACGGCATCAGGTAAACCTTTTGGCTTTTTGATAGCGACCACTCTCCAAAACCCATAAAAATCCTATTTATTATTTGAAAGGCCTAATAAAAAGGTAGAACGAGCATTAAAACTTCCCGAAAGGGAGAGAATGACTTTCCGAAATTTCATTACGGTTTAACAACCATTTAGAGGTAGGAGTTTCGCATTATTCATGCCATACTGTATGTTTTATCGATACTCGTTGAACGTAAATGAGGAAACATACTAAATTATAAAACCAGCTGTTAGTTTCCTGAAATGCCCTCTTCGATTTATTTATTAGGGTATAGAATGATTAAAACCAAGAATTGTGCCTTAACGACAGACTAAATTACTTTCAATAAGAGTGTCAGAACTTTAAAATATAATAGAAATCACGATAAATATACATTCTGTCTAAAAAGTGCCGGGAATTGGTAAATAAAACACAAAATGTTTATTATATAACCAAATTTATTGTATCGCCTTCAAAGTAAGCCCCTTCCGAAATAATACACTTATGCCAACGAACAATCCAATTGTCAAAATATCTTCTAAACGCATTTTCCGGAATCGACTTCAGTTCTCGCCGCGAATTCTCTTATGTCTTCTATCGACTGAAACCGAGTGCCTCGAAGTGGTAATTTGAGTTTTGGAAAGAGAAAGAAGTCGGCCGGAGCCATATCAGGTGAATACGGTGGTTGTTCAATGGTGTTTGTTGAGTTTTTGGCCAGAAATTCGTTCACAATGATAGCCTTGTGAGATGGTGCGATGTCGTGATTCAAAATCCAAAAGTTTTCTTTCCACAAATCTGGCCTTTTTCAATGGATTTGCTCTCTCAAACGCCACATAACACTCAGATAGTATTCTTTATTTACCGTCTGACCTTCTGGCAAGAATTCCTGTATCCAAAGAAAACAGTAAACAGCACCTTAATTTTTGATCGACTTTGACCTGATTTTGTCGGTTTCGGCTCAGTTGGAAGGTGCCATTCATATACCCATGTCTCGTCACCAGTTACAATGCGTGTTATGAACGAGGGGTCGGCATGTCTTCAGCGACCTTTACGCGATTGACTTTCTGAAAAAAATTCATGTCTTTCGTCACTAGTCGAGTGGCAATGCGTTTCATGCCCAAACAATCGCTTAAAATGGTACGAATTGATTCGTGAGATACAAAAAGATCAGCGGCTGTCTCTCTCAAACTTAAATGACGATTTTCAGTCACCATTTCCTTTACTTTAGCGATATTAACTTCAGTTGAAGACGTTCATGGCCGACCAGAGCGAGGCAAATGTTCCACCACATCTCGACCGCTTTTGAATGCATTGTACCAGTCATATGCACTGTTTTTGATAAAGGCGATTTACCGGAAGCTTTCTGCAATATTTTCAGCTACTCGGCATACAAAATTCCATTTGCAATGCAAAATTTAAGACAAAATTCTTTGTTCTAAATCGAATTAGTGAAAAACTGAATCAAAGATATTTACCACTAGACACCAAATCACTTTTTTAAAATTCTGGGCGCGCGACTTCATTATCAAACTCAGATTGGATCATCTCCTGATAATGCTAACATAATTAGCGAAACGTGCGTCGAAATGATTTAAACAATTGTTTGGTTTTTGGTGATCTCTTCGAGTTTATAAAAATTACCTTTAAGGTTAACTTTTCCATACCCATACACACTGACTTAAACAAATGTTTTGTGTTGATCTCTGTTACTAAGAATATTCAATCGAAAAATTGTAATATTTAAGAAAAATACAATAAAGAAAATAGGAATAGAGCTAAAGCAGAAATAATTAAATGAATTGATGCACTTAAAGGGGATCTAAGATCAGCAAATATTACACAAAGTGAAATTCAGGATAGAGACTGTTTCAGACAAAAAGTTAACGTTTGGGAGGTTGGCAAGAGAGAAAAATGTCGGAAGACTGGAACAACTTGGTCTGATGAAAGCAAAAAAGCTCATAGCGAAAGAATGAAATCAGTATAGGCGCAAAGGAAGGTTAAGAACAACAAACGCGTCTAACGTTGTCTAACAACAAAGGCCATACGTGAATAACAATAATAAAGAAAAATATGCAATCATCATTAGAATTTTCCTCATTTAGAACTGTTTCTGCCTACGAGAATAAAGTGAAAAGACAACCGCTTTTCCGATAGATGGCAGTGCGATCGTAAAAGTGGTTGCTTCCCTGAAAAGTAGATTCCTTTCTGATAACGCCCTATGAATTTCAATCTTTGATATAATTTTGTTTTGACAAGTTCCAAAAGCAGATAAGTTCAATATTTTTGCTACAACGGAAAAATGTCAATTTCCTGTTTTGACACTACTTTTGTATGAAAAAATCATCTCTCAAGCTGAAAAAATCTATTATGGGGTATGGGTATATGGGTATATACTGGTAAGAGAAATGGAGATGGACCAGGGCAATCCTGGAGTGGATACCGCTTAATCGCAAACGTCCGCGAAGAAGACTGAAAGCTCGATGGACTGATGACATCGTTAAGTATATGGGACCCGAGTGGAAGAGGAAAGGCCAGGACCGTGAAAGTTGGAAGCATGCTGAAGAGGCCTTCATCTTGCAGTGGATCGACATGGGCTGATGATGATGTTTTGAAACTTTGCTTGTTTATATTTCACTGTGTATAAGGGGTTTACTGAGATTCGATGTGGTAATAAAAAACTGCTGCTTCACCACGACAACTTACTCGCTCACTCTTTATCCGTTGAAACAGAGGAATTGGTCAATTTGTGCTACGAAATGATGCCGAAATGATAGTAAAGAAGCACAAGTTTATTATATACAACACATAATAAGGTAATAATATAATAAGGATAGTGTGGCATGGCTCGGAAACATGGAGATGAATGAAAGTAGACAAAAGAAGATGTAAGCACTTGAAATGTACATTTTAAGATTTTGCAGAGCATCAATAATTATTTGTGAACAATTGTCAGCAACTATATCAACGATAACACCCAATAAATCAGAGCGAAATTCAAAAAGCACAACGGCATTTGTAAAAAAGAAAAATATTCTTGGTAACCACAATATCAATCTGAACCTTAACATGCGATTGGTTAGACGCTGTTTTCTACATACTGTTTTACGGAATAAAGGCAGGGACTCAACAAGGCCAACATTAGAAATACAACATTAAGAATACAAGGAATTAGAGGCCTTCGAGATGTGAATATACAGAGGAATGTGTACTCAATTCCATGCGTTGATAAAGAAACAATTATGGGAACAATGACCATTTTATGACGGAAGATTGTGTATTAGAGTCACGTAATGCCAGGTCCAAAATACAAATTACTGCAACTAATCATGCAGAGGAAAATCCAAGGATGGAGAAATATTGGATGACGGATATTAAGAGACAATTTTCAGTGCACGTCTCGCCAATTTTTCAGATCGGCTAACTCAAAAATACGCATAGTAATGATAATTTGCCAAAATCTAAAATGGATGGGACACTTGAAAAAGAAGAATAAGTATACCAAGATTAGATAGATCAACAAATCACCGACTTACGGAGATGACTGGTTTGAAAAATTCAATAATTGAGTACGTAGAAAAACAACTTACATGGAACGAATGCACAAGAAGGATGGCAGAAGACAGACTGCCGGAAATTAGTTCTCGATTGAGTTCCACCGGAAAGAACAAAACCGAGTAGACTCCGAGAATCCTGTACTAAGAACACAAAGAAAATGACGAAGGAGACAAACCTACGTGATAATTAGTGGTAGTTTGAGGAACAAAGTTAGATAAAGAATCTGAAGATTGGACGTCGTCATACGTTTTAAAACCAATCAAAAAAAATTAATTCAAAATCAAAATCCCAAGTAGAAAATGTTAATATTCCCTGGTGGCAAAAGTCCAATAAATTATAGAAGCGGCACAGAAATAGTTAAAACCAGAGGTCTCGATATATTATAGTTGACGTTGGCGTTCCGTGTTGTCCCTTTTGGCGCCGCCTGGTGACCGATTCGATTAAGTCACACCGGCCACGAGCATCGCCGGAAACAGCGGTCGCACGCACAAATGTAAATTGATGCAATCGAAACAATACATGTACGATATAGATGGAGATTTTTAACAAATAACAGAATGATAGACTAGCGGAGAAATTATTTAATTGTTAAAGCGATTTTATTTATTTTAATTAGATTAAATTTTGAAGTACTTCAGCAATAACTTTTACTTGCGAATATCCAGGATTTCTTATCAGATCTGTTTCTAAATACGTTCTTAGTATTTCACCACCATAGGTAGGAACAACTTTCAGTTTTTTGTTTTAAACAAATCAAAGGATTCATCAAGTGGCTAACTGATATAGCAATCACGTGTGAAATATATCCAAAATGGTGACTAATAAATTGTATGCCATCAGGCATGGTTGTCTTAATTTTTTTTTTTACTTTGAGCATCAACTTTCAAAAAAATAACATTTTACACTAAGTCAAAAGTACTTCTATAATACGTCATTGTTAAAAGTCAGTCCCACTGCTAATGGAACACTTGAGTACATTTCTTTAAAACTTCACTAATCAAGTTATCAATTTTTGGATAATATTCCCGTATTACTTCACATATTCTGTGGTTTACACAGAATATGTGATAAGTCAGACACGTAAAATGTAGCATATTTGAAGAATATTTTTTTAAGTGCTGTCCAGCTTTTCGCATATATGCTGCATTATCTATTATAAATAAAAGAACGTTTTCACGAATAGTATTTGTTTCTGAAAACAATAAAATGAGACTTTCCTCTGCTGTCTGAGCTATAGATTTATTATTCATTTTGGAAAGAAATTTACTGCTATGATCTTTGCTACATACGAGACCAGTTTGAAAAGTTTTCAGCCTCAAAACGAATTTAGCGATACTCGTCAAAAATATTCTAGTAATATAATTGGGCATGTTTTGAATTATTCAACAAAATATAGCTGAATTGTTCTGAGGATGATTTTAAAATAAACCGAAACGTTAACGAAATAGTAAATAAATAATAATTTATTAATAATTGACCGAAAATCCCAAAAAAACAAAAAATAATAATATTAAACGGTCAGGTATATATATATGTATATATATATATATATATATATATATATATATATATATATATATATATATATATATATATATATATATATATATATATATATATATGTAGTTAGGTTGTTGACGCAGGTTGTTGTATGTTCCACATGAGATTGTGGAATCCAACCGTTGGGTATGTGATGACACTCAGCTACTACTGTCTCATTGGACGCAGTCCAAGAAAATCTAACACTACATATATACGCCATCCGATGGGAAATCCGCGACAACATGGGTTGTTGGCTGTGGCTAGGGTCTCCCTATTCTTGATAGTATGGTATATGTCGGCGCCCTGATGTGTCTGAACCTTGAGAGACGAAACATATGTCAGCCAGTTGAAGGGATAGGTGGGGCTCCCTCCCGGTCAAGCAACCGACAAAATTGTTCATATGTTCAAATGTTCATGTAATGATCTTTCAAGTACTGCGATTAACACAAATTTCTGTAAATTGCAGCCCAAAAATTAAAAGTTTTAAAGCCTTAAGTTTTAAAGTTTTAAGCCTCAGTTTTAAAGAAAATATCACTTTTTACCCAAGTATGTAGTCAAAATATTATATCGCTCAACTTAACGAACTGCACT